>JBCNJP010000006.1:28304718-28418167 GCA_039602395.1 Deinandra increscens subsp. villosa
TATTTGAAAAATACAAAAATAGTGTGTGTTTTTGTATTGAAAAATGAAAAAGCATAAAAAATGGAAAAATCCAAAAATTATAAAAAAAAATGGAAAAACAAAAAATTGAGAAATATGATCCAACCTCTTGAGAAATGATAGTACATCAGCATACGTTATCTGCCATGAATAAAGTAGAAAGAAAGACTGTAAGTACTTGTTTGACTTGATTGAATGTGCTAAGTAGTCTGATATACGTGAGTATGATATAAAGATAACGCTTGCTTCATAATTGTGGTTACAAACCGTGATGGGTACTGTGTATATCTGGCATAAATAAAAGGAGAAAATATAAAAAACAGAATAAAGAGATGTTCTGGTGTATGCTTGCTTTATTTTGAAAGATTTAAACTTGTTTGATTTTCTTTATTTTGTCAAACGATCGTCCTTTCTCTGCGTATCGAAAGATCGACCTGATTGTTGTTCGTTTGACGTTCTGCTTTATTTTTCTTGGTGTTTCGTATAATCCATCGGACTTTCTCTACGTGTACGTGAGTACCGACCTGATTGTTGTTGGATTATACAACTTCTACTTTATTTTATATTTTTTATTTTCCTAACAATCGGACTTTCTCTGCGTGCCTACCGGCCGACCTGATTGTTGTTTGTTTAGGGTTCTGCTTTATTTTTGCAAGAAACATCATGAACATGATATCTCTGTGGCATTCACTTCTGTATAAGCAAGTTTACAATATCAGTATGAAAAATCTGCTGCGAGTAACTTGGCTTGAATAAAGAAAAACGCAAAAATATGAAATAAGCAGTTTGCCAGTATTTCTGATCGTGTGGGTACCATGTTATAAATGCTCGATTAATATACTTAATTTCATATCAGAAAGCTATAAACAATGACTTGCTTTAGCTGAAATAAATCAAATGGTTGTATTCTCAGTCAGCTTGGCTTGCATGCTTAGTATTTTGAAATTGCAATGTGTATGATGCGTTATGTCTGATATGATCTCATGTTGCGATCTTTCTCACAAAAATATAACTTATTGCGTTTTAATTTCCTGATTTCTGTTGATTTGCTGTTTTGCTTATTTTAGAAAATATCAAAAAGATTTTAGGTGTGTTTTAGCATAAGTTTGAAAAATCAAAAAGATTTTAGTGTGTTTTGATATAAATTTGATAAAAATCAAAAAGATTTTATTTCTGCGTTATTTTTGATCAACTGAATTCAGAAACAACAAATCTGTTGTTTATTAAACCACAATTGATGCTAAAATCAGCACATCATGTTTGAATTTTAAAGAAATTGAAGTTTTGGGTTAAAAATGAAACATTTGAAAAATTGAAGGTCTTATTTGTCACAAAGTGATCCGGCGGACCATGTGGTACGCCGGGCGGACCACTTTGTGTATAAATAGAGAAATCTGATCCGGGGTTTGCATAACCCACGGACCACACAAATTTCACTCTGAAAAACTCTAAAAGCCTCTCAGGCGTGTTTCGTTGATTTCTCGGTGAATAACAAACCTTTGCGTGTGATTTTTGTTGCTACAGGTAGGGTTCATCATTGCGCATCTAATGGTGGTTTTGATTTGTATTATAGTGGTGTAAATTGCTCGATTTTTACAGTTTTGCATCTCGGGTTTTCGAGAAAACTGACTTGGATGGCATTAACTGATTTTACTTGTTCTTAATACACTTTGAGCACATGTACAGGGTCGGAAACTTGTCTAGATCAAAACCTTGGTGTTCGTTTTCAAAACAAACACTAGATTGTGCATCAAAATCGAAAGTGACTGCCCGGTATTCTGATCGTCCGCCGGACCACATGGTCCGCGGCGGACCATATGAACCGCGGCGGACCATATGAACCGCTGAAGACCAATTGGTCCGCATTTGGTCCGTTTGACCAAAAGTGATCCGCGGTCAATATTTTCTGATCCGTCGGACCAGATGATCCGCGAAACCAAAATTGGTCCGCAGATGGTCCGTTGATCAATTTTTGAAAATTGTTGATTGTTTAAGCATTTCAAGTAAAATCAGATTTATTCGTTGGTCATTCTGATTCTATTTTATGATTTTAACGTCAGTTTGTTTTGATGATTTGTACAGATATGGCTGAGTTTAAATCAGAAGGAGAACATAATGTTTGTGCATTTCTTGATGCTTCAGCTCGTTGGAGACCTCATTTTCTGGGTATTTTTGACTTTATAAGAAGATCGAGGATTTACTATGCTGCTACTCATGAATGTACACCTTATAAAGATTTACTTGTGATGTTTTGGACCTCAGCACAAGTCGATTGTTCTGTTGAGCCTTCAGTCATTCGTGCTAGAATTCTTCAAACAGATGTTATTATTTCTGAAGGTGATGTTCGACGAGTGTTGAGATTGAACGATCAAGCAGATTTTCCAACAGAATTCGACGAAGCAGATTTGATTGCCTTATTGCGAAGAATAAAATATGATGGACAGTTATATGTTCCATGGTATCTCAAGGCCAATTTGAGTCCTCCGTACAAGTATCTGATGCACGTGATTATCAAATGTTTTGGAAATCGTACTAGAGGTCAAGAGGAATTTGATTTGAAAGTCCTATCTTTCTTTGCGGCTTTGGTGTTGAATAGACAGTTCAATTTTTCTGGGTGGATTTTCAGTTATATGAAGGAGAACATCTTGACAAAACAAGTGAAGAGTATTATGTATCCGCGGTTCATACAAATGATCTTGAATGATCTTCATCCAAATCTTCCAAAGAATCAGAATGCTATTTTGGTAATGAAGCATATGAACCGAGTTGCGGTTGGAAAACTTCCAGTATATCAAAAGAGAAAAGGAAATAATATTCCTCCTTCGGTGAAAAGGCTGATTGGTCATCTTGCTAATCCAGACTATATAGCTCCGGCTGATGGTGCTGCAAAACATCCTGAAAGTTCAGATGATGAATTAGAGTATAGTGATAACGGTAATCCCGTTGAGATTGCAGAAAATGAAGAATAAATTCCTGAAGTTCAAGCAAATCAAGCACCAAATCAACAACAACCTGTTGATCAAAACCAAGTACCTGTGCAGCAACAACAACCTGAGCCTGTTATTCATGAGAATATCGTTGAACCTGAAGCTGTTAATCTTCAAGATGATGATATGATTGATGCTGCTGATATGTCTAAGGGTGATGATGCTAGTGAGAGTTCATCTGAAACCGAATCAGACTCTGGTGATTATGTCACAATTTTACATAATACCAGAGAAATTCCAGTGAAGAGGGGTTCTAAGGCTCACATTGCCTATTTAAAGTCTCAGAATCAGGATACTTCAATATATGAGTCTAGAACCAAACAGGTTGAGGATAACGATGATGATCCATTATATACTCCTGTGATGGAGGAACCTGTTGCAACGTCTAAGACAGTAGATAAAGGCAAAGCTCCGATGGTGGGTACTGGCAAGCGTTTTAAACGAATGGCTCGGCCAAATTTTCCAGTAAAGCAAGGTTCGTTTCTGGCTGATGCTAGAAAATCTGGTCAAAGCCCACCTGGTAAGAAGCAAAAGGTTCAGCTTCAGTCTTCGGTTCCAGTGCAACCGACAACAAAGAGTGTGAATGTTCAAAGTTCTTATGTTCCACCTGCTAAAAAGTTAATCATCAGAAGGTCGTCTACTACTACTTCTTCTGCTACTGCTTCTACCACTACTGCTGCTACTCAATCAACCATTTCTTCTGCTGATCTGAAGCTGGCACTTCATCAAACTAGACTTGATGAGTTAGAATCAACAAATCGTCAGCAGGCAGATGAAATCAGAGGGTTAAAGAATCTAGTAAAGGAATTGGTTTCTCGGGATCAATCTAAAGATCGTGAAATTGCCAGTTTAAAATCCAGAGATGAGGAAAAGGGTCGTGAAATTGCCAAGTTACAACAACTATTCACTTAGGAGTTGGAATTTAAGAGAAAACAATTGATTTTAGCTCGAGAGAGAATTCCCTGAGTAAATGGGGATGAATGCCTGTATAATCGGGGGATCGTGGGTTTAGGTTAAAACAACAGTTGGTTTTAATGAGGGATTTGGAAGAGGTGGTCCTGTAAAAGTGCAAGTGGGTCTCATAAAAGTAAAAAGGTAGAGTGACATGGCATTTTCTCATTGGACCAACTCATGTCCCATTGACAGCTTGGGCGGTGGTAATTAATTAGGAGAAAACTCATCAGTTAAGTCTTAAGTAACAAATTATCTCGGAAGGATATTCCTGAAATCCTTAGTAACTTTTATCTTGGTTGACCTCAGAATAGGTCTTTACAAGAGATGCCCTTTTAATTTATTTACCCGGGTGAGGTTATCTCGGGTGAAATATCTTCATCCTGTTAGAGTATATTCCTATGCTACATTGTGTCTCATGTATTGTATCTAGTTCAGAGTGTTATTGTGAGTCTTGAGGTCAACATACCATGGTGGCTGTACCATTGGTCTGTCATACCAATTGGTACGCCCGTACCAACTGGTCCGCTAGTTGGTACGCCAGTCAATATGTTGCTACTATAAATAGTTCATGTTAGAGAGAGTTAGAACTTCTGTCATTCTCATCATCTTAACTGTGTGTAATTGAGTGTGTGTGTCTCTCTCTGTAGAATCCGTGTATCCATCTTAGTGAAATCAATAAAGCAAAGCTTTATTTACATCCGTGTTCATCATTTTGATCGATTCATGAAGTAGTAAGATCCGTCCGTGTACTTACAAGTGGTATTAGAGCAATCCAGGTTGCTCTACAGCTGTGTTTTTGATCATTTTCTAATCCTAGTGAGAGAAAGTTGGGTTTTGGTCGTTTTTCATCAACTTTTCATAATTCTGAGTGATTCTGAGGTAAAAAATGATTCCTAAAGCTTCCTAGAGTGTGTTCACACTTTACTGTTGCAATTTTCAGTTTAAAAAGTCGAAAATTACAAAAATCAGTCAATTTCTGTTTGGTACTACGTTGGTACGTTCGATGAAGATGATGATATGCCGGATAATCCACTGGTACACAAGGCAATCTTCATAGATTTGCTGGTACACAGGTGCTTGGTACGTAGGACAATCTTCTTAGGTGGTACGCGACGGTTATTAACTGGTATGCTAGCAACTACGTCGTACCAAGTTGGTACGCAGCTTGGTCTGGTATGCCAATTTTTCTGGTCCGTTTCTTGGTACGTTGGAGTGTTGGTACGCTGGTGGTACGTTGAACATCGTTGGTACGAAAGTCAACAATTTGGTACGCTGAGTTGGTTATTGGTACGCTGAGACAGATTTCATCAACATTTAAAATGAGCGATTTTCAAGCGTTTTTAGCTATTCAAACATCGATGCAAATCATGATAAATTTTGATAACGATATAGGAACAACTCAGTAGGTTCCTAAGTTGCTACGACTGGAAGATTATCACAATTGGAGGAGTCGATTTGAATCTTATATCTTTCCTCAAGATGTTGATTGTTGGATTCCGATTAAGAAGGAATATGAGTATCTAATGATAAGTGCCAACAAACCAAAGATGATCAGTACTTTTGATTCTGAGGAAAGAAAATTGTTTGCAAGAGAAAAGTAAACATATAGTTATCTTACAATTGCATTACCAAAAGATCTAATGCATCAATTTAAGCAATATACTACGGCTAAGGAATTATGGGATGCTATTTCTGAATGATGCGAGGGTAATGATCAATATAAGAAGACACGAAAGAAAGTTTTGAAGAAAGAGTTTGATAATTTTGGACATTGTGATAAGGAAAAAGTGTCTGACTTAATTGCAAGGTTTCCACACTTGATAAATGAACTTGAAGTTGTAGGTGTCAAGAAGGAGAATGATGAATTGAAAGAGAAATTTCTGGAAGCCTTACCTGAGAAGTGGGAAAATTATGTTATGATGTTGACTAATGATCCAATTTATGCAGGTTAGACATTCAATCAAGTGACAAGTAAGCTACAAGCTCGTGAAATGGAAATGATTGTGAAGAAGTCAACACATCCGTCTGTTCAAAATCCCAAATTATATTTTGGAGAAATTTCTGCTACCGTACATGCTAAAGCTACATCATTTCCTAATTCAAGCTTTAATCCAGCTCCAACAGCGTTGCTTGCTGGAAAGTCTGAAAATTTTGGTTATTCACCAGGTTGCAGTTTCACTATTCTTAATAAATTAACAAACAATTCTATTCATGTTCAAATAGCAGAAGATTTAGCTGCATTGTTCTCGGCTTTCATATCATCTTCTTTTGGGTTAATTTTTAGCCAAATCGGTAAATCTGGTTTGTTTGCAGATGACTTAACTCAGATGGATGATGATCAGTTGTTTAAGTTAGATCTGGATTAGAAATTTGCTATGCTAGTTGAAGGAGGGAGAAGATTTATGAAGAAACATGGAAAGAAATCTATTATTCAAGGAGAAAAACTTGGACTAGATAAGTCAAAGCTTAAATGTTTCAAATGTTCCAAATTCAGACATTTTGCTCATGAATGCAATCAATCATCATCTGAAACATGTACTTCGGATAAGCATGATCACAATAAAGAAGTTAAAGCTATGATATCTCAAACTCAAGAAGGATATGATTGGTCTAAAGATTTTTCAGATGAATCTGCTTTTACAGCCACTGTGCAAATAAATTCAAGTGATTCTGATTCTGAAATTAGTGGTTATGAGTCAACTTGTCAATTTTGTGCTCAAAAGTATAGAAAGATTTGGGAATTAGTTCAAGAAAAAGAAGGGTTGATTGTTGAAAGGAAGAAGAAGGAAGAAGAGTTAGATAGTTACAAAATGAAGTGTGAAGATTTTGATGAGATTCTCAAGGTCAATGAGAAATTAATCAAGGAAAAGAGTGTGTTGTTGGAAGAGTTTGTAGAGCTTCAGAAAAATTTGGATGAGATGGTTGATGATGATAAAGAACAAATTTTGAAGTTACAAAATGAAAATACAGAGTTGGTTAAAAATGTTGAAAAGTGGGAGACTGAAGCAAAAGATGTCATTGAAGATTTTGATGCTTTGTTTTACAAGTCAAAAGTCAAAAGCCAAATTGGATTCGCTTCAGAAATCATATGACGAACTTCAGAAAGCTCGTGATGAAGTTACTACTAAGAAAAATGATCATCAAGTGGAACATTCAAAATTACTAGATAAAGTCACAAACTTGTTAAATGACAACAAGTTGTTGACAAGAAATGTTGAGATTTATAAAGGGAAAGTGGAGAAAATGACTCAAGAAGTGTATGTTGCACATGATCAGATGATACAAGAAAAGTTTTTGTTCAATTGAGCTTCTGAACAATTAATTGATTCAGAAAAGGCATTGGGTGAAGCACAGAAGAAAATATCCGATTTGAATGTTGAGGTTTTGGATCTTAAAACACAATTGAATAATCTAAAAAATTCACATTCATTCACAAGCTACTTGTGCAATGATGAGAATTTCAAGAAAGTCTTTGGAAGCGAAGAATACAATCAGATTCCACATCCAGATATTCAGTTTGATCCACTAGCTGATCTTAACTCTTCTGATGTAAATTGTGATTATTCTGAGTTTGTTACTGACAACTCTGCCAAAAAGAAATAGTCTTAATCTAACAAGAAAGTGGAGAAGGAGGAAAGCTTGTTTGATAATTCTGCTTCTAAGTTTGTATCTGGTGGGTTTATATCTGATGAGGGGATAATTTCTACTGAAAAGGTGATTGAGAAAAAATAAGAAGAGTTGAATGATGAAAAAGCTACTGCTAAGCTCGTAGAAGCTAACAATTTATAGGATATTAAGGCTTCATTCACTCAAGATGCTAAAGCTGGTCCTTCGAGTTCTCAAGTTAACCTATCAAAGCTACCAGGTTACAAAGGTTCAGGATTGGGTAGTGAGGGTAAGCAATTTGAGAAGAAAGATAAGAAGCATCTGATCAAGAAGGATACAAGTTTAGAACAAATCTATCATTTGGCCCAGGTATTCATTTCTACCAAAAGAATTTTTGTCATCTGGATCAAATTCCACACCTCAAAGTCCTACTTCCAAATGGGTGCATGCGAATAGGTTTCAAGTATTTGATGATTTTTATGATTCTTTTGAGTCTCATGACATGTGTCATCCAGTTCAGGACAAACGAATACCAAAATGATCATATCATTTGTGTTATCAAAGTCGCCAAAAGGGACATATGGCACACGATTCTCCTGAAATTGTCAAAAGAACATTTTCTACTAAATTTGTCACATTTATTGATGAATCAGGCAGAATGTTTTCTGAGTCAACATCTTCTAAACCTAAACCTAAAAAGAAACAATTTTTCAAATTTGTATCAAGTGTTGGTGGTTCATCACAGGATGATGACTCAACTAAAACTGAATAAGTAAAAATGCAGTGGCGACCTAAGGTGGTCAGCAAGGCTGCAAATGATTTTGTTGAATACACTAGCCGACCAGAAGCCGTGTGCTTCCGGTCATTTAAAAACTAATTGTTTTGTCCAGTGTGCAGGTACTTCAAGAAGATCTGTCGGTGATTGAGAAGTACAAGCTCCAGGCAGTTGCTGATAGTGGAGTTTCCTGCGTAATTTAAATTCAATGATTCATCTTACAAAAGTAAAAGTTTTTCTGAAAGTATAAACTGAAAGGTATCGGTATCGAACGATCAAATCTCTTTCTTTTACATTTCGTATGTAGTTTAGGGGGAGAAAATTGAAAATTCAAAAATAGTGTCTTTGTGTTTTTGTTAAAATGAAAAATTCAAAAATAGAGTTTTCATTTTAAGGGGGGAGAAAAACAGAAAAATACAAAAAAAAAATTAAAAAATGAGAAATTGTATCCGACATAATTAGGAAATGATGGTACATTGGCTTACATGTCTGACTCATGGATATAATAGATGAAAAAGCCATAAGATCATTGCTCGATGTGCTTGGTAGGCTCGGCATTAAATCAGAATGTAATCAGATGTGATATACATTAAATACTAATGCTTGACTAAGTGGACAACATCTTGATGCGTATATCAAGATATCAAGAAAAAGATATGTGGAAAAGAAAAATGAGAAGTCACAATGTATACATGTGTTCATTTTGCAAAGATTTAAACTTATTTGATTTTCTTTTCTTTTTTTGTAAAACGATAGGACTCTATCTGCGTATCGAAAGATCGACCTGATTGTTGTTCGTTTGACGTTCAACTTTATTTTCTTTGGTGTTTCGTATATCTCATCGTACTTTATCTGCGTGTACGGGAGTACCAACCTGATTTTTGTTGGGTTATACAATTTCAACTTGTATTTATTTTCTTATTTTTTTAAATCCAAGGCTTTATCTGCGTATCGAAAGATCGACCTTAAGGTAGACGATTTAATGTTATTATTTCTTTTTGCATGGAACGCAGTTGACTGGATCACGAATACAATCCTTATGTGTTAAATCACAAGTGAAATCACAACGTGTGATAAGCAAATACATATCTGAGTATGTCTGATAGACTGGGGTACACTGGTCAAAGTAACCTAATCAATACAATAACATATCCAGATGTTATGAGTATGATTATCCCTGAGTTTAAGGTGGACAAATTATACCAGTAATCGACATGACTTGTCTGCTGAAGTAATTGAAATTGAAGTGTAGTTCAGCGTGTTATAACCAATATGATCCCAAGTTGTGATCTCTCTCAGAAAAGACAAAAATAGTGTCTGATTTTGTATTGCATGTATGTTTCATATCTGAAAATCCCAAAAAGATTTTAGGTGTGCATTAGCATAAACTTAGAAAAATCAAAAAGATTTTTGGTGTGTTTTGATATAAATTTCAAAAAGCCAAAAAGATTTTGTTTCTTATTTGTTTTCGACGAGTCGATACAAGATACAAAATTATGATTTCAAACTATATATTGGATTCTCGAACAGAAGTTTGAGCCAAGATTAAATTAATTTTCAAAAAAAAAAACCGTGTTTCTGTCTTCTGAAATTGCAAGTTCTGTGTGACAAGACTGGACTCAAACATGGTGAAAGGGGGAGTTTTAAGTATCTTTCACAATTGGATATTGAAGTTCAAAGGTTGTTCAAGTTCTGATCTAGCCATGCAAGCTCTAGAGATGATAAGAAATTTCAAGTTAAAGATCAGATGCAACAATGCTGAAGAGTGAAAACTAAAGTGTAGTTAGCATAGATACACTACACGTTAAGGGGGAGTTTGTTAGAGCATATTTCTACGCTACATTGTGTCTCGTGTATTGTATCTAGTTCAGAGTGTTATTGTGAGTCTTGAGGTCAACATACCATGTTGGCCGTACCATTGGTCCGTCGTACCAATTGGTACGCTTGTACCAACTGATCCGCTAGTTGGTACGCCGGCCAGTATATTGCTACTGTAAATAGTTCATGTTAGAGCGAGTTAGAACTTCTGTCATTCTCATCATCTTAACTGTGTGTAATTGAGTGTGTCTCTCTCTTTCTAGAATCCTTGTATCCATCTTAATGAAATCAATAAAGCAAAGCTTTATTTACATCCGTGTTCATCGTCTTCATCGTTTCATGCAGTAGTAAGATAAATCCGTGTACATACACATCCGCAATAAACAAATATATTCCAGGTGAAGTTATCTCGGGTAAAATATCTTCATCTGTAACAAACAAAGTTATTCCGGGTGAAGTTATCTTGTGTGAGATTACCTCGGACACACTTTTGAAAAAAAAATTGTGGCTTAAGGACTTTGCAAAGGTTTTTACCCAAGATAAGTTATCTCGGGTGATTTTTCAAAGGTTCTTCCGGAGGAACTTAACTTGGAAGAGGAAAAGAATTTTTTTTTTCTTTTTGTATCAAGAGATGGATCCAAAAATCATTTTATTTGACAAGATATTATTTAATCAAAATTCGTCATTCCAATGGCTCTGATGAGGTAGAAGAATCTAGCCTCATCAAATGCTTTAGTAAATAAATCAGCCAATTAATTTTCAGTTGGGACATGATGAAGTTTGATTAACTTCTTGTCAACACAATCTCGAATGAAATGATACCTGAGCTCAGTGTGCTTTGTTTTGGAATGTTTCACTGGATTGTTGGTGATGCTGATTGCACTTGTGTTAGCATACATGAGAGTCTCCATAAAGTTGATTCCATAATCCATCATCTGGTTCTAAATCCACAGGACTTGACTACAACAAGATAAAGCTGCAATGTACTCTGCTTCTGCTTTATAAGTTGAGACACACGTTTGCTTCTTGCATTTCCAGGAGACAAGTCTGTCACCAAGAAATTCGCAACCACCAGAAGTTGATTTCTTGTATAGATTGCATCCTCCATAGTCACTATTAGTGAAAGCCTTTAAATTCAAGTGTTTGTTTTTAGGATACCACAACCCAAGTTTTGGTTGTCCTTTGAGGTACCTAAAAATATTTTTCATAGCATTTAAGTGTGATTCCTTTGGTCCAGCTTGATATCTAGCACACAAGTAAACACTAAACATAATGTCAGGCCTGCTAGCTATTAGATACATCAGAGTCCCAATCATGGCTCTATAGATGTTCTCATCAACAGGTTCACCAGTCAAGTCAGTAGTTAACTTATGGGTGTTGAGATAGAGTTTTTGCAGTAGAGGATGACAACATTGTTGGGTTATATAACTAATTATCAAATAAACACGAGTACGCAGCGGATATTTTCCTATGAATTAATCTAACTAACCAGATAGATAATGTGTACCTTTTTAGCTCGGCAAGAGAAGATCTTCTAGGATTTGAAGTAAATCCCTCTACGATCGCACACATGACACACTGATGTACGTATGCTAGTACTTGATGATGAACTCCTCTTGATGTAGGCTTGGTCGAACCACACAAGAAATCGAACCCCCTTGGGTTCTTTTCTTATTGCCGAAAATTAGAGAGAGAATAAAGAGAGATTAGGGTTTTGCACTTTATCAGATAAAAGCAGCAGCTTAAACCTTAAACCCATAAGGTTTATTTATAGTGTTTAGGAACTTGATGAACAAGTTAGGGATTGGGATTGGGCTTAGCCGAATTCGGCCCTAAGGCCTATCCCAAACCTTTTCCTAATTGTAATCAAATTACAACTCTCTCTAATTTACAACTAACACCCCTGTTAACAATTAACCGTTAGTTTTTAACGACTTCTCGTTAAATGTTCGTGATAAATATTAATTAACTAATTAATTAATACAAATACATTAGTGTCGAGACGTGTAACCCCATAGGCTTAAATACTTTCCGGACATACGCTTATTAATACGTGATCATATCCCTACAGCTCCCACTTGAGCTCGTAATAATAAAGGTAATAACATTGGTTAGCGTCTAGCAACACGCCAATGCTCCCGGAAATATTTAAGTACAGTTTCTCAAAATGTATTTAAATGGTACAGTCATTTACTATCCCTTTGTTACCGATACCGTTGTTAAATATGAATATGGATCACGGTCATTTCATACTTTAACGATTTTGTTTCTCATCTTATAACTAATTAAAGATTACCAAATTCAAATCGAGACACATCTATATTCATTTGGGCACGGCCATGCAAACATCTTAATTAGTCCCAATGAGGGGCCCAGTGGTATCTGCTTCAACCTTTAGGCTGAAGGAACAAATCCTCTTGACTACACGTGTCCAGTCACATACTTCACTACACTTACTGAAAATAGCCCTTTTGTACTACCTTATTCAGGATAGTTAAAACTATATCAAGTAGGTGCAATCCATATATGCATGACCTGCTTGTATCTCAAGTCTAAGGATAAGTAAAGCAACCATTTACGAATTTCTCTGAATGACGACGATCCATAAAGTGACAATTCATTAGTGGGGTAGTCCGATATGCATCCTATGAATACCATGTGAGTTTGGTGGGACCATCCATTATATATTCCAAGAATGTTACCAATCACTCAGATTTGTCTTAGTTTAACTATATTCCCATATAGTTAATCGACAATGGACAACTTAGAATACTTGACAAGTACTCAAGGATTAAACATGCAAATATAGGACACAATTTTCTATTAAATGAAATCAAACATATCAAGTACTTTATTTCATTATATAAATAGAAATTGTTTAACATCCCTTATCCAAATACCGAACATCAGACATACATGATTTAACTAGCTAATTTAAGTCCCATGCCCTCGGCATGCCTTTCAAGCTTCGGCCTCGATAAAGCTTTCATGAAAGGATCAGCTAAGTTAATATCTGTGTGAACTTTGAGTAATCTGATTTCACCTAGTTCGATCTGCTCACGAACATGGTGATATCTCCTGGCATAGTGTCTGGCGCCCTTCTGAACTCCAGGTTCTTTGGCAATGATTAATGCACCAGTATTATCACAGTATATATCAATAGGCAAATTACTTGTAGGGATCACGTCAAGCCCACAAATAAATTTCCTTATCCAGACATCCTCCATTGCAGCTTCCGAAGCAGCAATGTACTCAGACTCTGTTGAAGACATAGCAACTGTGGTTTCTTTCTTGCTTTTCCAATCCACAACGCCTCCATTCAGAACGAAGACGTACCCAGACTGAGACTTTGTGTCATCTCTATCAGTCTGAAATCCAGCATCGCAGTATCCGGTCACTTTGAGCTCTTGATCTGGATTTCCCCCATATACCAAAAACAAATCTCTAGTAGTCCGTAGGTACTTGAGAATGGTCTTAACAGCAGTCCAGTGACTTTCACCTGGATTCTGTTGAAATCGGCTAACGATATTTTGCGCAAACGCTATATCAGGTCTAGTGCATCTCACCGCATACATTATAGAGCCTACAGCCGAAGCATAAGGGACTCTCTGCATACGCTTCACCTCATCAGGTGTAGAAGCACCTTGTTTGACCGATAGACCAAGTCCTTCCTACGTAGGTACTATACCACGCTTGGAATTCTCCATCTTGAATCGCTTCAAGATCTTATCAATATAAGCACTTTGACTTAGTCCAATCAACCGCTTAGTTCTATCTCTATAGATCTTGATTCCATGAATGAATGCTGCTTCTCCCAAGTCTTTCATGGCAAAACACTTTCCAAGATGGGATCTTACATCTTGCAACATTGGAATGTGTTTTCCTATAATCAATATGTCATCTACATATAAGACAAGGAAAGTAACATTACTCCCACTAGCTTTGCGATATACAAATGGCTCATCGGGATTCTGAACGAAACCAAACTTTTTGATTTCTTCATCAAACCGTTTATTCCAACTCCTCGATGCTTGCTTTAGTCCATAAACGGACCTTTGAAGCTTGCATACTTGGTTGAGATGTTTTGGATCAATGAACCCTTCAGGTTGATCCATATAGACTTCTTCATCCAAGTAACCATTTAAGAAGGCAGTCTTAACATCCATTTTCCATATCTCAAAGTCATAGTACGCTGCTATGGCTAAAAGAATCCTAATAGCTCGAATGTCAGCTACTGGTGAAAAGATCTCATCATAGTCAACGCCAAAACATTGAGTATAACCTTTCGCCACAAGACGAGCTTAATAGGTGTGTATATTTCCATCCATGTCGGTCTTCTTCTTGAAGATCCATTTACTCCCAACGGTCTTCGCGTTAGGAGGAAGATCAACCAAGTTCCAAACTTGATTATCTCTCATGGATTTCATTTCCATGTTCGCAGCTTCAAGCCATTTGTCAGATTCCGGATCTAATAATGCAGCTTTGAAGTTCGGAGGCTCATCGAGATCTCCTGATACGTTTCCCTCAGATTCGACTAGACTAATCCATCTATCCGGGTTACGTATGACCCTTTCGGATCTACGAAGTGGAATCGCAACATCATCGACTTGAGGTTCATCACTTTGAACATTCCCCCCCCCCCCCAAATTGATGATTGCTAGTTGTTTTAGAAGGTGACACATCTTCTAGTAGTTCTACAATTCTCCCACTGTTCTTTTGAGCTATAAAATTCTTTTCAAAGAATTCAGCATATCGAGCAATACGAACAGTATTTTCGGAAGGATTGTAAAAGTAGTAACCCATTGTTTCCTTTGGGTATCCTACGAAGATGCACTTAGTCGTCCTGGGTTGTAGTTTGTCAGGCGTATCACGCTTCACAAGTGCCTCACGTCCCCAGACTCTTAAGTGGGACAACACAGGGACTTCTCCATGCCACAATTGATGCGGTGTCTTTTCAACCTTCTTGGTTGGAACCATATTTAGAACGCGTACAACGGTTTCTAGAGCAAAATCCCAAAATGATATTGGGAGAGTTGTAAGGTTCATCATCGACCTCACCATTTCTAGTAAGGTTCGATTCCCCCTCTCAGATACTCCAATATGCTGAGGAGTGTAAGGAGGAGTAAGCTATTGGACAATTCCACACGCGTTAAGATAATCCTTAAACTCTTGGCTTAAGTATTCTCCACCACGATCCGATCGAAGGATCTTGATGGTCTTTCTGCGTTGATTTTATACTTCGTTCTTGAACTCTTTGAATGTTTCAAACACTTCATGTTTATGTTTAAGCAAGTAAACATAACCATAACGACTGAAATCATCCGTGAAAGTCATGAAGTAGCTTGTCACACCCCGGTCAACGGTTTGGGGTGTGAGCGAGAATGGAATCATAGTCGAGGATACATAGAACAACTTCTAATAAAGTAAAACTTCATAAAACATTACTTCATTTCATTGCAGCGGAAAAGATAGTGGAAACGATAATGTCTTACAATTTGAAAACATAAAGTCTTAAATTTATATTGAAAGCATAAATCGGTTTATTTGGATAGTCGGGACTATGACTCCGAAAGCAGGTCCGATAGCGTATATAAGCCCCCATTTGCATGTCTTCATGAGTTGCGTCAATTACCTAAGAAATCATGAGTTTAAAAAGGTCAACATAAAGTTGGTGAGGTTCACAAGTTTAAGACTCACAGTTTAATCATTGTAAAACAGTTTTCAGTATACTTAAATATTACAAGGGTTTATCGTTGTGGATGTATGAGCTCACCTGAACCTTGATTTCAAATACTAACGGTTTATCCACCCAGCATCTCTTGCCCAGAGATGTTTAAACAGAGCAGAATAACTGACGTGTACTCCCAGACAATCCGGAGTCAGAACTGGAGCTACCAGTTAGGGTAGGGTTGTCAACCCAAATAGATCTATTCACTAGCTATCGTTTCGTACAGAACTAATTGAAATCAATTAATGGTGGGATACGGTTGTACAAACGTTTATAACGGTAATGTACCAAGTTGGGCAATCAGTAAGAGAACAAGTAGTCATACGGCTAACAGATAAACCATAATATTAAGTAGAAAGCATTTATCAGATTTCATGATTTCTCCCCCAAAGTATAAACAGTTAAAGGAAAAGGGGCCGTGAAACTCACTGAATCAGCAGATAAGCGGTAAATAAGCAGTGAAGGAACGGTAGCACGTAACGTCCTAAATCATTAAATAAACATATGCATAAGGTCTTATGATGATTTGAGTAACAAAAGTCACCCAAGTGATATCGGTCAAGTCTTGACGTTTTAATCCGTTTGTATCTTTGAAAACCCGTTAACTTGTATATATCAAACAAATACGTTCGGTGATTATTTATATTTATGTTAAATAAATATAACCAAAGATTAATCATTTTTAACAATTCAACCAAGTCTTGAATATTGAGTTTAAAATAATAATAATGTTTATTATTATTTTCACAAGTTCGCATAATTATTTTTAATTAAATAATTACATATTCGATTTGTTAATCTTGCAAGTTATAATTATACTAAATAATTATGATTAACAATACTATGGTGAATAAAGCATGGTTTATATCTTTTGCAAATAATTATTTGTCAAGAATAATTATTAAACGTTTGCTTTATTTTTAAAACATGAATCTTTTAAAGAAAACATAATCATTTATTTTTCGAAAGCGTTTAATGTTTCATTTGCATGAAATATATATTTCTTTCATAATTATTTTTCAAAACATTGTAACGACGCTTGGGTTTATAAAATCGTCTTTCGTAAAAAAAACTTGATTTAAAATCTCCAACAAATGTAAGTCCATTTTTGGTTACTTTGATTTTATTAAAGTAACATTAAAAATCCATGTAAGCATTTAAAGTTAATAGCTTGTCTTTGATTTATTTTTATAAAATCCTTTTATAAAAATATTTAGTTTTCACAAGTGACATTTTTATAGAATAATCCATTTATCTTCAAAGTTTTAGAAAGGTTAAAACTTGTAATAAATCCAAGAATTTATGTCAAATTAATCATTTGACATAAATATTATTCTTACTATTTTTAGTAACAAAATCTATATTTATTCTTTTTGTCTTGAACACATATTTAATGTGTTAATTTTTTCAAATCAAGTAATATTCTTTTGTTTTAGTCATAGGTTACATATGTAACATTTGTTTAATTATTTCATCTTGTTTTAATATTGTTTTAACATGTAACATATATAAACATAAATAACAATCAACTAACACATTGGTGTTAGGACTTTATAAATGTAAATAAACAATCAACTAACACATTGGTGTTAGGACATTTAAATATAAATAAACAATCAACTAACACTTTGGTGTTAGGACATTTAAATATAAGCAATCAACTAACATTTTCATGTTAGGACAATTAAATATAAACAATCAACTAACATTTTCATGTTAGGACAAATAATGTAAACATGTATAGATTAGCATTTATTTTATATGAAGAGGCTTGGAGGTTTGTTTGAAATCAACTAACTTATGAAACCAAGGTTTCATAAACAAGATCATGGTGCACACTTGTTACTTTCCAAAGATTTCACGAATGTGTTTCACCACACTTCTTGGCCAACTTTAAGCCTCAAAGGCACCAAAGTAAGTGTTTGATCTTGGAAGAAAGGGGATTAAGAAGAGATTTTTGTTAGTTGATCAACCAAACACAAGCATTCTAGTTAGTTTTGATGGATTATTGTCAAGACTTGAAGGGTTCAAAGGGGTGTAAGTGAGTAGAAATGTGAGTTAGAAAACTCACAAAAGAAGAGGAGGAAAAACGGTGGAGGTTGGCGGTGGCTTGCGGCGGTCCGGCGGCAGTTGGTGGTGGTCCGACGGTGGCAGGGCGACGGCAGCAGGCGGAGCTACGGTGGCAGCGGCCGGCGGTGAGGGAACCGGTTGGGGGAGGGGGTCGGTTTCAAGGGAGGGAGCAAGAGAGGGTGTTGCTTGGTGTGGGGGAACATGGAGCTCCTAAGCCTCCTTTTTATAGGCTAAATCAAGTGTTTAACCAATGGATAATTATGTGTTGTCAAGCCCTCATTATCTTTAGCTTTCCCTAATTAGATTTTATAAGTTTTATAAAAGTCTTGGTACTTTTATAAAATATAAAGGGGCTAGAGGTTTATAAAAATGGAAATTTTTATAAATATAGTTCAAGCTTGAATTAACATAACGGTGGTAAGTTTTAAATAATTATTTGGGCCGGGAATGTATAAAACCGATTGGGTTGGTTTTATAAAAATCATTGGGCCAAAAACTTAATTATTTAAACGGTTTGGGAGTGGGCCGAAGCCCATTTGTTTTGTTTAAGTGAACCGGGCCGAAGCCCAAAAGATATTCGGGAACGGGCTGGGCCGAAGCCCACGTGAACTTGGATCGGGAACTGGGCCGAAGCCCATCGGGTTGGGCCACAAACGGATTAGGCCGGGTTCTCGGTCGGGCCGGTTCTCGGCTTGGGCCGGTTCTCGGCTTGGGCTGCGGGTTGTCATCGGTTTAGGCCCAAAGCCTTCTGGGCCGCGGGTCGGGTTTCTGGTCTAGGGAAAATACTCGGTGTGTCGAGGTGAGTCATCGGTGAAATTTTTGGGTTAATCGGGGTTGATTTGGGCTTATTGGGCCAGACCGGGCCCAATAGGGTGAACGGTTATTGGTTTGGCTAAGTCTTGACAATTTACAATTTTCCGTATTGTTTTTCAGTTTCCGGAAAGTTCGTAACAGTTTATATCAGTTTTTGGTAAAATACAAATAGTCAATTTTTATATTTTATTTCTTGTTGTTAAAATTCCATTTTTAACATATATTATTTTACATGGTTTATGGAATTTATTCATGGAATACAAACGCGGGATTACGTCATCGGTTATCAGTTAATATTCTAGGTTCAAACAGTTAATCATTCACATAAGGCACATAATCATGTAATTTAAAAGTCAACAAAAGTCAACGGAGAGAGAGTTGACCTGTTTTTGGACCGGGTGTCACATTCTCCCCCAGTTAGAAGAATTTCGTCCCGAAATTCAGTTTTGATTACTGGTGGATGCGACGTTCTCAAACAGGCGCGGATACTTCTACGCATTTGATCCTCGCGTTCCCAAGTGTACTCTGGTCCTCGTCTAGAGTTCCATCGCACCTTGACTATGGGAATGCGGCTGTGTTTCAGCTTTTTGATTTCTCGGTCAAGTATCTCCACGAGTTCCTCAATGAAGTGTAGGGTCTCGTCCACTTGAATTTCATCAAGAGGGACGACAAGCGTTTCATCAGATAAGCATTTCTTAAGATTACAGATGTGGAAGACATTGTGAACGCTGCTTAGCTCGGCGGGCAGGTTCAAACGGTAAGCTACTGGTCCGATGGTTTCGGTGATTTCAAAGGGACCAATATAACGAGGGTTGAGCTTTCCTCGTCTGTCGAACCGGATGACACCTTTCCAGGGTGACACCTTTAGCATGACGCGATCACCCACTTTAAAGGACAGGGGTTTACGTCAGTTGTTGGCGTAGCTCTTCTGTCTGTCCCTGGCAGCTTTCAGACGATCACGGACTTGAAAGATTTTCTCAGTCGTTTCAAAGATTAACTCAGGACCAGTTAATTGACTGTCTCCAATCTCAGTCCAGCAGAGTGGGGATCTACACTTTCTCCCATAAAATGCCTCAAAAGGGGCGGCTTGAATACTAGTGTGATAACTGTTGTTATAAGAGAATTCGGCAAGAGGGAGGTGCGCATCCCACTTGGGTCCGAAATCTAGCACACATGCTCTCAGCATATCCTCCAGCGTTTGGATAGTTCTCTCGCTTTGGCCATCTGTCTGTGGATGGTAGGCAGTACTCATATCGAGTCGAGTACCCAAAGCTTTCTGTAGAGATTTCCAGAAGTGAGCAGTGAAACGGCTCTCCCGATCGGATATGATGGATTTAGGCACACCGTGGCGCGAGACGACTTCCTTTATATAAAGTTTGGCTCGTTTGTCCATCTTATCCTTCTCATTGACCGGCAAGAAGTGTGCCGATTTCGTCAATCGGTCGACTATCACCCAGATAGCGTCATGTCCTGATTTTGACTTAGGCAATTTCGTGATAAAATCCATGGATATTCCTTCCTATTTCCATTCCGATTTTACCGGCTGAGTCAACATTCCAGAAGGTTTCTGGTATTCGGCTTTGACCTTCGAACATGTTAAGCATTTGCCGACATAGGTGGCTATCTCGGCTTTCATGTTAGGCCACCAAAATTGTTTCTTCAGGCCGTGGTACATCTTGTCTGATCCGGGATGAATGGAATATCTCGACTTGTGAGCTTCATCGAAAATTAATTGCCTTAACCCTCCATAGACAGGTACTCATAGTCTATCCATGAAGTTCTTGGTTCCATCAGGTTTCTCATCCAATTGTTTCTCCATTCCACGTAAACCTTCTCCAGTTAGGTTTTCCGGTTTGAGGGCTTCAATCTGAGCGTCACGCACCTGTGAAACAAGATTCGAGTGTATGGTCATACTTAAGGCTCGAACACGAAGTGGCTTGGCACGCTCTTTCCTGCTCAAGGCATCGGCTACAACGTTAGCCTTGCCCGGGTGATAACGAATCTCGCATTCGTAGTCATTTAGCAGTTCCACCCATCGGCGTTGTCTCATATTCAACTCCTTCTGATTGAAGATATGCTGGAGGCTCTTGTGATCGGTAAATATGGTACACTGTGTACCATATAGGTAGTGCCTCCAGATCTTGAGAGCAAAGACAACGGCTCCGAGTTCCAAGTCGTGGGTCATATAATTCTTTTCGTGGATTTTTAGCTGTCGTGATGCGTAGGCGATGACTTTCTCCCGTTGCATCAACACACATCCTAAACCTTGATGCGAAGCATCGCAGTAAACAACGAAGTCTTCGATTCCATCCGGTAGTGATAGAATCGGGGCATCACAAAGCTTTTGCTTCAGTAATTGAAATGCTGCTTCGGTCTTGGCATCCCATATGAACTTCTTATCTTTCTGTGTTAGGGCGGTCAGTGGCTGGGCTATCTTTGAGAAGTTCTCGATAAATCGACGATAATAACCAGCGAGCCCCAAGAATTGTCGAATCTCGGTTGGAGTCATGGGAGTGCTCCAATCCTTGATTGCTTCAATTTTTGTGGGATCCACGTGGATTCCTCGATCGTTGATCACATGACCCAGAAAGTGAACTTCGCGAATCCAAAAGTCGCATTTAGAAAATTTCACGTAGAGTTCTTCCTTCTTCAACAATTCCAGAATAAGCCTCAGATGTTGTTCGTGTTCTTCCTTACTACGGGAGTAGATAAGGATATCGTCAATGAATACGATAACAAATTTATCCAGATAAGGTTTGCATACGCTATTCATTAAGTCCATGAACACAGCTGGTGCGTTTGTCAAACCAAATGGCATTACGAGGAACTCATAATGGCCATAGCGTGTTCTGAACGCTGTCTTCGAAATGTCTTCATCTCTAACTCTGAGTTGATGGTATCCTGATCTCAGATAGATCTTAGAGTAGAAGCTCGATCCTTGGAGTTGATCGAATAGGTCGTCAATCCTAGGAAGCGGGTAACGGTTCTTCACGGTTAGCATGTTCAGTTCCCGATAGTCGATGCACATCCGGAATGTGCCATCTTTCTTCTTGACAAATAGCACAGGTACTCCCCATGGAGAGTGGCTTGGACGGATGAAGCCCTTATCTAGTAATTCTTGTAATTGGCTAGATAACTCTTGCATTTCGGAAGGCGCCATACGGTACGGAGATCTAGCTACGGGGGCGGCACCGGGTGCTAAGTCAATGCGAAACTCTACTTTTCGCGTTGGTGGTAAACCTGGAAAGTCTTCGGGAAAGACTTCCGGGTATTCGCGAACAACGGGAACATCTTCCACGCGTTTCTCCTTTGGTTTCTTTTCCGTTACGTGTGCGAGTATGGCATGGCATCCTTTACGAAGGAACTTCCGTGCCTTCATACTTGATATGAGATTTAGTTTGGTTCCACTCTTTTCGCCTTGCACGTTTAGAGTGTTGCCATCTGCGAGTGACATCCTAACTATCTTCTCAAGGCACACAATTTTCGCATGGTTCTTTGTTAACCAGTCCATGCCAATGATGACATCAAAGCTTCCTAATTCTACGGGCATCAAATCAATGCTGAAGGAATGGTCGGAGAGTTCTAACGAGCAATCTTGATAGATTATACCAGTTTCTACTAATTCTCCGTTTGCTAATTCTTCTGTGAACTTAGTGTCTAGGGCAACAGGGGTAATTTCAAGTAAATGGCCAAATTCGGTAGACACGAAGCTTCTATCAGCACCAGTATCGAATAAAACAGAAGCATAATGATTTTTTAGTAGAAACGTACCCGTCACCGTGTTGGGATCACGGCGAGCATCTCCGGCATTGATCACAAAGGCTCTTCCCCTAGCCTGATTAGCATCTAGGTTCTTTGCCTTAGGGCAGTCCTTCTTGTAGTGTCCGGTGTTTCCGCAACCGTAGCACGTGCGTTTCGGGCAGTCACGCGCCACATGTCCTTTGGTCTTGCAAATGTTGCAGTAGACATTTCCACAATCGAGTGTGTGGTGGAGGTTGCATTTGTTGCACAGGGGGTGCACCACCGGTGTAACCGGTCTTTCGGACAACATGAGTAGGGGTTGTAGCAGCATAGACCTTTGTGGGTTCGGTTTCCTTAGCAGGGGTCTTTTCTTCGCGATTCCTCTAGAATCCGCGTTTTCTCTTGTTGTCAGGCTTCTTGCTCGAGAAGGGAGTGGTACTAGCTTCAGGGGTCTTGCTCTCAGACTGTTTCTTGCCAAGGTTCACTCCTTGACGGTTAGCTTGGTAAACAAGGTTGTGTGCCAGGCGCACAGCATCCTGAAAAGTCTGAGGATTTGAGGAAAGGACATTTCCTTGGATATGAGGTACAAGTCCCCAGATGTACCGTTCGATCTTTTTGAACGGAGGAGTGACCATGTTGGGACAAAGATGAGCGAGCTCACGGAACCTTTTGGTATAGCTGGCAACGTCGGCTCCATTCATGGACAGGTTCCAGAACTCAGCTTCGAGTTTCTGAAGTTCTTCCCTAGGACAGTACTCATCGCGAAGCAGTTGCTTGAGCTCGTCCCATGACATAGCATAGGCCAAATCAGTTCCCATAGCATCAGCATGGGAGTTCCACCAAGTTAGTGCGCCATCAGTGAGTGCGCATGTGGAATACTTAACCATGTACTGCTCAGGGCAGTTGCTTATGCGGAAGATGGACTCGATCTTCTCAAACCAGCGAATTAAACCAACAGCGCCTTCAGAACCCTTGAAATTTGAGGGCTTGCAGTTCATGAAGTCTTTCTATGAACATTCACGGGCGCCTGCAGTTGTTAGGTCGAAACGTTGAGTACAATTTAGGAAAATTGTAGTCTAATGTTTTCTAACATTTGGTTAATTCGTTCTTACCGCGTGCCCCATTGTCGTTCTGACGTTGGGTTTCGGCGGCGGCAACAGTTTCCGCTACGCGATCAGCAATCATTTGCTCGATTTCCTCGGCAGTCATGTGAGGAGGTGAGGTGTTCTTGGTGGCTCGGCGTCTCGGTGGAATGATTTCGCTTTAAGTTACAATTGTCAACATAAAGAAAATTTTAGATAATATGTAAATGGGGTTATTACATGCTCGAGAATAACTACCACGACATATATCAATGATGCCATAACATTTTACGCGCAAACGCAACCAAGAACATATGATAGAAGAGAAGAGATAGGAAGGGCGAAGTAACATAACGCGTCCTAATAATAATATTTATAGCACAACCATAACATAATAATAACATAGCCATAACAGAAATCATAACTATAAAAGGAATCATAACCATAACAGGAATCATAACCATAACAAAAGATTTCCATATCATTTTAACTAAATTCATACATCAGTCATAGTTTGTTACCATATTACAGACGAAACACATCCAAAATAAACAAGTTTGCATCATGGGCTCGCAGTCCCAATCATAATCAAGAGTTAACATGTTTCATCTATAAAACGGCTATCAAAAGATACTAGGTCTCATCTACCTAGAATGCTGGTGGAGGTGGTGGAGGTCCAGGAGGCATGTAGAAAAGGGGCGGGGCATGAGTCATGGCATGGAGGGTGGAGAGGAGTCGTCCAGAAACAAACTCCAGGGCTGAGACCCTCCTCTGCAAGCTCTCGTGTGAGAGGAGCAGATCAGTAGTGGCCATGCTGACTCCTGTCGTGTGAGCATGGAGGGACTCCATGGCGCCATCAGTAGCGCTCATGCGTCCGATCAGCTCGGACATCTGGTTCCTCAGGAAGGTCACCTCAGGGGTGGTCGGCAGCTGGCGGACATCAGCATCCAGCTCTCCCAGATCGGTCTCGATGCGCCTCAGACGAGCCACTAGTAATGGTACAGTGTCAGAGATCGGCTCGTCAGTGAAGGGTGAAATACCCATAGGCACACGGCGAGAGGGGTCGGGGAGTGAGGATTCCCCAAGAGCGTAACAGCTCGGGAACTCCTCGATCATACGCCAGTGCTGAACCTGGCCCGGCATCCACGCTAAGTGGGGAAACTGAAATACATAACGCCTCTTAGGCGCAGGCTCATCAGGGGTGCGTCGAACCTCCCGAGTCCGGGATGGGCCAGGTGCCCTTCCCGGGGTGAATCCCCGTCTGCCGCCACCAGGTGTGGCGACATAGGTCTTCACAGACCGGACGCGGCCTGTGAAAGGATCAGCGGTGCTCGAAGCACTCATCGGGGCCACACCGCCAGCAGTGGCGGTGGGAGCAAGGTGGTCGGAGGTATCGTCAGAGGTCCTACGTCTAATAGGGCTCAGGAAACCACGAGGGAGGAATGTCTCACGAATGGTACCGACGGTAGCTCCCTCAGTCTCGGGGCTAGATGGTACGTGATCCTCAGGCGATGGTGTGTAGTCCACCGGTGTCGGGTCCTCTGGTGATGGGGTATACTCTACACTTGCTTCCTCACTGGAACCGGTAACGCAAATAACCTCTTTCGAAGTCATCTCTGCGAAAATATTCCAACAAGAAACAGTGATTAGTAATCATCATAATGGTATAGAAACTAAAGTAAAGAAGTAATGCATAGTTAACACATAAGTTAGCATAAGTAAACATATTGAAGGTAATGGTCTTGCATGCAAAGGGTAGCTTCGGAGTGGGTTATAGTCCAGGTTCAGTTTTGTTTTGTTTGTTTACCCTAGTTCGCTATAACCACGGCTCTGATACCAATCTGTCACACCCCGGTCAACGGTTTCGGGTGTGAGCGAGAATGGAATCATAGTCGAGGATACATAGAACAACTTCTAATAAATTAAAACTTCATAAAACATTACTTCATTTCATTGCAGCGGAAAAGATAGTGGAAACGATAATGTCTTACAATTTGAAAACATAAAGTCTTAAATTTATATTGAAAGCATAAATCGGTTTATTTGGATAGTCGGGACTATGACTCCGAAAGCAGGTCCGATAGCATACATAAGCCCCCATTTGCATGTCTTCATGAGTTGCGCCAATTACCTAAGAAATCATGAGTTTAAAAAGGTCAACAATAAGTTGGTGAGGTTCACATGTTTAAGACTCACAGTTTAATCATTGTAAAACAGTTTTCAGTATACTTAAATATTACAAGGGTTTATCGTTGTGGATGTATGAGCTCACCTGAACCTTGATTTCAAATACTAACGGTTTACCCACCCAGCATCTCTTGCCCTGAGATGTTTAAACAGAGCAGAATAACTGACGTGTACCCCCAGACAATCCGGAGTCAGAACTGGAGCTACCAGTTAGGGTAGGGTTGTCAACCCAAATAGATCTATTCACTAGCTATCGTTTCGTACAGAACTAATTGAAATCAATTAATGGTGGGATACGGTTGTACAAACGTTTATAACGATAATGTACCAAGTTGGGCAATCAGTAAGAGAACAAGTAGTCAGACGGCTAACAGATAAACCATAATATTAAGTAGAAAGCATTTATCAGATTTCATGATTTCTCCCCCAAAGTATAAAACAGTTAAAGGAAAAGGGGCCGTGAAACTCACTGAATCAGCAGATAACGGTAAATAAGCAGTGAAGGAACGGTAGCACATAACGTCCTAAATAAATTAAATAAACATATGCATAAGGTCTTATGATGATTTGAGTAACAAAAGTCACCCAAGTGATACCGGTCAAGTCTTGACGTTTTAATCCGTTTGTATCTTTGAAAACCCGTTAACTTGTATTTATCAAACAAATACGTTCGGTGATTATTTATATTTATGTTAAATAAATATAACCAAAGATTAATCCTTTTTAACAATTCAACCAAGTCTTGAATATTGAGTTTATAATAATAATGTTTATTATTATTTTCACAAGTTCGCATAATTATTTTTAATTAAATAATTACATATTCGATTTGTTAATCTTGCAAGTTATAATTATACTAAATAATTATGATTAACAATACTTTGGTGAATAAAGCATGGTTTATATCTTTTGCAAATAATTATTTGTCAAGAATAATTATTAAACGTTTGCTTTATTTTTAAAACATGAATCTTTTAAAGAAAACATTCAAAGTTTCTAACATTTAATCATTTATTTTCGAAAGCATTTAATGTTTCATTTGCATGAAATATATATTTCTTTCATAAATATTTTTCAAAACATTGTAACGACGCTTGGGTTTATAAAATCGTCTTTCGTAAAAATAACTTGATTTAAAATCTCCAACAAATGTAAGTCCATTTTTGGTTACTTTGATTTTATTAAAGTAACATTAAAAATCCATGTAAGCATTTAAAGTTAATAGCTTGTCTTTGATTTATTTTTATAAAATCCTTTTTATAAAAATATTTAGTTTTCACAAGTGACATTTTTATAGAATAATCCATTTATCTTCAAAGTTTTAGAAAGGTTAAAACTTGTAATAAATCCAAGAATTTATGTCAAATTAATCATTTGACATAAATATTATTCTTACCATTTTTAGTAACAAAATCTATATTTATTCTTTTTGTCTTGAACACATATTTAATGTGTTAATTTTTCAAATCAAGTAATATTCTTTTGTTTTAGTCATAGGTTACATATGTAACATTTGTTTAATTATTTCATCTTGTTTTAATATTGTTTTAACATGTAACATATATAAACATAAATAACAATCAACTAACACATTGGTGTTAGGACTTTATAAATGTAAATAAACAATCAACTAACACATTGGTGTTAGGACATTTAAATATAAATAAACAATCAACTAACACTTTGGTGTTAGGACATTTAAATATAAGCAATCAACTAACATTTTCATGTTAGGACAATTAAATATAAACAATCAACTAACATTTTCATGTTAGGACAAATAATGTAAACATGTATAGATTAGCATTTATTTTATATGAAGAGGCTTGGAGGTTTGTTTGAAAACAACTAACTTATGAAACCAAGGTTTCATAAACAAGATCATGGTGCACACTTGTTACTTTCCAAAGATTTCACAAATGTGTTTCATCACACTTCTTGGCTAACTTTAAGCCTCAAAGACACCAAAGTAAGTGTTTGATCTTGGAAGAAAGGGGATTAAGAAGAGATTTTTGTTAGTTGATCAACCAAACACAAGCATTCTAGTTAGTTTTGATAGATTATTGTCAAGACTTGAAGGGTTCAAAGGGGTGTAAGTAAGTAGAAATGTGAGTTAGAAAACTCACAAAAGAAGAGGAGGAAAAACGGTGGTGGTTGGCGGTGGCTTGCGGCGGTCCGGCGGCGGTTGGTGGTGGTCCGACGATGGCAGGGCGACGGCAACAGGCGGAGCTGCGGTGGCAGCGGCCGGTGGTGAGGGAACCGGTTGGGGGAGGGGGTCGGTTTCAAGGGAGGGAGCAAGAGAGGGTGTTGCTTGGTGTGGGGGAACATGGAGCTCCTAAAGCCTCCTTTTTATAGGCTAAATCAAGTGTTTAACCAATGGATATTTATGTGTTGTCAAGCCCTCATTATCTCTAGCTTTCCCTAATTAGATTTTATAAGTTTTTTAAAAGTCTTGGTACTTTTATAAAATATAAAGGGACTAGAGGTTTATAAAAATGGAAATTTTTATAAATTTAGTTCAAGCTTGAATTAACACAACGGTGGTAAGTTTTAAATAATTATTTGGGCCGGGAATGTATAAAACCGATTGGGTTAGTTTTATAAAAATCATTGGGCCAAAAACTTAATTATTTAAAAGGTTTGGGAGTGGGCCGCAGCCCATTTGTTTTGTTCAAGTGAACCGGGCCGAAGCCCAAAAGATATTCGGGAACGGGCTGGGCCGAATCCCACGTGAACTTGGATCGGGAACTTGGCCGAAGCCTATCGGGTTGGGCCGCAAACGGGTTGGGCCGGGTTCTCGGTCGGGCCGGTTCTCGGCTTGGGCCGCGGGTTGTCATCGGTTTAGGCCCAAAGCCTTCTGGGCCGCGGGTCGGGTTTCTGGTTTAGGGAAAATACTCGGTGTGTCGAGGTGAGTCATTGGTGAAATTTTCGGGTTAATCGGGGTTGATTTGGGCTTATTGGGCCTGACCGGGCCCAATAGGGTGAACGGTTATTGGTTTGGCTAAGTCTTGACAATTTACCATTTTCCGTATTGTTTTTCAGTTTCCGGAAAGTTCGTAACAGTTTATATCAGTTTTTGGTAAAATACAAAGAGTCAATTTTTATATTTTATTTCTTGTTGTTAAAATTCCATTTTTAACATATATTATTTTACTTGGTTTATGGAATTTATTCATGGAATACAAACGCGGGATTACGTCATCGGTTATCAGTTAATATTCTAGGTTCAAACAGTTAATCATTCACATAAGGCACATAATCATGTAATTTAAAAGTCAACGGAGAGAGAGTTGACCTGATTTTTGGACCAGGTGTCACATAGCTAGCACCTTTCTTGACACATGTCTAAATGGGCCACAAACATCAGTATGAATGAGTCCAAGTAGCTCTTTAGCCCTTTGCGGCTTGTTCGGAAAGGGTTTTCTTGTCATCTTTCCTGAGATACAGGAAACGCATTTATCAAATGATTCATCATTTGATTGTAAGATCCCTTCACGTTGAAGTCTTTCAATGCGGTTTTTGCCAACATGGGCAAGACGACAGTGCCAAAGATAGGTAGAGTCCAAACTAGTTTTGGCTCATTTGCTAATATTGTACATTGAATTATTTGAAACACAACCACGCATATCAATTTCATAAATGCCATCACAAGGAACAGCATCAAAATAATGAACATTATTTTTAGAAACTGAACTACCGATATTATTAAATGCATTAATAAATCCTTGGTTTTTCAACAAAGAAACTGAAATTACACCTCTAGTAATAGAAGGTGCATAATGACAATTGTCTAATACAATAATTAACCCAGAAGGCAGAATTAAATGATATTCTCCTATAGCTTCCACAGCTGCTGGCAAACCATTTCCCACGAACAACTGCAAAGCTCCAGGATTCAGTTTCCTCCTCTTTCTAAGACCCTGTAACGAATTACAGATGTGAGTTCCACAGCCAGTGTCATACACCCATGAATCACACTTAGAAAAGGAAAATAATTCAATTGTGAAGATACATGAAGTACTAGCGCCGCTAGTATTCTTTTTCTTCTTCATCAACTCAGCTAGATAGGTATGACAGTTCCTCTTCCAGTTTCCAAATTCACCACAATCGTGACAGATCTGGTCTATAGCCGGATGCTCTTTTGCGGCCGGAGGGGTTTGCTTGGTTTTAGGAACAAGCGCAACTGCCTTGCCTTTTCCCTTACCATCATTCTTGCCCTTCGCCTTTTGCGATCGTTTAGCCTTTTGGATCTTTCCCCCTTTGATCATAAGAACTTGGGGTGTTTTAGTGGCCTTCTTAGGAATCGTTTTCTCATACTCGACAAGCATAGCATGAAGCTCAGGTATAGTTTTAGTCATACTATGCATGTTGTAGTTGCGCACAAAACCCTCAAAATCCTTCGTAAGAGATTTGAGGATCATGCCAACTGCCACAGCCTGATTATACCCATAATTGAGCGATTCCAATTTGTCAAACTAGCTCTTCATCTTGAGCACATGACTACTGACCGATTTACCAGTTTCAAGCTTCAAGTCGTGGAGTTCCATAACTAGGTCTAACAAGTCGTGGAGTTCCACAACTAGGTCGAACAATTCAACACCAGCTTGTTTTTCATACATCTTCTTTAGCTCTTTGATCATATCACAAGGTGTATGAAATTCGTATTGCTTCTGAAGATCGGGAGTCATACTCGAGATCAACATGCAAGCAACCTCATCGTATCTGCTATACTCTGCGTTGTAGAACGCTTTCTCTTGTTCAGAAGCATTAGCAGCTGGCTCGGTCGGCCAATGAATTTCAAGGACATCGGTTCTATGTTCAACTCTAAGGACGATCCTTAGTTGACAATACCAGTCATTGAAGTTAGATCCATTCAGCTTTTCTCTTTCAAACATTTGATGAAAAGCATGACCAACATTGTTTTGAGGAGGGTTTGTTGCCATCTACAAAACAGATTAAGTTCAAAAATCAGTATTTTTGATAATCTTTTCCTTAATAAATTTAATTACCCAATGTTTAAACATTTTTAAACAATTAAGCTTATTAAGGCTAGGATCCAATTGACATGCCATCATTTCATCAGTTGATCTGCTAGAAATGATGCACTCAAAAGGTAAGTGACGAAAAGGTAAGTGACGATCAATAATTGTACTCCAAGTACAATTCCTAGATTTTATGGGACCTACAAATAACACTTGTGAATCTTGCACCAAGTAATTTGTAGTCATGTTTCATCCCATCTTTTGCCACGGGCCAAGGGTCTCACCACCTAGCTCGCTTTAAGTCGTCCAACTAAGAACGCACAAATTGTCTACCATTGTGTACCAATGAGTGGGAATTTGCCATGTAAATGCCATTTTACCATTGTGTACCAATGAGTAAGATGACATCCACAAGTGTCCTTTTCAAGGTGGATGGCAAAGACTTAAGTTTGGTTTGGGTCAAAACAATTATGATGTGTGATCAAAAATGTTATGTGTGAAGATTCATGCACATCTTCACCACATAATGTGTTTATAAAATTATTAGTTTGTCTTCCAAATCAAAAGAGCTCGGTAGCTCCATTCGCAACACACAAAGAAGCGTAGGGGTGAGGTTTGCACTTTTGCAATTAAAAACCTACCCACTTTAGGGAAGCATGGCGACCCGACTTATACATCTCTTAGAGTGTGTTCAAATGGGTGAGCCGGTGTTTCTTTTGAGTTTTTGGACACAAATTTTATTTTTATAAACAAAATCATATTTCAATAGTTTATTAGCAAATTTCGATTTTCATAAAATATATTTGCAATAAAACCTTTTATTATGTCATAATTATCACTAATAATCACATAATCTTAGGGTTTCTAATTATCTAACATAATTTTAATTTTTAATCCTCTTTGATATAAGTAATAACCATAAACGATTTGCATGAAACTTCATGGTTTTTACTTCTTTTTAACATTTAAAATAAAGGTACAACATGTTGTTAAACAATTATCAATCAACAAAAACTTGGGTTCTTAATTTTTAGATCACAAGAATCAAATTTTAGACCTAAAATTAGGGTTTCCGATTCGGCTAGAGGTTTTCGATCCATTTTCTTGATTCCGATCGGAATTAGGGTTTCCGATCGGGATTACGGTTTTCGATTTCAGCGTCCTTGAGTTTACGATTTTAGATGGGGTTTCCGATCGGAATTTATGGTTTGCGATCGGAAACATAGTTTTCCGATCGAAAACAACGGTGGGTCGTAAACAAGGGTTTAGGATCGGAAACAATGGTTCCGATCAGAAACATACAGCGGGTCGTAAACACGTTTACGATCAGAATTAGGGTTTACGTTTTTTACCAATTTGCGAACCCGATTTCCCAATTGTAAAAGACGATTTTAGGTGGATCGAAAAGCTAGAATCTTGATTAGAAAACTTGTTTCTAATCGAAATTGGTTACCCCCCCCCCCCCAGTTTTTATTCCCGGTAATTAATTAAAATCATAGGTGGCTCGTGATAGCACTGTTGGGTTATATAACTAATTATCAAATAAATACGAGTACGCAGCGGATATTTTCCTATGAATTAATCTAACTAACCGGATAGATAATGTGTACCTTTTTAGCTCGGCAAGAGAAGATCTTCTAGGATTTGAAGTAAATCCCTCTACGATCGCATACACGACACACCGATGTACGTATGCTAGTACTTGATCACGAACTCCTCTGGAAGTAGGCTTGGTCGAACCACACAAGAAATCGAACCCCCCTTGGGTTCTTTTCTTATTGCCGAAAATTAGAGAGAGAATAGAGAGAGATTAGGGTTTTGCACTTTATCAGATAAAAGCAGCAGCTTAAACCTTAAACCCATAAGGTTTATTTATAGTGTTTAGGAACTTGATGAACAAGTTAGGGATTAGGATTGGGCTTAGCCGAATTCGGCCCTAAGGCCTATCCCAAACCTTTTCCTAATTGTAATCAAATTACAACTCTCTCTAATTTACAACTAACACCCCTGTTAACAATTAACCGTTAGTTTTTAACGAGTTCTCATTAAATGTTCGTGATAATATTAATTAACTAATTAATTAATACAAATACATTAGTGTCGAGACGTGTAATCCCGTAGGCTTAAATACTTTCCGAACATACGCTTATTAATACGTGATCATATCCCTACAAGCATGTCAAACCTCTTAAGCATATCCTGAACATATTTTTATTGATTAAAAAAAATGCCTTCTTTTGATTGCTTTACTTTAAGTCCTAAAAAGAATGTGAGTTCACCCATAGAACTCATTTCAAACTTGGCTTTCATTAGGGCTTCAAACTCCTTGCAAAGAGCATCATTAGTTGAATAAAAAATGATATCAACCACATTAATTTGAACCATAAGGAGATCCTTACCAACTATTTTGATGAGGAGATTTTTGTTAATAGCTACTCTTTTGTATCCATGATTAATTACACTACAAGAGAGGGTCCCATACCAGGTCCTTGGTGCCTGTTTAAGACTATGAGAAGCGTTTATCTGTTATACACCATGTTTGGATGATGTGGATCTTCAAACCCAGGTTGTTCACACACATAAACTTCTTTATTCAGTAATCCATAGAGAAAAACACTTTTGACATCTAGTTGGTAGACATGAAAGTTCTTGTACGCATCATAGGCCAAAAATATTTTTATTGCTTCCAATCTTGCCACTGGTGCAAAAACTTCGTCATAGTCTATTCCTTCTTCTTGGACAAAGCCTTGAAATATTACCTTGCCTTGTTTTTCACCACCATGCCTCTCTCATCCTTCTTATTCCATAAAAACCCATTTGGTTCCTATAGGAGGTGGTGCATTATCTAGTAAATCTACCAGTTCCCATACTTTTTGTCTATTGATTTGAAGTAGCACTTCCTGTATTGCTTCAATCCAACTATTCTGTCTCAGTGCTTCAGTTATATTCTTAGGTTGTACCTATGACAAGACGCATGCATGTAAATAGAAACTTGCATTTGGTGTTGACTTGCTTCTTGTGAGCATTGGTGCTTCAACCTCTCCAATGACATTTTCCAAAGGATGTGACTTTATCACTCTGGAATATTTTGAAGGTGGGAATTCATGACTAAAATTAGGATTAGGCAAATTTAAAGGAGTAAATTCATTCAAAAGCACTAGTTCTGGTATCTGTGAAAAAGATGGGGATTCTTGTGATAGTGATTCAACAGGTTCAAAGATAGATTTGGATATCTCAGTTTCACCAACTAGAGAAGGGGAACTCAATTTCTCAGCAAAATGAGAATCTGGATCATCACTGTCACTGTGAGTTGAAACCAATTCTAGAGTTTGATCATCTTGATTTCCTTGATCACTTTGATTACTTGAGTTTCCACTGTTATCAGCTGCATCTTTATACATTATGAGATTGTTTTCAGCTGATCCATCTGATTCATTTACAACTTGAGGAATAGGTGTTCCATCAGAGTTGAAGTGAATAACATCTCCTTGACTAAAGTCAAATATCAGCTGGAATGAAGGGCTTTGTGCTCACTGATGAGAAAAATAGAGGATTAACACCTTTGAACCTACCATATTCTTTAGTAACTTGATGTACCTATACCTGCACATTTTCACTGGTTGGCTTCTCAACAGTTATGTTAAAATCATTGGTTAGTGAATCAATGTCAAATAACCATGAGGGCTCAGTTCTAAACTTTTTCTTTGATTTTTCATTGAAGACAACATTAATAGTTTCTTGAATAACTTTAGAACTGATGTTGTATACTCTGTATGCTTAAGAAACTCCAGAGTATCCAACAAAATAGCCATCATCAGATTTCTCAGCAAATTTTGATAACTGCTCATTGGTTATTAGAATTGATACATGACAGACAAATGATTTTAGAAAATAGATATTAGGTTTTCTTTTTCTCCAAATTTCATATGGTGTATTGTTTTGTCCTTTCACAATCAAAATCCTGTTTTGCACATAGCATGGAGTATTTACTGCTTCTACCAAAAAAGTTACAGGAAAATTTGATTCTGCTAACTTAGATCTTGAAGCTTCTATTAATATTCTATTTCTCCTCTCAGCAACACCATTTTGCTTAGGGGTTCTAGCTGCACTAAATTGCCTAGCAATTCCTTTTCTTCACAGAAAGAGTTTAACACATGGTTTTAAACTCAATACCATTGTCACTTCTTATTGTTTTGGCTTTCAATTTGGACTGATTTTCAAGCTGAATAATTAAAGCTTTTAAAATTTCAGGGGTTTCATCTTTGGTTGCAAGAAAGAAAACTCAGGTTTATCTTGAAAAATCATCAGTTATAACAAAACAATACGACTTTTTCCCTAAGTTCTTCACCCTTGTAAGACCAAATAAGTCCACATATAGTAATTCTAAGAGCATTGAAATAGAGCTTTCCAATTTGGGCTTTGAGAAGATTTGTATTGTTTACCCTTTAGACAAGCAACACATTGCTCAGCACATATGAACATTTTATTAGGTAAACCTTTAACCAGACTAAGTTTTACAAGTTTGTTCATTGTGTTAAAATTCACATGGCCTAACCTTCTGTGCCAAAGATCTGATTCATCTACAGAGGCCTTGGATATAAGGCAGGTGATTCCATCCTTGGATGTAGTATGTGCCATATCAAGAATATACAAACCATCCTTCCTAGGTTCCTTTATTAAAAATCATGTTTTCAGGTATTTCAACACCAGGTTTAAGGCTGAGAGCCTCTGACTCATTATACAAAACATTCAACTTCTTGTCACACATTTGTGAGAAACTAAGAAGATTGAAGTTTAGTACATCAACATAATTTACCTTATCAAAGGTAAGCTTCCCATTTGTGACCATTCCCTGTCCAGAAATTTTACCCTCAGTGCTTCCAAAAGAAACTGTCCTCCATTAACTCTTTTTTTCTTTTACAATATTTCTTATATCCTGTCATATGGCAAGAACATCCGCTATCTACAACCAAGATGTTACTCTGAGACTTATTGGATGTCTCATGCACATAGTAAAACAAGTGAGCTAAATGTTTTAGGGATACCTAAGCCTGTGTGGTCTTAGGGCCATAGCATCATTATATTTGTACCCCTTGAGTACAAGAGTTTGAGTCAATTCTTTGAGTTTTGATGACTTGGACTTTGACTGATCATGATGTAAAGAATTATGACACACTTTGGGGATGAAAAAGAATTTTGTTCAGACTGAAAAATGATAATTTTTTGTTTTTCAGCTTCTTTTCTCTGCCTATACGCCCTCTATCTTCTAGCCTTTGGTGATTCAGAGTATGTTGTTTCAAAAGATGAAGTTTGATCATGAAATTTTAAAAGATTCCATTAAGACAACATTTTATTTTGGATATTGAAGATAGTTCCAACTTGATTAGGACGAAAACCTCCCTTTTGAGGTGTAAAATTTCTTCCAAAGTAAAATTGTTCATCCAACGTAAGTTTTAAATCGGGGTAGAAATTTTGCCTTTCCGAGGTAATCTTTACCTCGGGAGACCATTTTCAGTCTCGCAGATGTCTTCCGGAGTAATTATGTCCCTCTGAGGTAACTTTTACCTTGGAATTTCTCTGTGTGTACGGAAGTACTGATCTGATTGTTGTTGGGTTATACAATTTCAACTTATATTTATTTTCTTATTTTGTTAAATCCGAGGCCTTATCTGTGTATCGAAAGATCGACCATAAGGTAAACGATTTAACGTTCTTATTTCTTTTTGAATGGAACACAGTTGACTATATCATGAATACAATCATTATGTGTTAAATCACAAGTGAAATCACAAAGTGTGATAAGCAAATACATATCTGAGTATGTCTGATAGTGTGGGGTACACTCGTCAAAGCAAACTTAATAAATACAATAACAATATCCAGATGTTATATGTATGATTCTGCCTGAGTTTAAGATGGACAAATTATACCAGCAATTGACATGACTTGTGTGCTGAAGTAATTGAAATTGAAGTGTAGTTCAGCGTGTTATGTTCAATATGATCCCAAGTTGCGATATTTCTCGAAAAAGACAAAAATAGTGTCTTACTCAGTATTGCATTTATGTTTCATATCTGAAAATTCCAAAAATATTTTAGATGTGTTTTAGCATAAACTTAGAAAAATCAAAAAGTTTTCGGTGTGTTTTGATTTAAAGTTTCAAGCATGGTGAAAGGGGGCGTTTGTAGTATCTTTCACAAATGGATATTAAAGTTTAAAGATTGTTCAACTTCTGATCCAGCCATGTAATCTCTATTGCTGACAAGTAAATTCAAGTTAAAGATCAGATGCAGCAATGCTGAAGATTGAAGACTGAAGTTTAGTTAGCATAGATACACTACACGTTAAGGGGGAGTTTGTTAGAGCATATTCCTATGCTACAATGTGTCTCGTGTATTGTATCTAGATCAGAGCATTATTGTGTGAGTCTTAGGGTCTATGTACCATGAATCGTACCAGTTGGCACGGAGCCAACGTACCATTGGTATGTTGGTTGGTACGCTGGACTAGCTGGTTACTATAAATAGTTCGTGTTAGAGAGAGTTAGGTGTTGTTTGCTTTTTAAGAGGTAAAACGTCTGTAGTCTATGGACCACATCTGCAGACATCTGTAGAAGAAGAGGTGGACTAAACCTCTGCAGTCTGTAAGAAGAAGAGTGTTTGTTTTTTAACTTCTGCAGACTGCTAAAACACTTTTCTTTTAAATAAAATTACAAAAATGTCTTATAGAAACTTCTTAAAAAAAATTTAAAACAATTTAAAATGTTTTTTCTTAAAATAATTGTTTAAAAACGTTTTTTATATATTTGTTTAAAAACGTTTTAAAAAAACTGTTTAAAAGGGCGTTTTTTTAAAATTGTATACAAAAGTTTTTAAATACTGTTTAAAGTATTCTTTTTTGAAAATAATTATCAAAAATGTTTTTTAAAAACAAAACTTTATAAAAAACGTTTTTAAAAAAAATTAAAAAAATATTTTTTTTTAAAACTAATAATAACTCTTTACAAAGGTTCATTACCAGAGGGTACTGAAAATTTTATGGTTTGCTGTGATGCCTCAATTAATGGACTCGGGTGTGTTTTGATGCAAAAAGATAAGGTAATTGCATATGCATCATGACAACTCAAAAAGCATGAAAAGAACTACACCACTCACGATTTGGAGTTAGGAGCAGTAGTTATTGCTCTCAAGATTTGGAGGCACTATTTATATGAAGTAAAGTTTGTGGAATTTTCTAACCACAAAAGTTTACAACACTTATTCTGTCAAAAGGAATTGAATATGCGACAAAGACGTTGGATGAAAGTATTAAGCGACTATGATTGCGAAATTAAATATCATCCGGGAAAGTGGTGGTTGATGGTCTAAGTAGGAAGGAAAGAGTAAAACCACTCCGAGTTCGAGCTCTAAGAATGAATGTAAGCATGAATTTAGTTGGAGAGATCATTGAAGCACAAAAGAAACATATGGCTAACCCGAAGGTTGAGCGGGATGAGATGATGACTATTGTAAAGAAATTGACAAGGGAAGCAGTTGGCATCCTCAGACTAGGTAGACACATATGGGTGCCTAAAGAAGGAGATTTACGTAATGTAATTCTTCTAGAAGCTCAGAAGTCTAAATACATGCTTCATCCAGGAGGCGATAAAATGTATCAAAATTTGAGAGCCAATTATTGGTGGCCAGGAATGTAAAAGGCAATAGCTGCCTATGTTGAGAAGTGCCCAACTTGCTTACAAGTAAAGGCCGAACATCAGAAACCCGCCGGTTGTCTTCAGCAAATAGAACTTCCCGAGTGGAATGGAAGACATTACTATAGATTTCTTAACAAAACTTCTAAAGACTAGGAGCGGAAATGATGCCATATGGGTAGTCGTGGGTCGTTTGATAAAATTTACTCACTTCTTACCTATGGCGGAAACTTACAATGGAAAGTAATTAGCAAAACTGTTTGTAAACGAAATTGTATCGAAACATGGAGTGCCAGTATCTATAATATCTGATAGAGATAATAGATTCACCTCTCATTTTTGGTAAAGTTTTCAAGAAGCTATGGGGACCAAGCTAAAATTTAGCTGATGGGCAAAGTGAGAGAAAAATTCAAACACTGGAATATATACTAAGATCTTGTGTTATAAAATTTGGCAGTAGTTGGGATTACCATCTTGTGACACCCCGAAACATCACATCGGAAATAATTGCGTGTGGTGGTAACGGAAGTTGGTACCCATAATTTTTATTAGGCAATACGTTTTACTGAGCTAGTTTTAAAGTTTAAAACTTAAGTAAATCTAGTATCGAAACAATTATATAAAATATTCAAAACATCCCAACGTTATTTATTCAAAACATTTGTTTAAATACATTCACGATACTAGCGCTTAAAAGGTCCCGAAAACAAAACATAGCCAACCAACGTATGCCCTTGCCAACACATGCCAATCCATCCAAGCTTGAACTTACTATCCTGAAAATATGCCCGAAAATAAAATTCAGCATAAAGCTGGTGAGTCCCATAGAGTTTTAAATAAAAGTTTCCCACGCGAGCCATGCTCCCGACATAAATAATCCAACACCACGACCGGTGTTATTAAATACCATTGACATAATTATCATGCAATATCCCTTATAATGACTTAAAGTAAATTAGCTAGATTTACGAAAGTGATCTAACCATTGAGCCCATAATTAACCCAAAACTTCCACACGCCCCTTTCTATTTATATTACCCCAATCCGGATCAAAACCAGCGCGACTGGCCAGGGGCGGGATGTCACACCTAATAGATCTATCAGTACAAACAGTGGCCTCTACGAGGCTAATGAATATGGCATAAATAGAACAACGAGGGACAAAATTTAAAAGAAATCCAAGGCCATCACATGTCAATTATAAGCTTCATGCCATCTTTAATTACATCAATAAAATTATTTAGGCATATTTTCCCCCAAAACAGTAAAAACATAAAAGAGGGCTGTGGAAACTCACCGCGATAACCCGGATATTATCTAAACTTTCAACCGTCACAAACACGCCCTAAATTAACACATAAGGGACTAGTAAGGACGCAAGTCTTTCTAACGGTAAGTTGATCCTCCAACTTACTAGACTTGATAATGATTCCTTGAAGACAATTTTTATTACTTTTATTAACAATCCGTTGATGACCCATTTTACAACCCAATAATGGTTTTAACACATTAACTATAACATTAGATTGTATATCTTAACATTTTTTTCAAAGATATTTCTAGATCAAGAACTTATAAAATAAAACTAGTTTTAAAAGTTGACATTTTAACATCTTTTCAAAGCATAAGTTTAACAAACAAGTTTATAGTTTTTAAATTTGTTTTTATAAAACTTATAATATTTTTTTTTTCCTATAAAATATACATTCTTAGCTGGTCCGTTTTTTATTTTGTACACAACTCGCGTTTTTAGTCCGATTTTGATGTTTTTACGACTAGTTTTGCATTACAAGCTACTTGTTTGTAAAAATTCCATGTTAATCTCATTAGTTTACAAATATACATATATAACTTTAGATTATTTTTCCAGAAATTTACTTTATAAATACATATCTTTTTAAATAAGTTATTAACTTTCTTAATTTAATTTACTCCTTTTAAGGCTCATAATTAATTTAACCCTTTTGAGTTAACCCTCTTTAATAGAAGTTCCCATTTCTCACGAATTTTAATCATCCAAAACCCCACATGCATATACATATGCACATTTTATTTTATTTTTCAATCTTTTTATAGATCTACATGTGCTTGAACTTTTTACAACTAGATGAGATGATGTTTACAAGTGTATACTTATACATACATACATATTTACGCCCCCCATGCATATACTTTTCAAGTTTTGTACAAATACCAAACCCTAGAAATCCTCATTTTGAAAATGATGGATCAAGGTCCTTAGTTTTTATAAGAATATACTTCCATTGATGGATTAGTTTATCATAATCTTACTAGTTCTTGACATGCATATCATCTAAGATTACAAGCATGATAGAAAACCCCATTTAATGTAAGAAAAAACGATTTCTAATGATAAGAATCATCATCAAATGTTTGGTCGAGGATCAAAACATAGATTTTCTATATAAATTCTAGAGAGAGATTAGAGAGAGAAAACTTTATACTTAGGGTTTCTAGGACGAAAATAAGGGATGACTACAACTCTAGCTTGAATCTTCAATGCTTATTCCTCCTTGATCCTTAACAACTTGATAAAATGAGTAGATTTGATGGTTGGTGAAAATTTTCAAAATGGAGGAAAGGGGAGGGGGTTACGGCCTCAAGGAAGGAGAAAAGAGAAGAGGGAGGGAGGAGAGAGAGGGGGTGGCGTGAAATGGTGGTGGTGTGGAGGAATTCAATGGTTGTTTCATCATTTAAAGTCCATGATTGGTCATAAATGTAGGTTATATGTCCTCTAGGTTAGGCTATGTGTCATAATGTGGTCTTTTCCATTTTTCTAAAAAAAACATCTATTAGTTGTCATTTTGACAAGTGTAATACATGCATGCATATGTGTGTGTATACTTGTATATATACTATATATATATATATATATATATATATATATATATATATATATATATATATATATATATCAGCATTAGGTTATAAACAGGTAAAGCACTGGTATAACGCGGTATAATTTGACTCGAAACATAAAAACAAATTATATGAAAATTCCTGAAATTATATTACGCTTGCAATGGTAGTTTTGTAGTAAAATTTTACCATACTATTGTATATCCGTGAATATAGGCGGTATTCATGCCCGGTATATTAACAGTTGATTATTAATTGAGTTGTCACCAACGTTTACTAAGAAAATATTTTATGAATTACCATGCTAGTTTATTTAGACCAAATCTTATACTTGTCTACTAGCCCGTGATTATACATACTATATTCATGACTTATGGTACGAATATTCTAACCTGAAACGTCAGGTGTCACATTCTCCCCTCCTTTATTTTTAACTTTTTATTTGACGAATATAGATGAGGGTATTTCTTCTTCATTTGATCAGCTCGTTCCCAGGTATACTCAGGTCCGCGTTTTGAGTTCCATCTAACTTTCACTAATTTAATCTTACTCCGTCTGAGTTTCTGGACTTTCTAGTCTACAATTTCTAATGGTTCCTCAACAAAGTGCAATTTGTTGTCAATTCGAACCTCCTCTGATGGTATGAGTAGTGTCTCGTCTAAGAGACACTTTCTTAAGTTAGACACGTGGAACACATTGTGAATGCCACTGAGTTTTCCTGGCAACTTCAAATGATAAGCCACTAGACCTACTCGTCTCAAAATTTCAAAGGGTCCTATAAATCGTGGACTAAGCTTCCCGTGCTTACCGAATCTAAAAACACCCTTCCAGGATGAAACCTTCAAACACCTTATCCCCAACTTTGATTTCTAAAGGTTTTCTTCGAACGTCAGCATAACTCTTTTGCCTTTCCCATGTAGTTTCCAAGTGTTGTTTAATTATCGAGATTTTATCATCTGTAGAAGCCAATGTAAGGGTTAAATCTCCAAGAGTAAGCTCCTTGTTTAATCTTTTTCCCCATAATCACACAATTACATAGAGAAAACCTTATTCACAGCCTTAATGCTTATGAATACAGTTGTGCATGTGCAATTCGGGAGGATCAAAGTGTGTGGAAACCGAGTTCAAGAGTAATCAAGGTAAGGATATCTTAATTTTAGCATAAGAATGTCATTTCGGGTTTCTATGAGATCATACATTCATAATGTGATTATGGATCATACATGTAGCCATATATCTGCTCTAGAAAGTTTGATTGGAGGCCTAAGGAAGCTAGGAAATCAGAAAAACCCGATTGTACAAGGATTTCTTCACAAGGTACAATCAATTAATGCATGCATGTTGATTTTTCTATAATTAGAAACATTGTATGTAAGGATGATAAAACCCAGGTTTGGGTCAGTGGTTCTAATGTGGAAGTAAGCACTATAACAAAAAGGGGGTTTTAGGACCTTTCGTGTAGGACGCTGTTAAAATAGTGTCTTAAAAAACTATCTAATATGACAAATGAGTGTTTAGGGTCCTATTATACTATATGGAGTTAAGCAGGTGTCCTAAAAAACTATGTAATAGTACGAATGAATATTTAGGGTCCTATTATCATATAACTTAATAGGACGCTTAGTATTTGGGGTCCTAATAAAGTACATTATAGGACATTTCGTATTTAATGTCTTATAATGTGGTAATGTAATAGGACATTTGATTATTGAGGGTCCTATTATAGCATAACCTTATAGGACACTTGGAATTTCAATCATAAAAGATCACTGTAATGGGACCCTTATTTTTCGGTGTCGTATGGTAACATAACTTAATAGGACACTTGATATTTAAGTCATAAAAGTTAAGTTTAATCTATATCTATCTATACTATATAATAAAAGAAAAATTTCTCCCTCCACCTTGGTTCAAAAAAATACCACGTGTCAAACCCACAACCTTCCTTAGATCATTTTCCCGCCTTGGTTCAAAAAAATACCATGTGTCAAACCCACAACCTTCCTTAGATCATTTTTTCGCCTAAATAAAGGGCCATAAAAAACACGCGGACCTTTATAGACCGGCCCCATTTTCATAAGTTGACCCGATCAATTAAAACTGAAAATACGTGAGCATCGGATCGTCTACTCGATCTAGCTAATCGGACATCGAAACGTAATTAACCAATTGTTTTATTGATCAACGAAGAACAATTACAACCAGTAAACACTCAGAAATGAACTCAGAGAACACACACTCAGAAACACACACTTAAGAAATCTCACACGCACAGAACTACTAATTACAAAGACCAAACTTATATTTATACCCAGCTGGCCGAGCTTCGGCCGAACCTCAGGTTCGGCCAGTCCGAACTTCAGGTTCGGACCTAGATCGGCCAGACCTAGTTTGACATGATCTTGTACTTTGTTTGATACTTCACACGACGCACATATCAGGTATCAACAAACTCCCCCTCGTCGTGTGCAGTATCCCTTCAAAATCATCAACTTTGTATCTTCAATCAAGCTCCCCCTCGTCGTGTGCAATATCCCTTCAAAATCATCAACTTTGTATCTTCAATCAAGCTCCCCCTCAAGTGTAGAATTCGTTCGTTCAATGAAATGAAACTTCAAACAAACTCTTCCTCAACTTGATCGTAACTTGATCTTGAATACTTGATGACATTTTAGTGTATCTCTGGTCTTTTATCAACATCTTCAGAAGACTTGAAGTTGTGATAACTTGCACATAGCAACCTGCTCAAACATTTAAAATAAAGCAGAAACAAAATCTTTTTGACTTTTTCAAAGTTTATGCTAAAACACACCAAAAATCTTTTTGTTCCTTTCTGAAATGAAATGTAATTACAATACAGAATCAAACACTCTTCTTGTTATGAGAAAAATCACTATATGGGATCATATTGAACATAACGCACTGAACTGCACTTCAATTTCGATTAATCGAAGCACATAAGTCATGCTGATTGCTGGTATAATTTGTCCAACTTAAACTCAGGCAGAATCATACTCATAACATTTGGATATGTTAAGGTATTGATTAAATTTGCTTTGACCAGTGTATCCCACACTATCAGACATACTCAGACATTTTCTGTGTTTTTTTTTTCTTTTTTTTTTTTTTTTTGTTGTGACAACACTTGTGAATTTTCACAATGCATAATATTTTCATGATATAGTCAACTGTGTTCCATGTAAAAAGAAATAAGAACGTTAAATCGTCTACCTTAAGGTCGATCTTTCGATACGCAGATAAGGCCTCGGATTTAACAAAATAAGAAAATAAAACAAGTTGAAATTGTATAACCCAATAACAATCAGGTCGGTACTCCCGTACACGCAGAGAAAGTCCGATGAGTTATACGAAACACCAAAGAAAATAAAGCAGAACGTCAAACGAACAACGATCAGGTCGATCTTTCGATACGCAGAGAAAGTCCGATCGTTTGACAAAATAAAGATAATCAAACAAGTTTAAATCTTTGCAAAATGAACACATGTATACACAGTGACTTCTCATTTGAATTTCACACTTATTTTTCTTTTTGTGTCATGAAATATGCATCAAGATGTTATCCACATGGTCAAGCATTAGTATTTAGTGAATATCACATTTGAATACTTTCTGATTTGCCGAGCCTACCAAGCATATCAAACAATGATCTTATGGCTCTTTCATCTACTCTATTCATGAGTCAGATACGTAAGCCAATGTACCATCATTTCCCAATGATCAATTTCTCACAATTTTATATATTTGGCATGTATTCACCTTCTCCCCATAACATGCAATTTCTCAGATACTCCCCCTTACTTACAATTCTCCCCTTTAAAATGAAAACTCTATTTTTGGATTTTCATTTTACACAAAAACAAGACTCTATTTTTGGGTTTTTGAGAAAAACTTTGTAAACAAAGAAAAGTGATCAATCAACACGGATACGATGGAATTTTAGAATTCAGAAAATTTGAGGTTAGAAAGATTTATCATGAACATTTAAATTAAGCAGAATACTCCTCCATCAACAACTTTGCAATTGTCGATAGGTCTTCTAGAAGTACCTGCACACTGGTCAAACTAATTAGTCCATAAATGACCCAAAGCGAATCGCTTCTGGTCGACCAGTGTCCTTGTTTTGCTTAGAAACCACCTTAGGTTTCCATTGTTGTTGTTTTGGTAATTCAGTTTTTGATGAAACAATCACAGGTGACTGTGATGATAAACCTACATTTTGAACCTTTGAAAACATTGGAACAAAACATTTTTGTTTATGATAAAATGTAGGCTCAACTTCATCAAAAACTCTGCCTTGTTCATCAAAGAACTTTGGTGTGGCAGGTTTACCAAAAACTGATTTCTTGTGAAATCTTTGGGGTGAAGCAGCAGGTGATGGACAATATTTTGCCATATGCCCTGGACGACGGCAAATATAACAAATTCTTGTCGTTTTATCCCATCGGTGATGTACCTGCGAAGAACACACATGAATATCTCTAACATGATCAGAATGAGAATCATATACCTGATGCCTGTGATCATGTACCCATTTAGATGTAAGGCTTAGAGATTGAGTACTTTCAGAAGAAATGGTTGCTTTCACAAAGACCTCAGCAATCTTCCGAGCATCAACACAATGAAGTGGAAATTCTTTTTCTGAAAATAATTGATCCGAACCCTTGAGTTTATAAAAACGTTCGGGTTGAATTTTATCAGCTTGAAAAACTTCCTTCTTCACTTGTTTCATCTTTAATTTCTTCAAATCTGGAAATGAAGATGCTTGAACCTTTTCAACTTTGTTTTTCATCCTGTGAAAACCCAATCCTTCATGCTTTCCAGAAATTTTCTCCTTAGGTGAAGAATGTCCATTCTTAGCCAATCGAGAAATTCAGCTTTTACTTCAGTTACATTCTTTTGATCATAAAAAATCTTTTCATCAAACTCAGGTTGAGACAGAATCTTGTCAGTAGAAGTAGCCGACTTCTCATTATCAGCAGATGATGATCCAGATACAAACTTTGGTGCAGGAGAAACCTCAGATTTCTGTTCCTTCTTCTTCTTATTCTTCTTGGTCTTTTTCTTCGGCACAACTTTCTCATCCTCATCAGTAGATGACGAAACCTTTGAATAATCAAATTCTTCGATTTGTTCCTTCACTTCTTTGACAGCTTCTTTGATATGAGCAGGGGGTGATGCAGTCTTATCAAACATTTTCTCAAAATTCGCATCATTAGCTAAGAAGCTTGTGAAGACTTGAGAATTTGAAACATTATTAAGCAATCGATTAGCATCAAGAACCTGAACCTTCAGATCAGAAATTTTCTGTTGAGCCTCAGCATGTTCTTTTTCTTTAGCAATCAATCGCTTTGCAACCTTGTGAGTTTCAATTTTTTGCAAACGCAGATTATCAAGTCCTTCATGTAATTTCTTCTTCAATTTATCCTCGTTTCTCTTTTGAATCTCTAAATTTGCAGCTTGAACTTTATTAACATGAACTAACTCACGCTTCTCATCCAACAATTTTTCCATGTCAACTTGATACGCTTCAATCTTAGCATTTGATTCTTCTACATTCTTTGTAAGCAGATCAAGTTTGACCTTTGATTTATCAAATAAATTCTGAAAATCAGCTGCTGTATCATCCGCTTCATCCTTCCATTTCTTGACATCTTTTACCAACTCATCCCGTTCTTCACAAATCTTGGCTTTTGCATCTTCAACCTCCCTTTTATCTTGCTTAGAAATTTCTAAAACTTCATTCAGCAAGTTAATCTCCTTAAGTAAACATTCATTATTCAAGACCAATTCCTTCTCATTTTCCTTAGAAATTCCCAACTCTGAACTAATCATTTTGAAATCAGCAGTAACTCTCTTGACTTTTTCAACCAAAAATTCTTTTTCTTTCATCAAAGCTTCAATCTTAGATTCAAACTTTTCAGTTTCAGCAGCATCATATGAACTAGAGTCAGAATAATAATCATCTTGGTCATGTGTGACAATTAATGCTGAAGTATCATATCCAAACTGTTGACCCCAATCATATGCACCATCATTTTGAGCCATTAAAGCTGTAGACTTGCTAGTGTTACTAGTAGATGGTTGAGTAAAACCAGACTTTGCACCAGACTTATTTGCATGTGCCTGATGACATTCCTTGGCAAAATGTCCAAGCTGTTGACATTTATAACACTTCAATTTAGATTTATCAAATCCTAAGTGACCATTGAAATCAGATGAACCCATGTTATGCTTTTTGAAAAATCGTTTTGATCTTTGACCAAGCATAGCATATTGCCAAGCTAAATCTAATTCAAGCAATTGATCATTATCAAGTTCGTTAAGATCATCCCTTGTAATCTTGGCATCAGCAACATCTTTGATAATCAACCCAAATGAAGATGAAATTAAAACAGAAATAATGTTGGCATAATCATTTGTAGATTCTGCAGAAAACGCATTCTGATTTGAAAAATTTGGAATTGTAAAGCTACAACCCCGTGAAGATTTGTTATCAGAATGATCAGAAATGCCAGTCAAGAAAGCTGTACTTGGTGCAGAATTAAGACTTGGTTTAGCTTTTGCACTCATGCTTGCATTATTTTCACCATGATATAATTCTGGATTTTGCAAGGTAGCGGTTGACTTCTTTGAATTTAACATTTCCATTTCTCGAGCATGAAGTTTTCCAGTAAGCTCGTGAAATGTCGTTGCAGAATAATCCTTGTCATGAGTGAGTAACAAAACATAATTTTCCCACTTTTCAGGTAATGCTTCCATGATCTTTTCCTTTAAATCCGCATCAGATTTTTCAATTCCAACAACCTTCAATTCATTAATCAAATGTGAAAATCTTGAAACTAGAGCAGTAATGTTTTCATTGTCATAATTTTGAAAATTATCAAATTCTTTGTTCAAGACTTCCTTTCGACTCTTCTTATAATCAGCATTTCCTTCACATCTTGCGGATAAGGCATCCCACAATTGCTTAGATTTCTTACAAGTGCTAAATTGATGAAGCAATTCAGTAGGTAAAGCCATAGTAAGATAACCATAAACTTTCTTTTCAAGCTCATAACTTTTTCTTTCATCACCATCGAAATCTTGAATTTCTTTAAGATCTCCATCTTCCATTGGCCGTTCATACAACTTTCGAATTGGAATCCATAAATCAATGTCATTTGTGCTAATATAAGCAGAAAATCGTTTCTTCCAATTTTGATAATCTTCAAGTTTTAACAATTTGGGAACTTTCTGACTCGTTCCAATTTCATTATCAAAATTCAGCATGGTTTGCATGGCACTTTGCATTGCAGCAAACGCGTGAAATTCCGACATCGTTCAAAAAAGTAAGATTCTGCCGTCCGAACTCTCTCCGAACTAATAACTAAGCTTCGAACTCTGTCCGAACCTAAAACCAAACTCCGAACGTTGTCCGAACTTGCTCCGAGTCAAAATCAACAGACCGAACTCCTAAAGACTCCGATCTAGCTCCGAACCTCCTCCGAACCTTGATTTTAACTCCGAACCTTGACCGAATGTTCACCGAACTCTCACCGAAGATAGACCGAACTTCAAGTTCGGAGCAGTTACTCCGAACCTGATCAGGTTACTCCGAACTTCGACATAATTTTTCAAAAACGCACAAAAAATGACTGATTTTGACGAAACTCGATACTGTAGATCAGTAAAACCAATAGAAAGTGATTTAGAAACATATTTAACACCAAATACCCGATAGAAATGATGAAAAACACAAAAGTAAAACTCGAGAAACTTCAAAAACGCTTCAAAAATCCGAAAATAGCAACCACAGATCAGTAGAGTGAACCAGAATGCTCTGATACCACTTGAAAATGCGTGAGCATCGGATCGTCTACTCGATCTAGCTAATCGGACATCGAAATGTAATTAACCGATTGTTTTATTGATCAACGAAGAATAATTACAACCAGTAAACACTCAGAAATGAACTCAGAGAACACACACTCAGAAACACACACTTAAGAAATCTCACACGCACAGAACTACTAATTACAAAGACCAAACTTATATTTATACCCAGCAGGCCGAGCTTCGACCGGACCTCAGGTTCGGCCAGTCCGAACTTCAGGTTCGGACCTAGATCGGCCAGACCTAGTTTGACATGATCTTGTACTTTGTTTGATAATTCACACGACGCACATATCAGGTATCAACAAAAACGCTACATACGCTGCTCCCCTTTATTTGCAACCATCTTTTCTGCGACCCGCCCCATTTTCATAAGTTGACCCAATCGATTAAAACCCTACATATGCCGCTCCCCCTCATTCACAACCATCTTCTCTGCACAACCTCTGTTGATCATCCCTCCGTCGATCATCCTTCTTATCCGAGGTAATTTTTTTTGATTCCTCCTTCATATTCGCTACCATCTACTCTTTAAGATCTTTGTTTCATAGTAAATCTGATTGTTTTCCCCTTTCTTTTCATCGGAAACTTCACATGGTTATACGGTTGTTCATGGACGATTTTCGAGTCCTACAATGGTCATAAGGCTGCTCTCCAAAACATGTTGTATCTCCAAGCCATCGTCAACGATCTCGCAGCCATCATCTTCGGAATTGATGATCGTCACTCCATCGATTTAGGTATAATCATTCAGGCGGATTTGTTCGAGATTGCCAAAACAATTCTTTGATTTATTTGTGTAGAAACGGGGTACCTAGAGTGGTCGGAGTGGCATAGCCAAGGACGAGCCACCAGGGCACCAGGCTGATCCACTGTGTGGGAGAGAAGTGGTGAGCCTCCGAGCCGGGCTAGAAGGATCCGATCTCTCCCGGGTCTTGTCCTGTACTTGCAACATGAAGGGAACCCGTTAGAAGGGGACTAGAGACCGGGGTCTCTGGACCACCCTCCGACGGTCAAGTCAGTAAGACTGTCTATATATAGTATGTATATATGTATATGTATGTATGTGGGATGAAGTGGATCATCCAAGTAGGATGAAGGAGAATGTCTGAGTAGGATGAAGGGGAATGCTGGAGGAAGCACGGTCATGTAGGCATAAGGGTAGTGCGGCCATGTAGGCTCGATGGTAGTGCGGCCATGTAGGCTTAAGGGTAGTGCGGCCATGTAGGCTTGAGGGCAGTGTGGCCATGTTGGCTTGAGGGTAGTGCGGCCATGTAGGCTTGAGGGCAGTGCGACCATGTAGGCTTAAGGGTAGTGCGGCCATGTAGCCTTGAGGGTAGTGCGGCCATGTAGCCTTGAGGGTAGTGCGGCCATGTAGCACGGCCATGTAGGCCAGAAGGTAGCGCGGCGCTGTAGGCTGGACCAGACCAAGTAGGCTGGACCAGCCCAAGTAGGAAGGACCGGGGAACTGGGAAGGACCAGGCCAAGTGGCAAGGACCAGGCAAGTGGCAAGGACCAGGACCAAGTGGGAAGGACCAAGCCAAGTGGGATGAAGCAGGAACCCTTTCAAAGAGGGAGTGAGCCTCCTTATATAGGGAAGGTGATGGGCCAGATTGGGCCCGTTGGGCCAAACCTGGTATGGACCATCAAAGGTAAAGTAGTGGGCTTGATTGGGCTAGACTATATAAAGGCCCTCAGCCCGTGCAGTTAGCCCGATACGTACCCACGTCATCACTTTGCAATGTTCTTCCTTATCAGTAAGCACAGGTTTCCATTATCAATTTCTTAGTTGGTGTTGCTTAGATGATTGCAATTTTGGAATCCGTATTTTATTGCGGAAGTTAAGGTTTTATTGTAAGAAGAAGAAGTTCCTAATGTGTATCGAGATTGATTATGTGTTCATTATTTTCATTTGCGTCTAAGAAATCTGAGGTTCTTCTATTCGTGTTAGTAATTGGAGTGATGTTAGGAATTTGTACGTGTATTTGTAACATAAATTTACACAATCAATCCAATTTAGGCAGATTTAGTTTGAGATCACCAAAACGATTCTTTGAAATATCTTCAATGTTCTTCCTCAGATCAGTAAGCATAATATTCTCCGAGGTCACCAAAATGATTCTTTGAACTCGATTTGATTGATCTTCATATGATTTTCGGCATACAGTGTTTGTTTAAATGCTTATCTTTATTTCATTGATGATTATATGAAAGATTTTAGTGATATTATTTTGGATTTAAGCTTTTTAAAACCACGTTGCACATAATTTCACTTTTTAAAAGGAAAAAAAAGATCATGAACATCAAAGCCATAACGATCTCGAACATAGAATAAATCATTGGGGATGAAAGAATGTTTGAGATGATGTTAACCTATGTATTGGATTTTGATTTTGTGTGAAAGAATGTTTGAGATGATGTTAACCTATGTATTGGATTTTGATTTTGTGTCTTTACATGATTAGTGTTGGCTAATAACAGGAATCGTTTTTGTAGAATTCTTATACATGTGGGATAGAGACTCTGAATTGCACAGCCTGTCGAAGGAAGAACTAAATCCCTTTTCTTCTTCAGCTCTCCCACAATGATCTGAAGGTACCTTTATTGATCATTTAAATGATTATTCAGTGTTCTTGGTTGATTTTAAGTAAAACGATTGACGGGGTCTTGATTATTCAGTGAATTAGTTTCATTTATTCAATTTGAATTGATTTGATTATGGTTTTAGTGTCAAATATGTCTTAGATTCAGCTTTAAGGTTTTTTGGTTTTTACCATTCTTTGCTTTTCATTATGGGTATTTTAAGTTTATATATATGGTTGTTCATATGGGTTTCTATTTCATGATTTGGTGTTACAATTATAGAAACATAATTTTTTCTATTGAAGGCCTTGATGTAGTCATGAAGTTGTAAGGGTCAGGAGGATCAAGAGAAGGAACTACGAATGTGAGGTTTTGTGGTGATTGAATATGCATCTACTCATATTTCACGATCTGATTGTGGTAAATGATAATTTACTACATTTACTTTGATGACTTGAAATTTTATATACTTGCAACACTTTATTTAAATGATACAATGGCTTTAAATAAAAACAAACTGTTGTATGTAAATCTACAGCAATTTTATCGGGTATATGAATTTCTTCTTGGGACTGCTACATTGTTTTGGTTTAGTTTTTTTTTCAATTGCATCTATGTTTGATTTTCGTTGTCTGCCTCAGCAGGAGGTTAGTTGCATAAAAGTAATATGGACTGGTTTGAAATATTCTGATTTAAGGATGATTAAAAGGCATGTTCATTGTTTCTTTCTGATTATTTTAAACATGTATTTCTTTAATTTCTCCACTTAATTGTTTTCTTCAATTTCCACAATTCAATAAAATTTTACATAGTAGTTTATTATTGTCTTAAATTTTTTTTATTTTTGTAGGTGGTTTGTGACGAGTGAGAAGGAGCATGATGACTAGAGACTATTCTTCCAGTGTCTTTCATTACTTAAAGTTTCATGTTTAATGTTAGGATCTTGGATAATAATATTATAACTTATTATTGTTTAATGCTTTTGTTATCGAAATGACTTATTTCAATGATAATTAAACTCTATTTATTCCATTATTTGAAGTTTATCTATCGATAAGTTGATGGTATCTTATTTGTATTTATATATCATGTTTAATGAGAAAAATTTTAAGGATGTTGGTAATCGTCCATAAAATAAGCATGCTCTTATGCTTTACAAATGAAGAAAACGTCTCATCATCATTTGACATGTTAGGACCATTTTTGTGGTACTAATATAAGGATGATTTACTATTTGATCTATCCACTTTTTAGGACGCTAATATGTGTCATAAAATGTATGCATCTTAAAACCTTATAAAGTGTCCTATTTTGTGCTTTATTAGGACGCTCTAACGTGTCCTATTTTGTGGTTTATTAGGATGCTCTAACGTGTCCTATTTTGTGGTTTATTAGGAGACTCTAAGTTTATAGGACCCCTTTAGAAAGGCACTTTTATTAGTGGTCCTATTATCTCATGTGTCCTATAAGATAGCATTTTGGGACCTTTTTGGGTGTCATATCAAACTAATTTTGTTGTAGTGAAGTCATTTAATCACAAGAAGTCTGTCTGCAATGATATTCGTATCAATCGAGGGTCCAAATAATGAAACTTACCATAAATGGAAAGTTCGGGAATTATAGCTTGGCAAGGGTTATAGACTATAAATTAACCACTGATAAACCCCAATAAGACATGCAATGATCCGGCAGACGATTCTAGCCCCCTAAACGCCAAAATGTAAAAATGGCACTAAAAGACAAAATAGTCAGGCCAGATTTGGGGCGTACCACCTAAATTTCTGTACATGTAGCGGGGTACACCTAGGTATTGAAAACGGTAACCGGATCAGTAGGTTATAGCGTACCGCCCAGTGCTCTATTCAAACAGAGCTGTACGCCTAAATCCGCTAACCAGGAACTCATATCTGTCAATTGGCGCATACCGCCCAAGTGTATCTCCATTCTGAGCGGTACGCCTATAAGGAAAAATGAGAGAATGTTTGTCCTTTCTAAGTTAACCAAAAGCTTAGATTTTTCAACCTATAGTGTGTATTCCATGATACTTTGGACCTGATGTCATTAAAAGATATATTAGCATTGCATATAACAAGTATATGTACAATAATTCTGATAGGTTGCTAGAATCCGGAGATAGGATATTCTCACTGGATCTGTAACTCAGATCTGTGCCAATTATGTTTCTGACTTTGTTTCTGTGAGTCCTCTGACTTCCCTCATGTTACTTAACTGCTAAACAACTATTCGTTAAAGACATATAATTCATGAAATATGTAATCATCATTGTTTAATTCTTTAAAACACATAATCAATGAAATATATATCTATATGTATACACCATATATTGCATGTATTTTTGAAAAAAGCATATACGGATTGATTCTATGGTAGATAATAATGAGACGGAAGTTTTGTCATATATCGTGTTGAATGATTACATAAACCGAAGGAGTATACAAACATTTAAGCTCCGGGGGAGGTTGGACAGAACCTCCCCTCTCAACACATTGAACTGGACAGACTCTCGACAGAAACTTACAAAGAAATACAAAGATGAAACTATTTATACTATTCATTCTGTCTGAACTGGGCACCTCTGAACCCTCTCCGAACTTGGAGTTTGTCCAAGGTTCAGACGACTCCGAACCTTGAGTTCGGCTGGGGTTCGGACCTTACTTCATGTCTCAGTCAACTCAGTCTGTTTGATAATCCGAACAATAATGGCCACACAAGGTTCATGTATCAACAAATCTCCCCTTGGACGTTACTATCGAATCCAGACTTTGGTCTTCTAGCAATCTTCAGTCAGCTTGCTGCAGACGCCTCTATCTTTAGCAAACTCCCCTTTGACTGAACTTCAGACATGTAGGAAACAGTTCACCATTCTATACAATCTCCACAACCAATAAAGTTTCCCTTTCTTCAAGCACAACCATCCAACTAGAACCGGCATATATGATAATGGTTCACTTCATCAGTTGTATCCGGAATTTGTAAAGACACCCGAACATCACTGCATATTGACAACAATCTTTAACCTTAATCAAATTGTAATACATTCTGATAATAATAAAAACAAACACGATCAGCATCTTTAATCACGGAAATTCCCCCTCAGCATGAAATCCATCCCAATATATTACTCCGGTAAACGTATATCTCATTGCAGACTGGAATATGACCAAGTCTTCACAACTCAACAAAGTATCGGGCATATTGAATGATTACATAAACCGAAGGAGTATACAAACATTTAAGCTCCGGGGGAGGTTGGACAGAACCTCCCCTCTCAACACATTGAACTAGACAGACTCTTGATATAAACTTACAAAGAAATACAAAGATGAAACTATTTATACTATTCATTTTGTCCGAACTGGGCACACTCCCTCCGAACTTGGAGTTCGTCCAAGGTTCGGACGACTCTGAACCTTGAGTTCGGCTGGGGTTCGGACCTCAGTTCATGTCTCAGTCAACTCAGTCTGTTTGATAATTCGAACAGTAACGGCCACACAATGTTCATGTATCAACAATTTTCCATAGAATTACTAAACCATTTATCCTAAGTCATGTAATTCTAGAACTTATAAAATCATGTAATAACATAGTCACGTAGTTCACTTAACACACGGGTTCGCATAAAATCACATATCGTAAGCTGTACAAATTATGCTAATTCAATTAATGTTTTCTTTAATTGATCAACCAACGTTCGGGAATGAACTCGGTAAAGTAAATGCACATGACAATTACTTGATATGTGATTGATAACAGAGTTTTTTAACGGAAAAACATGATAGGTTAATGGTATTAACCTGGGAATTTGCCAGTGACACATCATCCCCAAGTTGAAAGAATTTTCCTCCCGGAATTTATGTTAATGCTTGAGGTACACTGACTAGTTGGCTGGAATGAAGGAAAGGGAAATAAGAAAATTTTCAGGTTTCACATCATCCCCAAGTTGAAAAGGAATTTCTTCCCGAAATTTAAAATTAGTGCCAACTATTACAAGAATAAATCCTGACAATAATATATCGAAAGAATACAGATTCTCTGCTCCAAAAGGAGTGATGGACGTCATGTCCATGAAAGTTTACAACATGATGTAAAGATGTCAAATATTTATAAGATCTCGAAGGAGATTTAAATTGATAAAATAGAAAATAATGATTTTCTCAGCAAGCGTTTCTATGAGAAAACTCGAAAGACTGTAATATTGGGATCGTATCGAGTGGAAAAGCCCAATAGAAACACGATAACATGAGCGTCAGAAATCAAAATTTCGAGATGAAAAAGGGACCATACTATGTCCGGGTAGCCTTCAGCTTTGGTACCCGATTTCTACAAGCGGGATTCCATTTCGTGTCTCGTTTTCACTTATGGTGTTTGAGTTCACCAATGAACCAGGTGAATCTAAGATAAAGGAATTCAGGCATGAGTTGAGTCTTCGCGCATTGAGGTTAACTGTGAATTGGGTTGTCTAGAAGCTTGATCTAATAGTAAGACATTGCTATAATGATTGGCAACTATACTTTCCCACTGGTTGAAATGCAATATTGCATTGGGATGCAATACTATAAATTTATTAAGAGTCACATTGCTTCATTGAACAAACACGACTAAGGTACCTTTCCCAATGAGTTTTATGTCAAGATGTCAATACTGACTAAGAAGCGATAGCTGGAATGCAAAAGTTAACCAACCATTCATAAGGATTTATTAGGGTTCCCACTGGGAACCAATTTCCAAAAACGGGCATTGATAAGGGCTGGCAGATTTAAGTAATAATTTCGAGAGCTGCAATCAACTTTCCAACAAGGTGCAAAAATAAGCGTTTAGAATGGAACTGGGTTTATAAAAGAGAATCTCAGATTTTGAAAAGTTAATGTTTTTTTTCTTCCATGTCAGGACCCTCACCTGACATTAAGTAGGAATTCGCGCTAGGAGAGTTTCTTCTCAATTCACATAACTGATAGCAAAAGTTTCATTTGATTAGCTCGCCTATGTACTCTTTCAGGGAGGTATTCAAGCGATGTCTGTAATAGTATAGAATGGAACATTCAATAGTTTTGACGTGGGCATTGTCTCGAGAGACGGTGTTTCTTAAAGTGAAGTTCTTTTGTATTACTATAACGCCACTCCTTGGTCCGGTACCGGTCCCACATTCAACATGCCACTAGTGCTTATATATAGGTGTACCACAGCTAACCCACCACACCACCAACACATTGAAGGCGTACTAGTATCCTACCATTTCGAGCTGTGACAAAACATAGTATAGTATGCCACGTTCTCCAAAATATTAGAATGTACGAGGTGCGAGAGGCTAAAACATTAATATGTCGTGCAAAGGATTTTGAATTTACAACCGAAAGGTTTCATCGTATCCTCAACAACGGTGTATGAGTTTCCATTCACAGTATCAGTGAGATGCATAAGGTTTTGTCGATGAAAAGAGGAAATAAAAGAGATTGGCACGCGCGATGCGAGTATTAACACGACTAGGATTTCAAGGTGGATTTCATGGGATAAGGGAGACATCAAGTTCAAAATCAAGCTGAGGTTCAGTGGCACGTGACATATGATCGCCCAGATCACTTTTGGCAAAAATCCAAATTTAGTGCGAAGATCAAACAATATGAGAGTATACACCAAGAGGTTTTGTTATTCGAAGGGTTTCCTGTAGGGATATGCACATCATCAAGTATGGAAGGAGTAAATCTAGGATGAATAGTGCCAACGGTTTGCTTCATGAAGTCAAGTAAGGACGTGGGAAAATCCAGCATATGGTAGTCGCAACTATAATTTCTAGAGTACAACATGGGAGCTTAGGATTTTAAACTCAGTGGATGTAAATGATGTAGTAGGTAGTATACAATTCATAGGTGAAATAATCCAGTAGCTATAACAAAAAAAAATATATAATTTTCGGCAAGGCATTCGTATGAAAAATGTGTTTAGATGAACGTGTCGGCGGTTGCAAAATTTGATAGAGTAAATAGCCCGTTACGAGGGATTTTCGGGGCTCATGTACATAAGCATGTCAAATCTCCTTAGTGTTCTCGTGCGTCAGTAGATATGAATTGTTCTTGTCGGGATGTTGGTTTAAATGGTTTTCAAAGGTATGATGAGGTACGGGTGCGAAATAAAATTGTGTCTTCGAAACACATAGCATCGAGATAATCAAAAATGATTACCGGCTTTAGATGAGGGTACACATGTACTCTTGTTAGGGTTTATTGCGAATGTACTACGAATCAAACTGTTAAATCGGGTGTAGAATATAAAAGGGTCGAGGGTTCTATCAATTCGGTGAATGCTCGAAAGTTTATCCAAAAGACGGTTAGTTTCAAAAGTTTTATCATTTACGCGAGAGTAAAATTACTCCTTGACTCATGCTTCTAGGAGCTTGAGTTGATCGTTAGGTTGTTAGCCATTTGTAGTAATAGACATGGATTTCTGAATGAAAGATGTCTAGAAAAGGAAGAGAAAGGCGATGGGGATCCATGTACTTGCAGACTGTTGTGCGTCCCTAAGTTGAGGTTGTGAAAGTTCTTATAGGCATACAACCGCCTATTGTTCGTTGTAGATGTTGCTGTAATAGCAAGTGTTAACAAGTGGGGGAGATTTAGTATAGATAACCTGGTTTATTAATCTGTGATAATTGCCAAATCCCCAGGTTAACGCCGTTAACTTCTTCCATCAGTTCCGTTAGCAAATCCGTAGCCCGTTACCTAAATGTTTATTTGTTTATTTATATTTAAGTTACTAATTAATTTTAGTAATTTATTTCGTTACCTTATTTCGTGACTTTATGTGTTACTTGAAAATTTGCATTTTCATGTGAAACCGGGTTTTGTGCGCAATTTTGAATTTTTTTTATGTGTAAATGATATTTATACTTGTCCCGACTAAGCATTTCATGTTAAATAAGTTTTAAAACATTTAGAAACATTTTTAGTATTTCTATTTTTCAAGTTCTAAGTTAAAAACCCATTTACTTGTGTTTGGGTGTTTTATGCTTAAAAGCAGAAATTTGAGGGACTAAAGTTGTAATTTCCCTTAAAGAGAAATCTGCCCAAACCCCCCTCCCATCTTCATTTTCACGCATCATCCTCCTCGCCCTCTTTTCTTCACGGTCACGCACACACACACACATACACTTGCGATTTTGGAGAAATCAAGCATCTAGGAGGTGAAATTCAAGGATCTTAAGCTCCTACAAGCTTCAAGAACACTAAAGGAAGCTCCCTCTCCACTTCATCTTCTCCAATCCACCATTTTTACTGAAAGCTTGTAAACCCTAGAACTTTCAAACTGGAAATTGGTAGGTTGCACGTGTTAAACAAGTGTTTGTGTGCTAATTGGTGTGTTAAAAGGCTCATGGAACTTGATTTCTGTTAGGTTATGATGATTTGTGATTTGGGGCTGTTTTGAGGTCGGGTTAAGGGCTGGAAATTGTAGCAAAAATCTGCTAGGTAGTGTTCTTGATGTTTTGCTTGCTGTGTTGAACACAAACTTTAGGTGAAATCGCTATGTGCAAGTGCTATGCTCGATTTATGCTATAATCTTGGTATGACTGTGTTTAGGACTGAAAATCCATGATGAAGTGTTAGTTATGATGTTACAAAGATTTTGATGACCAAATTTTTGCTAAAAACTTTTAAACCGAGACTTTTGTAATCTCCCATTTTTGGACAGATTCTGTCAAATTTTTTGGTCAACTTGCACAGGTCATAACTTGCTCAATTTTTATTTAAATCATTTGATTTTTTTCTGTAGTAAATTTCTATGTCTTATCTTTAATTGGGCTACTCGCACGTTTTCTAAAACCTCCATTTGGTCACCCAAAAGGTTGTAGCAAAGTTAGATGTGCAGGGCTGTATTTTTCAGTTAATTGTAGACTTTGCATTTTGGTTGGACATGATTATTATGTTTTAATGAGGGGATTATTAATTGTAAATGATTTTCATATGTTAAAACTAAGATCTAGAAGTTTTTGTAAAAAATTCTATGTCTTGATCATGTTATGCAATTATTAAGCCTACTTTGACTATTTGGTAAGAAGCTGATTTTGTCAAATTCCGACGCGCGTAACTTTCTCAATACTTAACTTTTTGAGTTGATTCTCTTTGCAACATTTCCTAAATGTTTAGTAGTTTTGTGCTTGCAAAATTTGAGGAGTTAACTCCAAGAAATGAGTAAATTAGGCATGCCACCAAATGTGTGTTCTATGTTTGACATTTAAAGCTTGTATGTATGCATTTTGACTTGGGATTTCAATCTATGTTTTTCTCCTAGATTAGGACTTATGTGTAAGTGTTATGACTTAAATGAATGTATGAAAACCTTATTGAATGTGATAAGCTATATTTCGTCCTAGCGATAACCTCTAATTTAGTTAGACCGTATTCACCCAAATAGGTCGATTCTAACCAACTCGTAAAGTCAAGTGTCGCGTACCAGTGCACCCTAAGGTGAGTTTCACTTACTATTATATTTATATCCGGTTTCGGATGATAACGCATAATTGAACAGATAGTTGCATCCGGTGAAGGATGACAACAAAACTGTAAAGGTATTTCTATATTAAAGTAGTTATCCGCTATATATCACATGTTTCACTGAATTGCTTTTAATATCAAAAGTCATTACTTTATCGGGCCATTAATATAGAATAGCGAGCTAATGTTGAGTAGTACTACTGGGGATTGACACCTCCGCTCAGCAGTGCACATGATGCCCCCTCCCGACTGGTGGTCGGACTGAGACAAATATTAGCCTAAAACTACCGTGATCGGGAAAGACACGGGGAAGGAAAAAATTGCATAGCTTATACCTGTGACACAATGTCAGCTTTGGATTCGAACATTCAGGTGAACATAAGCATAGGCTAGCTACTTATTAAAATGGATATTACTTGCAACTTGTATAATTAAGTTACGAATTGATCTTTTACTGTTCGTATGCATTGTTGGTCTACATAATGTTGTGTAGACTACATTAATGAACTCACCAGCCTTGGCTGACACTTGATTGTTGAATACTTTTCAGGTCTCTAGGAGGATCACGGATGGCATGGGCGGTGGCAGTACACTTTTATGCAAACTTTTGGGGAATTGTATTTTAAACACTTTAACTTGCCATTTTTGTAATATTAAACTTGTAATCACTCAACTACTTCCGCTGAACTATTAACTAACTTTTGTTTTGTAAACCATGCTTTATGTTATGTTAAATCTCTTTTATGGCTTGGTTGTAACTAAAGACTTGGATCCTGGCCTGGATCATAGCCCCACACGGTTATAGTCCGTTAGTGTAAATTAGGGGTGTGACAGATTGGTATCAGAGCCAGTCGTCGAGCAGTGTGCCAGCGAGGACGCTGGTCCCCTAGGGGGGGGGGGTTGTAACATCCCACATTGGTGGGGAGGAGAACTAACCACTGCTTTATAAGAGTGTGGACACCTCCCCTACTAAGACGCGTTTTAAATCCGTGAGGGGCAGATGCCTGAGGGCATGCCGGCTTCCAAAGCGGACAATATCTTGGTTGCGACGGCCTGGGTGTAAGGACCGATTTTCACATCACGAATCCCGATCGTGAGCAAGAACGAGGATCGGATGAGAAAAACCCGAGAGACGATGATCGATGAGATGAATCTAGGAGATCAAACAAGAAAGATGATGAACTAAGTCGAATGATTTCATTAGTCGAATGATTACAACATAGAAATCATGACAAACACTCTCTAATTGAAATCCATGACTCTCTCTCTCTAGAATGGAATCTCACAACACTCTACAAGATTTCATCATCTCCACACTCAGAGACTCCCCTTGTAATGGGGCACCTTCACTATATATATAGTGAGGGTGATTAACGAGTGAAAAACATAATAATTGAACAAAATACAGATAAATGAAATAAACATAAATATTAATTAAATCAAAGTTGATTTAATTAATCCGAAGCTTGACTCTCTCGAACCGATCTTCCGTTGACTTTTACGTTGACCGTTGATCCGAACGGTTAACTTTTCCAGAAAATGGTCTACAGTCCAATCTCGCAAGCCTCGAGCATCACAACCCACATCTCTGAATCATTTCACATGGATTCTTCAGTTGAATGCTTCGGTAAACAAATTTGATGGCATCAGTCACATAGATTATAGTTCCAACACTGGGTTGTTACATATTGGTCTCAGAGCCCTTGGTTACAGCGAACCAGAACATTTTAAAAGAAAACTTTCTGAACTGTAACTATTTTTGAAAACTTTGGTTACAACCTATTCCCAAAAGTACTGCCCCATCTACTGAAGATGATGCTCACTTAGAATTCATGGCATGTGTCAGTGTAAAAATTGGATTTTTAGGTAGAAATTTTTCTTTCCCGAGACTTAGAAATTTTTGGAGATTTTTGAGTCAGTAAATTTTTCTAAGTATAAGGTTAGCGAACTTGCTATTCCCTTCTTAGCGAACTTGAACAAGTCTTAGCGGACTTCCCATTATGCTATAGCGGACTTAAACTGTTCCTAGCGAACTTCTGGCTAGCGAATCTAAGCAGGCCTTAGCAAACTTCATTCTGTTCTTAGTGAACTAGAACTTTCGCTTAGCGAACTTAATTTGTTCTTAGCGAACTTCATGTTAGCACTGAAGCTTAGCGAACTTGCATTTGTTCTTAGCGAACTTACCCATGTTCTTATCGAACTTGTGTTCCTCTTAGCGAACTTGACTCTCCTTCTTAGCGAACTTTGTATACTCTTAGCGAACTTGTTTGACTTCTTAGCGAACTTCATTACCTTCTTAGCGAACTTGAAGGAGCCTAGCGAACTTGATATGTGTTTAGCGAACTTCAATCTGTCCTTAGTGAACTTGTAGGGCATATACAATATCATTGCTGATTTTTGATACAATTGCAAACTGTACCATGTGGTTAAGTGTTCCTAACATTGTCACTACCTTGTTACAACTTAGAAGGTGTTGTTCATGTAAAGGAATGTTTTTCATGTAATTTGTGTTTGTGTGAGACATCTCTCGGTACTTAATAATTTTCCTAGTATCGGGTATACTAACCTTTGGAAGGTTTGCATTGATTGTTAGAAATCATGCCTCCTTGGAGAAATAACGAACACAACCAAGGAAACTTCACTGCTGCTCAAGTTCATGAGATGATCAATCAGGGAGTTTGTTGATACATAGTCCTGATCGTCATGTGAAGTATCGAATACAAGACGAAGACTCACAAGATTGCTGAGGTCCGAACTCCCAGCGAACCTGGAGTTCGGACAGCTCCGAGCTTGTGGCGAACCTGAGGTTCGGCCAGTCGTGAGTTCAGCCTATAAATAGGTTTGTCTTGTATAGAATTAGATAGCTTCCGTGTCATATACTTTCTAAATGTACTCTGTGGTTCTCAGTGGTTAATACAAGTCTCAGTTGTATTTACTCTCTGTGTTTTACTCGTTTACATTGATTTCTATACGGCTAAGTAGAAGATTCTTAACGCTCACGCACTTTCAAGTGGTATCAGAGCTTTTGGTTTGCTCTACTAGTCGGAGATCACTGTTTTTCGAGTTATCGAGTTCAATTTCACGTTTTTGACTTTCAAAACTCGTTGTTCATCTTCATTTCTCGAATTTCTCGTTCAAAACATCATGATTCACGTCAAATATGTCTGTGTTTGCTCATTTTCAGTTGATTGAGTGTTTACAGCTCGAGAGGTGTCGATTTCAGTGAGTTTTTCCGAGTTTTTCCGAAATTTCACGTTCGGCCGAACTCCACGTTCGGCATAACTGCTCCGCACTTCAAGTTCGGAGGACTCTCGGTCATAACCGCTCCGAACTCCTGGTTCGGAGATCGTTCGGAGTGCGTTCGGTCTATTTTTCTCGTTCGGTGTGTGTTCGGACAAGGGTCGGAGAGTGTTCGGAGTTAACAAAGTTCGGTGAGAGTTCGGACTGTGTTTCTGTGTTCGGACAACGTTCGGAGGAAGTTCGGAGGGTATATTAGGTTCGGACGAAGTTCGGAGTGAACAGTAACTTGTGTTTCGAATATGTCTGATTTTCAAGCGTTCGCAGCTATTCAAAACTCAGTTCAAGCAACTATGCAAACGATGATGAACTATGATAATGAAATTGGAACAAGTCAGAAAGTTCCCAAATTGCTAAAGTTGGAAGATTATCATAGTTGGGTTAAACGGTTTGAAGCATATGTCGATACAAATGATATTGATATGTGGTTAGCATTCACTGAGCAATATGTTTACCCTAAAGATGAAACTGGTGAACCTATACTTCAAAGAAAAATGTCTTCTGAACAAAAGAAAGCTTATCAAGCTGAGAAAAAGGCTTATGGTACTTTAACGATGGCTTTGCCTAAAGAGTTACTTCATCAATTTGCTGGTAACTACACATCAAAAAGTCTATGGGATGCTTTGGAGAAAAGATGTGAAGGCAATGACCAGTACAAGAAAAGTCGACAAAAGGTTTTGAAGAAAGAGTTTGACAGCTTTAAGCATTATCAGAATGAAACGATTCCCAATCTGATTGCAAGATTTGCTCATCTAATGAGTGAAATGCGTTTGGTGAATCTTACTAAAGACGAAGCTGATATGAAAGAGAAAATTTTAGAAGCTCTACCTGAAAAATGGGAGAATTATGTTATGATGATTACTCATGACAAGGATTTTCAAGGATTGTCGTTCAATGATTTAGTTCAAAGAATTCAGGCTAGGGATATGGAATTGATGGTGAACAAGTCTCTTCCTACACAAATTCAGAATCCTGCAGTGTATCATGGTGAAAATGATTCTACAATGAATGCTGGAAAATCGAATATTCTTAATTCTGCACCCCCGACAGCATTTCTGGCAGGTAAATCTGAATCTTCAAGTTATTCTTCTGCTGGTTGTACTGTTTCTGTTCCGAGTTCTTCAAATCAAACTGCATTATCTGCTCAAACTGTTGATGATTATAATGCATTAATGTCTGCTTTGGTATCTTCGTATTTTGGTGTTATCACGGGTGCTGTGAGTAATGCTGAGTTAGCTAACGAAGATTATGATCAGATTGATTATGATCATTTAGAAGAAATGGATCTCAATTGGCAGTATGCTATGTTGGTTCGAAGAACTAAGAAGTTTTTCAATAGAACTGGGAAAAAGAGATTGAATCAGGAAGGAAAGATTGGTTTGGACAAGTCTAAAGTTAAATGCTATAAGTGTTCAAATTATGGTCACTTTGCTCGAGAATGTCCAAGTTCTGCAGATCATAAATTCAAAACTGGTCAACATGCACATTTAGTTTATCATTCACCAAATAAAGTTGAGAAGGTTGAGATGAAATCTGCTAATCTTGTTCATGATTGGACCAATACGTTTCCACATTCAAGTGAGTTTGCATGGAATGCAGATACTGAAGCTAAAAGGAATAATTCTAAACCTGCAATTGCTTTGACTGTTCGTCATATTGATGATGATAGCATCTTAACTGATTCCGATTCTTATTCAAGTGTATCTCTGGTTCAAGAAGAATTACCTAAAATTTCTGAGAGTTCAAAGGGTGAAGAGGCTGAATGTCTTAAATGTAAGAAATTTCTTCAAGAGATTGCAAGTTTTGAACAAAGTCATCAAATTTCAATTGAAGAAATAGTGGTATTAAAGCAAGAATTGGAAGATTTTCAAAAGAAGTATTATGAGTTGGTTCATGTTCATGACGATGTTTTAAAAGAGAAAACAATATTGGCTGAAGAGTGTGAGAAAGCAAAAGCAGAAGCTTTAGATGCAGCTCAAGATTTTGAGAATCTATTTGAGAAAAGTTATCCAGTTCAGAAAAAGTATGAAGAAGCAACTGCTCTTATTGCTACAACTGCTGTTACTGTTGAAAAGCTTCAGAACAAAATTTCTATGCTTCAAGATGAGAATACTCTATATCGTGATAAAAATGAAGTTTTGACAAAGGATGTTGAAATTTACAAGAAAAAGAGAGAAAGCGTTCTTGAAGAATTATTTGCTGAATGTGAGATCCGAAAGCTACAAACTTATGAATATGATGATCTCAATGCCAAATTCATCAAGTCACAGAAAGAAGTTTTTGACGCTCAACAAAAGATCAATGATTTAAAACTGGAGATTTTGGAGTTGAAGCGGCAAGTGAAGAATTGCAATTTATCACCCACAATGCTAAATTTCCTATACAAGCAGGATCAGAGTTCAGATAGTTCTCAGAAGGCTGATGTTCACTTGGTTCCTCAACCAGTGGATTTAACTGAAGTTACTGCTGCTCAGATTGATCCAAAAGATGAATTGCATGATTATTCTAAGTTTGCTACTCCACCCAAGAAGAATAAATCTAAGTCCAAAAAGAAGGAAAAGCCTTTGGGTGAAGCTCCAAAATTTGTGTCAAAGTCTGTTTTGTTGGAGAATGAGAAGGTTTTTGATAAGGTTGTGTCAAGTTCTTCATCTGCAACTGAAGAAGAAAAAGTTTTGGTTGAGAAGAACAAGCTGAAGGATATTAAAGCCAAATTTACTAGTGAAGCTAAGGCAAGAGAAGCTTCGGGTTCTTCCTCAAGTATTTCAAAGGTTTCAGGCTCCAAACACAAAGGTGTGGGGTTTGTTGTGAAGGAAGAATTGATTCAAACAACGAAACCGGTGAAAGTTGCCAAGGCTCCTAAAGCAAAGAATACAAAGAAATCACCATCTCAGAAGGAATTCACTTACTATTCTGGACGATCATCCTCTTCAAGGAGTCCATCTCCTAGGTATGATTCTTCTGATGATTTCTTTGACAATTTTGATTCTGAGCATTCATCTGGTTTTTCAAACTCAAAATCCTTTTCAAACAATTTTCGAGAAAGACTTTGTTATGTATGTCGTCAACCTGGACATCTAGCTGCTGATTGTCCAACGACTGCATATATCCACAAAACTGCCAAATATGTGGATAACAAAGGTCAAATTTTTGATGAACCATCGGTCCCCTAAGATAACATCAACTCGTAAATCGTCTTGGTCTAAACCAAGTACGTCGGTTGAATCTGATTCAGGTTCTGATCAAAAATTGAAAATTTTACCAATTTGGAAACCAAGAGTTGTTTCCAAGGCCAACAAAGACTTTGTGGAAGACACCGGGCGACCCGACGATGTTACATCGGGTCGATCCCAGAGCGACTAATGATTTATTTGGTGTCAACAGGTGTTTCAGGAAGACCTTTCGGTGATTGTAACATTGCTGATTGTGAAATATCTGTTCTAATTAATCTGACTTTCAAAATTAATTGTGTTTTCAAAGCTAAACTGCAAGTATTCGTGTTGGTTGATCAATTTTTCTTAGTTTTCACTCCATCTCATTCTGAGGGGGAGTTTGTTTTTGCAAAAATACAAAAAATAGTGTTTGTTTTTTTTTCAAATCGTAAAAATGAAAATCTATAAATAGAGTTGTCATTTTTAGGGGGAGAAATTTGAAAAAGTCAAAAACATTGAAAAATGCAAAAAGCCAAAAACATTGAAAAACGAGAAATTGTATCTGACATGATTGGGAAATGATGGTACATTGGCTGACAGTGTCTGACTCATGGATAAAGTAAGTGAAAAAGTCATAAGACCATTTGATCGATGTGCAAGGTAGGCTCGGCAAATCAGAAAGTATACAAATGTGATATACACTAAATCTGATGCTTGACCTAGTGGACAACATCTTGATGCATATCTCATGATATATCAAGAAAAAGATATGTGAAAAATAAAATGAGAAGTCACTGTGTATACATGTGTTCATTTTGCAAAGATTTAAACTTGTTTGATTTTCTTTATTTTGTCAAACGATCGGACTTTCTCTGCGTGTCGAAAGACCGACCTGATTGTTGTTCGTTTGACGTTCTGCTTTATTTTCTTTGGTGTTTCGTATAATTCATCGGACTTTCTCTGCGTGTACGGGAGTACCGACCTGATTGTTGTTGGGTTATACAACTTCAACTTGTTTTATTTTCTTATTTTGTTAAATCCGAGGCCTTATCTGCGTATCGAAAGATCGACCTTAAGGTAGACGATTTAACGTTCTTATTTCTTTTTGCATGGAACACAGTTGACTATATCATGGTTACAATCATTATGTGATAAATATCACAAGTGAAATCACAAAATGTGATAAGCAAAGCATATCTGAGTATGTCTGATAGTGTGGGGTACACTGGTCAATGCAAATCTAATAAATATATTAACATATCCAGATGTTATGAGTATGATTGTGCCAGAGTTTAAATTTGGACAAATTATATCTGCAATCGGCATGGCTTATGTGCTACAATAATTGAAATTGAAGTGTAGTTCAGCATGTTATGACCAATATGATCCCAAGTCGTGATCTTTCTCACAAAAGACAAACATAGTGTCTGATTCTGTATGGCATTTACTTTCTTGTCAGAAAATACCAAAAAGATTTTAGGAGTGTTTTGATATAAAGTTTCTAAAAGCCAAAAAGATTTTGTTTCTGATTTGTTTTCGATTGATCAACACGGAATACAAAATCATTTTCAAAATCAAAATATCTTGGAGTCTCGAAGAGACATTTTGCGCCAGGATTATTTATGTTGGCAGGTTTCTAAGTGGAAAGAGAACATCACAGCTTCAAGTCTTCTGAAGGTTGTTGATAAAGAGACTTCACACGTTGCAATATCAAGTATTCAAGATTGAACTCATCGTCTAGATCGAGGAAGAGTTTGATTGAAGATACAAGATACAAGTTTTATTAAGAGGAGATGATACTGCACATGTCGAGGGGGAGTTTGTTGATACATAGTCCTGATCGTCATGTGAAGTATCGAATACAAGACGAAGACTCACAAGATTGCTGAGGTCCGAACTCCCAGCGAACCCGGAGTTCGGACAGCTCCGAGCTTGTGGCGAACCTGAGGTTCGGCCAGTCGTGAGTTCAGCCTATAAATAGGTTTGTCTTGTATAGAATTAGATAGCTTCCGTGTCATATACTTTCTAAATGTACTTTGTGGTTCTCAGTGGTTAATACAAGTCTCAGTTGTATTTACTCTCTGCGTTTTACTCGTTTACATTGATTCCTATACGGCTAAGTAGAAGATCTTAACGCTCACGCACTTTCAGAGTTGCTGCAGCATTGGCAGCCGCTCAGCTCCAGTTCCAAGGGCAGAATCATCCTCTATGCACATTTAATACATTCATGGATTGTAAGCCCCTGGTGTTTAAGGGCGATGAAGTGAAGTGGGCCTACTAAGATGGATCAAAAAATCTGAGAAAGTGTTTGCCATGTGTAACTGTCCGGTGGGGGACCGGGTGAAACATGCTATGGGTACACTTGAGGATTCCGCATTGACTAAGTGGAATGCTCAGATTTAAATGTTAGGAATCGATGCTGCTAACACCATGACGTGGCAAGAGTTCAAAGATGCGATCATGGAGGAGTATTGTCCTCGTGATCAGGTTAAGAGGTTGGAAATCGAATTTGTGAATTCAAAGATGGTAGGCTCGGAGATAGAGGAGTACACCGCTCGATACCATGAATTTTCAATATTGTGTCTAACAATGGTCGATGCTGATTATAAAAAGATTGAAAGGTATGTGGACGGAATGGCTCCATAAATCCAGGGAATGGTAACCTCCTCAAACCTGCTTAATGTGCGGCAGGAAATTAGGCTGGCACACAAGCTGACAAATCAGTGGGTAGCCCAAGGGACCCTACCACCGACGAAAGCTCCAAAGGCTGCTCTAAATGGGAAGAGAAAGAGGGATGAGGAACCAAACAACAACAACAATGCTGGCAACAACCTTAGGAGGTCTTCAAACTCCCAGAACCAGAACAGAAAGTTTGACAACTCCAAAGGGGGTTACAATAACAACGGTGGAGGTGGTAACTAGAACCGTCAAGGGAAATACACCCTACTGCAACAGGTTCAACATACATCACACTGGTGACTGCAACAAACCCCCATGTGAGCATTGTGAAAAAATGGGGCATGTGGCCAAGAATTGCTGGAGTGAACTACCGAACCGACCAAGGCAAAACAATGATGCCCCCTAGGGATGTTTTGAATGTGGAAAACGGGGTCATATGAAGAAGGATTGCCCCCAACTCAAGAAGAATGGAAACAACAACCACCACCACAACAACAACAACAATGGTGGATGTGGTGGTGGAAACGGGGGAAATGGTGCTAGAGGATGCGCTTTTGTTATGGGGTCGGGTGAAGCGAATAATGATGACAACGTGATAACTGGTAAGTTTCTTCTCAACAACTATTTTGCAAATGTGCTCTTTGATTCTGGTGCTGAGAAAAGTTTCATTTGAACTAAGTTTTGCAAGTTGTTAAAGGCCAATACGAAATCTCTAGAAGCTAGGTACACTGTTGAACTAACTAATGGTAAGCTTATTGATGCAACACATTTAGTCAAGAATTGTACCTTAGAACTCTCAGGTCATAAGTTCAGCATAGATTTGATGCCTTTCATAATCGGTAGCTTCGACGTAATAATCGGTATAGACTGGTTGTCCATGCACCGTGCAGAACTTGTCTGCCAAGAGAAAATCGTGCGTATACCAACGCAAGCGAAGAAGTACTCTCGATTCAGGGTGATAAGGGAGACACTGTCTCCGGATTCATATCGTACCTCAAGGCTTAGAAGTATCTTCGAAAAGGACATGTAGCCATCCTGGCAACGGTTACGGATCAGACCCTAGTGTAAAAGAAAATTGAATATTTTCCGATAGTGCACGACTACCCTGATTTATTCCCAGAAGAACTACCTAGTCTACCTCCGCAACGACAAGTGGAGTTCGGAATCGATCTTATTCCCGGTGCAGCTCCGGTTGACCGAGCTCCATACCGTCTAGCTGTGAATGAACTACATGAGTTATCCACTCAATTATAGGAGTCATTAGATAAAGGTTTCATTCGACCTAGCTCGTCGCCATGGGGCGCCCCTGTTTTATTTGTCAAGAAGAAGGACAGAACATTTAGAATGTGCATTGACTACCGTGAGCTCAACAAAGTTACTATTAAGAACCGGTATCCTCTCCCTCGGATCGATGACCTCTTCGATCAATTGTAAGGATCCAGTTACTACTCAAAAATCGACTTAAGGTCCGGGTATCATCAACTCAGATTCCGCAAGGTGGACATTTCAAAGACAGCTTTCAGAACGCGTTATGGTCACTATGAGTTCCTAGTCATGCCTTTCGGCTTAATGAATGCACCAGCGGTGTTCATGGATCTCATGAATCGCGTGTGCAAACCTTACCTAGATCAGTTCATAATTGTTTTCATCGACGACATACTCGTTTACTCGAGTATGAAAGAAGAACACGAGGAACATCTGAGATTAATCTTAGAGTTATTAAGGAAGGAGCAACTCTACGTGAAATTCTCTAAATGCGACTTTTGGATTCGAGAGGTTCAATTTCTGGGTCACATCGTCAACGAGCAAGGTATTCATGTTGATCCAGCCAAGGTAGAGGCGATCAAGAATTGGTCTACTCCATGAGCACCGATGGAAATTAGGCAATTTCTAGGGTTAGCTGGTTACTACCGTCGTTTCATTAAGGGATTCTCTCAGATAACCCAACTGCTAACCGCTCTCACACACAAAGGTGTTCAGTACCAATGGGGTGACAAGGAAGAGGTCTATTGTGACGCTTCAATCCAAGGACTTGGATGTGTATTAATGCAAAGAGGTAAAGTCATCGCTTATGGGTCAAGGCAGCTAAAGTCTCATGAAAATAATTACACAACTCAAGATATGGAGTTAGGAGCAGTTGTATTTACCTTGAAATTTTGGAGGCATTACCTGTATGGTACCAAGTGCTCGATCTACACCGATAACAAAAGCCTCCAGCATATATTCGAGCAGAAGTAACTCAACATGAGGCAATGTAGGTGGGTTGAACTACTAAATGAGTACAACTTAGCGATAAAGTATCATCCGGGCAAGGCCAATGTCGTAGCCGATGCACTGTGCAGAAAGGAACATGTTAAACCTAGAAGGGTTCGAGCTGTATAACTCACGATTCATGCAGGGTTACCGAATAGAATCCGGGATGCCCGGAAGGAGGCCCTGAGAGAGGAAAACTACGAGTCTGAATCCTTGAATGGTATGGATGGAACTTCGGAGGTTAAGTCGGATAGAATCCGCTACTATAAGGATCGTGTTTGGGTACCTTTCCATGGAAACCTTCGGGAGCTGGTGATGGACGAGGCTCACAAGTCCGGATTTTCGCTCCATCCCGGTTTAGATAAAATATACCAATATCTGAGAGGACTCTATTGGTGGCCTAATATGAAAGCTAACATTGCTAGGTATGTCAGCAAGTGTTTAACATGCACGAAGGTCAAAGTGGAACACTAGATGCCACCAGGATTACTGCAACAACCGATAATTCCTGAGTGGACATGAGAAGAAATCTTGATGGATTTCATCACAGGATTGCCCCGTACTCCCCGTTGAAATGACATGATTTGGGTCATTGTGGACAGGTTAACCAAATCCGCCCATTTCCTAGCCCTCAAGGAATGTGACAAAACTGACAAGCTGGCACAAATCTACATCAATGAGATTGTCAAACTCAACGGAGTGCCCTTATCAATTATCTCTGATCGAGACCCCGGATTCCCTTCACACTTTTGGAGATGCTTACAATCAGCCCTGGGTACTCGCTTGGATATGAGTACCGCATATCATCCTCAAACAGACGGCCAAACTGAGCGCACAATCCAAACTCTTGACAACATGCTTCGAGCTTGCGTAATGGATCTCAGAAAGAACTGGGAAACTCACTTGCCACTGGTCGAATTTTACTACAACAATAGCTACCATACCAGTATTGGAGCCACCCCCTTTGAGGCTCTTTACGGACGAAAGTGTAGATCACTGGTCTGCTGGGTCGAGGTCGGTGAAAGCCAACTTACTGGACCATAAATGGTGTACGAAACGACGAAGAAAATTATGCAAATCAAAAACCACATGAAAGCAGCAAGAGAGAGAAAAAAGAGTTATGCAGATAAACGTAGAAGGCCATTGGAATTTGAGGTCAGTAACCGAGTACTTTTGAAGGTCTCGCCCTGGAAGGGTGTTGTACGCTTTGGGAAGCGCGGGAAGTTAAATCCCCGCTATTTAGGACCTTTCTAGATAACCGAAAAGATTGGAACGGTGGCGTATCATTTGAACTTGCCACCTGAGCTAGATGGGGTACATAATGTGTTTCATGTCTCAAATCTGAAGAAGTGTCTGGCTGATGACACTATAATAGTTCCACTGGAGGAACTCCATGTTGACGAACAAATCCGATTTATAGAACAACCCGTGGAAATAATGGGACGCGAACAGAAAGCATTGAAAAGAAGTAAGATTCTAATCGTCAAGGTCTGATGGCATTCTAAACGTGGACCGGAGTTCACGTGGGAACGTGAAGACCAGATGAGGAAGAAATACCCTCACTTTTTTTATCAAGACTCCGCATCAAACCAAGGTAAGAGCTAAATTTTTGAGACGAAAATTCTCTATCAAGGGGAGGCTGTGACAATTGCCAAATTCCCAGGTTAACTCCGTTAACTTCTTTCGTTAGTTCCCTTAGCAAATCCGTAGCCCGTTACCTAAATGTTTATTTATTTATTTATATTTAACATACTAATTAACTTTAGTAATTTATTTCTTTACCTTATTTCGTGACTTTATGTGTTACTTGAAAATTTGCATTTTCATGTGAAACCGGGTTTTGTGCGCAATTTGGATTTTTTTTATGTGTAAATGATATTTATACTTGTCCCGACTAAGCATTTCATGTTAAATAAGTTTAAAAACATTTAGAAACATTTTTAGTATTTCTATTTTCAAGTTCAAAGTTAAAAACCCATTTACTTGTGTTTGGGTGTTTTATGCTTAAAAACAAAACTTTGAGGGACTAAAGTTGTAATTTCCCTTAAAGAGAAATCTGCCCAAATCCCCCTCCCATCTTCATTTTCACGCATCATCCTCCTCTCCCTCTCTTCTTCACGGTCACGCACACACACACACATACACTTGCGATTTTGGAGAAATCAAGCATCAAGGAGGTGAAATTCAAGGATCTGAAGCTCCTACAAGCTTCAAGAACACTAAAGGAAGCTCCCTCTCCACTTCAACCTCTCCAACTGCCATTTTTCTCAAAGCTTGTAAGCCCTATAACTTTCAAACTCGAAATTGGTAGGTTGCATGTGTTAAACTAGTGTTTGTGTGCTAATTGGTGTGTTAAAAGGCTCATGGAACATGATTTATTTTAGGTTATGATGATTTGTGATTTGAGGCTGTTTTGAGGTCGAGTTAAGGGCTGGAAACTGGAGCAAAAATCTGCCAGTTAGTGTTCTTGATGTTTTGCTTGTTGTGTTAAACATAAATTTTACGTGAAATCGCTATGTGCAACTGCTATGATCGATTTTTTTGCTATGATCTTGGTATGATTGTGTTTAGGACTGAAAATACAAGATGAAGTGTTGGTTATGATGTTATAAGGAGTTTGATGAACAAATTTTTGCTCAAAACTTTAAAATCGAGACTTTTGTAATCTGCCATTTTTGGACAGATTCTGTCAAATTTTTGGGTTAAATTGCACAGATCATAACTTGCTCAATTTTTATTTAAATTAGTTGATTCTTTTTCCGTAGTAAATTTTCATGTCTTAGCTCTAATTGGGCTACTCGCACGTTTTCTAAAACCTCCATTTGGTCACCCAAAAGGCTGTTGCAAGTTAGGTGTGTAGGGCTGTATTTTTCTGTTAATTGTAGACTTTGCATTTTGGTTGGACATGATTATTATGTTTTAGTGAGGGGATTATTGAATGTAAATTTTTATATATTAAAACTAAGATCTGGAAGTTTTCGTAAACAAATTCTAAGTCTTGATCAAGTTATGCAATTATTAAGCTTACTTTGACTATTTGGTAAGAAGCTAATTTTGTCAAATTCCGACGCGCGTAACTTTCTCAATACTTAACTTTTTGAGTTGATTCTTTTTGCAACATTTCCTAAAAGTTTAGTAGTTTTGTGCCTGCAAAATTTGAAGAGTTAACTCCAAGAAATGAGTAAATTAGGCGTGCCACCCAATGTGTGTTATATGTTTGACTTTTAAAGCTTGTATGTATGTATTTTGACTTGGGATTTGAATCTATGTTTTTCTCCTAGATTAGGACTTGTGTGTAAGTGTTATGGATTAGATGAATGTATGAAAACCTGATTGAATGTGATAAGTTATATTTCGTCCTAGCGACAACCGTATTCACCCAAATAGGTCGATTCTTACCAACCCGTAAAGTCAAGTTCCGCGTACCAGTGCACCCTAAGGTGAGTTTCACTTACTATTATAGTTATATCCGATTTTGGATGATAACGCACAATTGAACAGATAGTTGAATCCGGTGAAGGATGACAAAAAACTCTAAAGGTATTTCTATATTAAAGTAGTTATCCGCTATATATCACATGTTTCACTGAATTGCTTTTAATATCAAAAGTCCTTACTTTATCAGGCCATTAATATAGAATACCGAGGTAATGTTGAGTAGTATTATTGGGGATTGACACCCCCGCTCATCGGTGCATAGGATGCACCCTCCCGACTGGCGGTCGGACTGAGACCAATATTAGCCTAAAACTACCATGACCGGGAAAGACACGGGGAAGGAAAATATTGTATAGGTTATACATGTGACACAATGTCAGCTTTGGATTCAAACGTTCATGTGAACATAAGCATGGGCTAGCTACCTATTGATATGGATACTACTTGTAACTTGTATAATTAAGTTACGAATTGATCTTTTACTGTTCGTATGCATTATTGGTCTATATAGTGTTGTGTAGACTGCATTAGTGAACTCACCAGCCTTGGCTGACACTTGATTGTTGAATGCTTTTCAGGTCGCTAGGAGGATCACGGATGGCACAGGCGGTGGCAGTACACTTTTATGCAAACTTTTAGGAATTGTATTTTGAACACTTTAACTTGTCATTTTTGTAACATCAAACTTGTAATCACTCAACTGCTTCCGCTGAACTGTTAACTAACTTTTGTTTTGTAAACCATGCTTTATGTTATGTTAAATCTCTTTTTTGGCTTGGTTGTAACTAAATACTTGGATCCTGTTGTGGATCATACCCCCACACGGTTATACTCCCTTAGTGGAAATTGGGGCTGTGACATACTCTCTAAGAGAGGATTAGTCATTAGATCTTAAGAATCTTGGTGTACTCAGGATGTGAGAAGTAGGAGAACAAAGTCAACAGTTCCATTAATAATAGATTACAAGGGGTTCATGCTTGATGAGTGTAAATAGAGTTCTCATAAAAGACATTAGATTATTGTTGGGGAGGGTGCAAAAGCGGTTTCATTATCGGTGATGTTTAACCAGTCGAAGTGTTAGCCAAGAGTGTAACATTTTCTTGCCCAGGGCTTGAAAACTTATCCGAAGTATAAAGAATAATCAAGAGTGCTTGCATCGAAAATCCTTGATAGTTAGATCATAGATGATATGAGTCATAATGTCGAAATACATGGTATAAGTTCAGGAATTCGTTTCAATAACATTACCCCATTAGGTGATACTATATTTTCAGCGAGAAATAAAGTTGTGAGGTCATGACGAGGCTGTTGCAACAAGTTTTTGTTCACACAAGAAATTCTAGGGAGCACAAGGCAAGAGAGGGAAACTTCACAAAGGTTTTCTACCGAAAAATACGTTCCAGTAACTGAGGTATATAATTCCTCTCTTTTTGTTTATCCAAGGTTGCTTGGGTGTTCGTCGGGCTAAAGCTTAACTGCTTGCACCAGGGTTATAAGAGTTCCAGGAATGGATCTAGTAGGTAAAGTCGTAAAAGTATGATTATGGTTCAAGATTTTCAAAACTAGTTAAGGATTTTATCGAAAGTTTTCGCAGTTAAGGAAATCTTGCCATCAAAATGGATAGTTCAACGATGTCATACCAGGACCGGCATTTGCAATACGTTTCTAAAGATATTTTGAATGGATTAGAATCCATATATAAAAGAGATGAGGTCAGGTCGCGTCCAACATGTTTGACATTCAAAGATCATGAGGTTTTAAAATAGGAATTTGTATCCATTATAATCACCATCTTGCCAATTAGGATTCTCCAGGATTTCCATACACTACAAATTATATTTACGTGTGCACCCGTAACGGTAATTTACCTTGTATGGTCACCCTAGTTCCTCTTATTTTAGCTACTAGGTATGGTGGAGTACAAATGTGATATCCATGGTATGGGTATCAAGAATGTGGTCACTAACCGGAATCATCATGGAGACACATTCCGAGAATAAAATGTTCACTTGATTTTAGAGTGTACCATTTGGTACGAGTGAATACGAAATTGTTTTAAACAAGATTTGAAATAGGGCATATCACAATGACCCTAGCTAGCTCGAAGATATAGACGAGTTATCACACATGCTGATTTGATCACAAATCGAAATAAATAAATAAAAATTTTCATCCGGCCCACATCAGGTACCGTTCAGATCATAAGAGTTGTACTAAAGTTGTATTATTACAACAACTATGCGTTGAAAGCGATAAAGGAAGGATCTTGAAAGATCAGGACCAAGCAGACACAAGTGCCCCATAGGCTACCACTTGGACCCATACAATGTTGCTTCTACTGAAGCTGAATGATCGCGCTATTAGCACAACATGACAAAATTATCTGAACAAAAGCATTCGGATATGTATGTAGGGTAGGTATAACAGGAATCTCCCAAGTTTGGAGTGAATTTTAAGAACCGGAAGAGGTACTACACCATTTTCCCTAAGTAAGCATAAGCTCATAGTTTGGGAACTATGCCCCGTTCCGGTCTATAATGGTCTCGAGCAGAGCAGCAAACGCTTCGCCATGAATAAGGGTGTGATCCTCCAGTCCAACTCGACATCTTGTCATCGGGGATATGAAGTAGGAGGTACATGTTTTGGAGATGGTGAAGACGACTCGAGAGTAACCGACTTTCTTGTCGTGAGTACAAAATGTTTTGAACTCTTTTATAGATTACAGGGGCTCGCTTCGAGCGTCAACTTAGTTCTTATAGCATTCATGTACGGCTTTTGAATGGTTTAGAAATTGGAAAGGTCTTCTCAGTAGATTCATACACAATCTTTAGACTAGTCAGTTGGCTATCACTGGCTTCGGTCCAGCAAAGGGGCGAACGATAGTTTCTTCCATACAAGACTTTGAAAGGGGCGGCTTGAATACTCATATGATAACCATTGGTATATGGAAACTCAGCGAGGGGTAAATGGTTGTCCTAACCATTTCCAAAGCCTGTCTTGTGTGGTAACAATTTGGCACACAAACACGTAACGTCTCCTTTAAGGTCTGAATTTTCCTTTCACTTTGGCCAGCAATATGACCCCTTTAAACTTTGATACATCTTGTTGGATTCCTGGTAACTAGGATATCTAAACTTATGCGCTTCATTTAAGAATAAGCTCCATTTGGCTTCATTACCAAATGTTTTTCCATGCCATGCAGGCATTCTTCTTGTTTGAATTCTTCCTTCAGAGCTTTGAGTTGAGCTTCATGGATTAAGGATGTGAGGTTGGTTTGGATCGTCAAACCAAGAGCTCAGACTCGTAGAGGCTTTACTCGATCTTTCCTACTCAAGGCATCAGCAACTACGTTTGCCTTTCTAGGATGGTAGCAGATTTCATCTTCAAAATAGTTGAGTAGCTCTACTCGTCTCTGGTGTCTCATGTTTATCTCCTTTCTGGCTAAAGATATGCTGAAGACTTTTGTGATCAGTGTGGGTGGCACACTTTCTTCCATAGATGTAATGTCTCTAAATCTTTTATGGCAAACATAACAGCTCCGAGTTCAAGATTGTGGGTCAAGTAATTCTTGTCACACACATAATTTCCACTGACAGAGTTTAACCGTGTGGGCATGACAAACCAAGATAAAAAGGTTTGCATTTTTATTCAAAACATAAAATAAGAGTTTTACATTGCGGAAGCATAAACAAAACATTTCCAATTGAAAACAAAGTAATTTGTACAAAAACTATGACAGAGATTGGAGGAATCATGCATTCATACTCGTGATACTTGAACACCTGCGACCTAAGAGAAACATGTTATAAAGAAAGTTTCAAGCAAAGTTTGGTGAGTTCACAGGTTTTGATATCATGTTAAGTTTCAGTCCATGGACCCAACAGTTATACAGTCCATAAATAACTTGTAACGTTTATACCATATTTCCATATCATAGGTAGCTAGCCTAATGTTTCATGTCACCTAGATAGTTCGCAACCGAAGCTAATTGAAAATGTATAGCAAAATTCCTTACATGTTTTTCCTTCCCCGTGTTTTCTCCCAAAACAACGGTATGTTAGGCTAACATTGTTCTCAGTCCGACCGCTAGTCGGGTGGTGCATCACGTGCCCGCTGAGAAGGGGTTGTCAATCCTAGTAGTACTACTCAACATTACCTCGCTATCCCAATATTAACGGTCCAATTTAGTAAGGACTTTATTTTTATTTGTGTTTAGCAATCTAGTGCATGTGATATGTTGGAAATATTAAAGCTATCCAAAAACAATAAATAAGTTTGCATGTTCTCTCCCCCAAAAGAAAAGAAAACAAGTAAGTGGGGCCGTGAAACTCAATTTTGGGTGCCCTGCTACTAACCGCACATGAACAAGTGCGAAATCTTTTACGCGTGACGTAATATACGTGTATATTAAGGTCGATTAGAGTTTATCACAAAAGTGCATTCATTAAGCACAACGGGAGTGTACAGAAATTTTCTAGCGACTTAGAGAATCGGAATAGAGAAACACATGACCGACACAATGACCCGAGGACAGGTTGGTTAATTTAGTTTCTTGATATCGTTATGATCAATTAAGTTCACATGACTCATATTACCATACAATTCACCTTTCATGCATTAACGGTCCATCTAGCATACAAGTTCTTATAAAAGTTTTCCTCTAATGGAAGGTTCTAATATACACACATACATATATCGTAATCATAGCAAATCACATAGAATTTAAGTTAAAAAGTTCAACCAAGATGACCCACGTAGTGTGAAGTTGACAAGGCAGCTTCAAATAGTCTTGTCATTCCCACCGAGGCAGGAGACTTAGGACTTTGTATGGTGTATGATTTTTTATACCAAAACAAGTTACGGATTATATCACATCATACTTTTGGTCCCTAACAAGAAACGAGTACAACATCCTCTTTACAACCTAGTTTAAGCATACATGCAGTTCTAAGCGATTTGTTTCTAAATTGACATTCCGTAGGACAGTCCATAACCCGACCTAAGCATGGAGTTAGATTCTAAAATTTTACATAAATTTAGTTCCGTATTATATAAACATTTTTCATGCGGAACACCAAGTCTAAATCACACAATAGAAGGTCCATATTATCAACAAAAATTAGAAAGTCTGGAATGGTGTTGTTTGCACACTGATCTTGTTATCAAAGGAACAATGTCCAAATAGATGAATCAAGGTACATAATTATATCCAAAAGAAAGCTAAGACACAAAATTCTATTATTAAAAAAAGAATGACTCAATTTGGATTGAAATGGAGTGACTTATGACACTTTGAAATTGACATAAATTTCATATCACTATTGTTAAGTAAAACTATGAATGATGTTTTCAACGACCCATAACTTATTTAAAACATAGATTTGTACCACCAAACTTTTCAGATCATAACTTCCCTATAACCCACACATTTTTCACACGTGCATCATGTTCATACAATCACTCAAAGTCATGAAATCTGAAATAGGATAGATTTGCACACCTAACTTGTGATGGAAATTTAAATGACCAAACAAAGGTTTTAGAGGGTGTGCGAGTAACAAAAAGAAAGCTAAGACGACAAGCTTTCATATGACACCAAAATCGCGTTAGTGGGATAAAAATTAACCAAGTTATGACCTTGTAAAGTTGACTTAACTTCCTGGACTAATTTCTCCAAAAACGAGTTTCTTATATTGATGTTTAAAATTTGTTTTGACCAAGCAATTGTTCAATAGTCATCATACCACGATTTTTACAGCCCTAATTAACTACTACAAACAATTTTTACAGATCATGAGAATCAATTGATGCATCAAACGATTCACAAAAGTGCTACAAGTGATAATCACCATCATCTAATGAATCCACATACAATCATTAATTAAGATGTTTCATTAGCATGAGTTTACCTTGAACCCTAAAGTTTGGTTGCGAAAGAGGGATGGTAATCTTGCTCGATCATGATTAGAAGTCCTTGAACCCACCAACTATTTGATTGAGATTGATAGAGACTAGATGATGAGCGCTTGAGAAGTTTCGCAAGAGGGGAAGGGGAGGGGATTTTCATCCATAAGAATGGTTGTGGGGGGATTAGGTCACTAATTTCTTTATGAATATTGACTAATGAGACTAAATCTCATCTTAATGTCAAATTTGTGTGGGCTTAGGGCCTTTAGTTAAACCATTTTCTATTTGTCGGGCTAATCCAAAACAGTTTAAAAGGCTCGTAACTTCTACTATAAATAAGTAAACTAACAAAATTTCTCATTATCATTATTTAAACTAATAATAAATCAATATTAAACTAAAACATTTATACTATTAGCAATTAAAATCACGAAGCAAACAGCCTAATCTCTGGTATGCCTTAAAATCACGATGGAAACGTAACCACTCGTGTGCGTGTACTGGAATATAGGGTGCTCCTGGTGCGGGTGCCTCTCCTGGAACTGGAAATAGCTCCATCATCGGTGGTGGTGGCTGGCGTGCAACCGCATCCTGAACTTTGCGCTTCCTGCGCTTTCTTCCAGCCTGAGAAGAGTTGCCCTCAGCCATACCTCCACATTTCTCAACAAATAAGAGTTGGAACAATGAAAAGCTTGAGAAAATAGAGTTCTAGACGGGTTAAGGCTGAAAAATATGGCAAATCAATGAAATTTGGTCAAATGCAAATTGCAGGAATGGAGATTGAGTACCAACAATTTGCATTGACCAAAACCAACCAACCCGAATGGAACCGTCACATGAACCGCCCAATTGTCGTTTATGAAGTTGAAGGTTCATGATAAATGATCACAACAGTTTAAAAACCAGTGTGCGGACATTTGTTTAAAGATTATAAAGTGAACGTCATACAAACTTGAATTCTAAACAATCCTGAGAATTTGTACCGTTCTATGGACCATTGGAATGGGGATTGAGTACCAACGGCTCGCATTACGGCACAGATCTCCCGAAAAACGGCCATGTCCCATTCGTAAATCGGACTAAACCAACACTCATTGCGAGTGTTTCAATCAATCACAATAGACAATGGCAATCAGAAAGGCATCATCGGGTGAACACAATGAGAAAAACAACTAAATAAAACCTACATGTACGGAAATAAACAAGAATATGCATTTGTTGTTATAAGTATATATATAACTTAAAGCCAATAATAAACCGAAACGATGAACACTACAACTTAACTAATTAAAGCCAACAATAAACCGAAACGATGAACACTACAACTTGATTTAAACCCTTAAAAACCTTAAAAAATGAACAATTTATATAGATATATATATATACATTTGTTGTTATAAGTATATATATATAAACTGACTTTCAAAAATAAAGCCTAAAGTGCTGTAAATGAAAATGAGCCTAAACTATGAATAGGAAAAGATATTGAACACTAAACGACCTAATGGAAGCATTGAATTCTAAACGATGCAACTTAGAACCGGAAACACAAAATTACCTACGATACCTCAATTGAAAACACACAAAAAAAAAGCATTACACTAACATATTTAAAAAGAAGATACCTAGATGCAAACCAATAACCTAAATTAAACTAGTCAATCCTAAGAGAAATGCTATCAACAAATCAAATTAAAAACACAATTATCCTAAACTTTCACCTAAACTAACACATTACCATCACATTTGTCCTAAACTTCTTTACTCGTCTCAACAACTTCAAGCTCATAAAAATCACAAGTAAACCTCTAAGATCAAACAACCTAAAGTAAACACACTTATAATAAAGTAACATTTTAAACAGGTGTTGAAATCAAGAAATTGATTCGAATTATTGCAGCAGCTTCATAGATGAAACATCATCATAGTTTTCAAACTCATAAAATTTAGCATTACAAGTGGCTAGATGAGCAAAATATCCCAAAATTTCAATATCTCAATGAATGTGAGCTCAAGAACACTAACCTGGACTTATAAATTGAAAAATTTTTTTGGAAGAATGATGATGCTCGGAGACTGGACTGAGTAGTGGTGAACAGAAATTGTAGATGGTGGTAGATGTCTTGGCCAGAGAAAGGAGGGCGGTGGCAGTGGCTGTGTTGATCGAAGCACAGAACGGGGCCGGCGAGTGGTCTGTGGTTGTTTGAGAATAGGGAGGATAGTGATGGTGGCGGCGGCTGTGGTATGGTGAGCCGGTGAAGTGTGGGGAGGCGGCGTTAGGTGGCTAGGTGAGGGAGGCGATGGGATGTGGGGGTTCGACGATAGTAGGAGAGAGGGGCGGTTCTGTTATGGAGGGAAATCAGAGATGGGGGAAATAGTGGTGGGTGGCTGTTAAATCGGAGAGTGAGGGGAGCGTTGGTGGTGGTGGGCAGAGGTGTAATGGTGATGGTGCGCAGCTAGTGGGGAAAACGAGGGCCGCCGGTGGGAGATGATGAAGAAGGAGTGGAGGAACAGGAGAGGTAGCGGTGGAATTTGGAGATGGTGGGGGTGGGGGGGGGGAAGAAAACGTATGTGGGGGAGTTAGGGCAAAATTGATTTGGGGGAAGTTTAAAAATTATGACTTGTGAGCACATACGAGCCATCTGAGGTGTATTTATGTGTAGGCATGCGGCCCGCATGACCTGTGCACCAGCAAACTGTTTTCTTTAAAATGCCTAACTTCTACCCAAATCTGTTTCTCCCAGTTCCGATTATCATCAAACAGTAAAAACATAAACCCGAGAGTGTTTGGGACTTAACAAAGCTATCTTAAACCTTTCAAACATAAATCTTACCCGTTTGAAGTCTAAAACACCAAAAGTTGCATAATTTGACAAATAATTCAACTTGGCATGCATTACAATGCAAACCTCAACCGAATGAACCTGTTTTCAGCCCCCTGGATGGTATGGCGAACCTGCAAAACTTAAAACCAAGCGTAAAATGGAAAATAAAAACAAAACTGAAAATAATTGAACTAAAAATCAAGCAAAAGTCAACGTAAACTAGCAAAAAGTCAAACTAAGCTAAAAATAACCAAAATAAGCATAACCAACCTAATTAACCTAACCATCTAAACAGGATGCCTCCCGCAAACGCTGAAGTTATTTATGAGTCATCGGCCAGACTCGGCCCTGTGATTAACGCACGGGGGCTTCAGACGCATAACAACCTCCTTGTTCATGTTAAGCGGACCTGTAGGATAATGCTTCAACCTATGTCCGTTAACCTTAAACGAGCTACCATTCTCACCTTCAATCTCAATTGTCACATACGGATATACGTGTTTCACAACGTGAGGACCAGCCAATCTAGACTTCAACTTACCCGGAAATAATTTCAACCTCGAATTAAAGATAAGTACTCGATCTCCGGGTTTGAAGTCTTTCCTCGTGATGTGACTATCATGAATCCTCTTGGTCCTTTCTTTGTACGAACCCGAACTCTCGTACGCGTGGTCGCGCAACTCCTCTAACTCATGCAACTGAAAGAACCGTCCTCTAGTCGCCTCATCCAGATCTAGATTGACGGCCTTCATGGCCCAATACACGCGATGCTCAACCTCAACTGGTATATGACACGCCTTTTCGTAAACCATCCTAAATGGTGTCGTACCCGTAGGTGTCTTGTAAGCCGTGCGGAAGGCCCAAAATGCGTCATCCAGTTTCTCTGACCAATCCTTACGGTTCTTACCAACCATTTTCTCTAAAATCCGCTTAATTCCACGATTCGTGACCTCAACCTGTCCACTCGTCTGGGGATGATATGGTGTAGCAAGTCTATGTGTAACCCCATAATGCTGCAACGCCTTCTCCATCTGCGCGTTGCAAAAGTGGACTCCACGATCGCTAATCAGTGCCTTCGGCACTCCAAATCTCGCAAAAAGCTTACGAAGGAACCTGACAACAACTCTGGCATCATTAGTGGGGAGGGCTTGTGCCTCGACCCACTTGGAAACATAATCAACTGCAACCAGAATGTACTTGTTCCCGCGAGATGGTGGAAATGGCCCCAGGAAGTCGATACCCCAAATATCGAAAATCTCGCAAACCTGGATCTTAGATTGGGGCATCTCATCTCTCCGCGACAAATTACCTGCGCGCTGACAATTGTCACATTTGCTAATCATCTCAAACACATCCCTGAAAATAGTCGTCCAGTGAAATCCCGACTCAACACCTTCTTCGCGGTGAAGAGGGCTGCGTAGTGTCCACCAGTTGGACCCTCGTGACAATGTCTCAAAATCTGGCATGCCTCACGCCCATGCACGCATCTTCGATCCTATAAAGATAAGGATCCTCCCAAATGTAATGTTTCAAGTCAGAAAAGAACTTCTTCTTCTGCTGAAACCCATACCCTTTCTTCATGATCCCACTCGACAAGTAGTTCGCAAAATCTGCAAACCATGGACACTCATCGTCATCTCTCGCGTGTACATAATCGAGTAACTCATGGGTGAAATAGTCATTTATGGGCATCCCCTCGAGTTTCTCATCATCCGCGTTCTCTAAACGCGAGAGGTGATCGGCCGCCACATTCTCGGCTCCCTTTTTCTCACGGATCTCAATATCAAATTCCTGCAACAACAGGATCCAATCGAATGAGTCCCGGCTTAGCATCCTGTTTTCTGAACAGATACTTAATAGCCAAATGATCCGTATACACAATAGTCTTGGATAGGACAAGATAGGATCGTAATTTATCGAAGGCAAACACAACGAAAAGAAACTCTTTCTCGGTAGTAGTATAATTCTCCCATGCATCATTAAGAGTTCAACTTGCATAGTAAATCGGATGGAAGTGTTTGTCCCTCCTCTGTCCCAAGACTGTCCCTACTGCGAAATCGCTCGCATTACACATCAACTCAAACGGTTGCGGCCAATCGGGTGCAACCATAATTGGGGTGTTCACCAACTTTTCTTTAATCAAGTTGAACGTTGTCAAACACTCCTCATAAAACACAAATGGGGCATCCTTCTCTAGGAGCTGTGTCATCGGCCTCATGATTTTCGAAAAATCGCGTATGAATCGGTGGTAAAAACCCGCGTGGCCTAAGAAACTCCTAATCGCTCTAATAGAAGTGGGAGGCAGAAGTCTGGAAATAGTATCAACTTTGGCTCGATCAACCTCAATCCCCACATGTGAAATCTTGTGCCTAAGCACAATACCCTCACGAACCATGAAATGGCACTTCTCCCAATTAAGCACCAGGTTCGTCTCCTTGCATCTAGCTAACATCCGCGATAAGCTTGTCAAACACTGATAAAAGGAACTCCCAAAAACAGAAAAGTCATCCATGAACACCTTCATGGAGTCCTTGATCATATTATGAAAAATCGCGACCATACAACGCTGGAATGTCGCTAGAGCGTTACATAATCTGAACGGCATGCGTCGGTATTTAAATTTGCCATAGGGACATGTAAATGTGGTTTTCTCCTGATCCTCCGGTGTAATGGGGATCTGGAAATAACCTGAAAACCCATCAGGAAAACAATTAGAGCTGTGACCGGCTAAACGCTCCAACATCTGATCAATGAGTGGTAGGGGAAAATGATCTTTCCTCGTAGCATCGTTGAGTTTGCGATAGTCAATGCAAACTCTCCACCCCATAACCGTGCGCGTAGGAATCATCTCGTTATTCTCATTCACTACAACTGTCATGCCCCCCTTTTTGGGCACAACCTGAACCGGACAGACCCAAGGTGAATCAGAGATAGGATATATCAAACCAGCATCTAAAAGTTTCAAAACCTCTTTCTTCACCACATCCTGCATGTTCGGGTTCAGTCGTCTCTATCTCTGCAGAAAGAAGGGCTAATCCCCTTAATATCCATAATCTTCCATGCAATAGCCTGTTTGTGCTCTCGTAACACATCTAACAACCTAGATTTCTCATCAACCATCAAATCTGATGCAATGATCACAGGAAGTCTCGAATCTGTCTCCAGAAATGCATACTCTAGGTGAGAAGGCAACTCCTTAAGCTCCAATGTGGGCGGATCCTCAACAGACGGTCTAGATTTGGCCCTCATGGTGTCAATGACCTCAAAAACCTCTGGGCTCAAATTTGATGCACTAGTCTCCTCACTAGTCACCTCACACGCAGCAGCAGCATACACACCAAGTTGTGGGTCAACTCCACCCCAAAGATGCGTGTCTGAAACATCTGAATCACAGATATCCTCAAACTGATCACTCACGTGTGGCGTAATGGTGTCAACAAAGTAGAGGGTATCGTCCTGACTCTGAGGACGTCTCATCGAATCACGAATTTCAAAGGTCACCGTCTCGTCCTCGACGCGTAAAGTGAGCGTAACGCTGAAAACATCAACCAAAGCGTGTGCGGTAGCTAAAAACGGACGACCTAAGATAAGAGGCACGTGCCCGTCCTCATCCATATCGAGGATCACAAAATCGACCGGGAACACAAATTTATCAACTTTAACCAACATGTTCTCCATAATGCCCCTCAGATATTTGACCGAACGGTCAGCAAGCTAAATGCTCATGCGCGTGGGTGTCGGCTCACCTAGGTCTAGTCTCGCAAAAAACAGAATATGGTATTAAGTTTATACTAGCACCTAGATCAGCAAGAGCATTGCTGACGGATAAGCTACCAATCAAACACGGAATAGTAAAACTCCCGGGATCCTTCATCTTCTGTGGTAGCTTGTTCTGGAGAACTGCTGAACACTCCTCGTTCAGTGTAACGATCGACAACTCCTCAAGTTTCTTTTTGTTACTCAATAAATCCTTAAAAAAACCTGGCATACTTTGGCATCTGTGCTAATGCCTCAACAAACGGGTGATTTATGTGAAGTTGTTTGAACAGGGCAAGAAATTTGTTGTAATTCTCCTCGGCTCTATCCTGTCTCAAACACGCAGGATATGGAACAGGAGGTGTGTAGACTCTCGCGGGCTCCTTGGGGAATGCAGTACTTGCTGGGCGTAGCCTAGTAGGATGCACTTACCCAGGAACATCAGTCTCAACCTCAACATCTCTCTCCTCAGTAACGAGCGCAGTGGCTAGTGGTACTGGATCCTAAGTGGTCTTGCCACTCCTAGTCGTGATCACCTTAGGTGTTTGGCGCGGATTTCTCTCGGTATTACCCGGAAAACCTCCCTGTTGATGCTCCGACATAGAATTTGCAAGCTGACCTACTTTCCTCTCCAAATTCTGCATGGGAGTGCCCATATTACTCATCTCCTGCTTATTTTTCAAAAAAATGCAACTCATTCTGCTGAGCAACCTTCTGAGTGTCAAGGGCTACTTTCTGATTCTGCTGAAGTAACTGAGAAACCATGTCGGTCAGGTTCTTCATACCTAAATCCTCTGCCTGAATCGGGATCTGTCTATTACCCCATGGGTTATAAACACCTTGCTGTCATTGTGTGGTCGTGGCTGGAACCCCGGTGGGTTCGAACTACTCGGCTCCTGCCTCCACCCCGAATTCTGGTTTGGTCTCCAAGTCTGATTCTAGTTATACTAGTTGGGCGATGGGTGAACCTGGCTAGCCATGTAATCGACCTGCTCAGGTAGCTCGGTGCTACCAACAATCGGACAACTAGTAATATTATGAGGACCAACACATAGTTGACATAATTTAACATGCTGCTGAGGCTCCTACGGCTGGCTCATCTGTTTCGGACTCGTCTGCATCCCTTTCATCATCTGCGATAGCCCCTCGACCTAGGCTGAGAGAGCAGTAATGGGATCTACCTAATGAACCCTTCTCGTCTGGGGCTATCTCATACACGTGGTAGACCACTGGTAGCCGTTCAACGCAAGTTCCTCGAGTAAATCACGTGCCTCCTCTAGCGTTTTGCCACTCTGAGATCCACCGACTGAATTGTCAACAGTCGGTCGCGTGAGGGTATTCAGACCACCATAGAAAATTTGCACCTGCTGATGTAACTCGATGCCATGAGATGGGCATTTCCTCAACAACTCCTTAAATCTCTCCCATGCCTCATACAAACTCTCGGTGTCCTCCTGCACGAAAGAATAGATCTTGTTTCGGAACATTGCGGCTTTGGACGGCGGAAAATACTTGGAAACAAATTTCTAAGTCAAAGAATCCCAAGTAGTAACAGAACCAGGCAGAAGGGACTGAAGCCACGCTTTCACTGCGCCGCGAAGGGAAAATGGGAAAAGTCTCAACTTAACTCCCTCCAATGTGACTCCATTGAGTTTGAACGTGTCACAAACCTCAAGAAAATTTGAAATATGAGCCATCGGGTCATCGTTCAGAAACCCATCAAATTGAACAGAGTTTATGATTATGGAAATGGTCTGAGGCTTAATCTGGAAGTTGTTAGCTTCCACGGGTGGTCGTATGACACTGGGTTGCGTTCCCGCAATGTCGGGATGAGCGTAGTCTCGTGCGTGTCGGCGGAACTGCCATCGGAACTGGAACTGGTAATGCCTCCAAACGTCAAAGTCTATGAAAAACCCTCCCAGGCTCGGACAATGGTGAAAAGTGACTCCTCTAACGACGATTGCGATAAACAGACGAAAAACAAAACAGAAAACATAAACAGGACAGAAAGAAAGTAGACTAAGCTAATAAACTAACTAACACGTAGGTAAACACATAAATAAGCAAACATACTAGAAACATGCAAATAAACAAGTAAAGAAAGCAAGTAAATGGCTAAACTACTAGCTCCAAACTTTCTCAAAATCTGCGCGTCCCCGACAACGGCGCCAAAAACTTGACGTGTGCTGAAGTGCTATAAAAAATCGGTCAAGTCAAAAAGGGAAAATCCTGAGTGACTAAACACACGCGTAGGGCAGTGTACCCATCGTATGTAGAATAGTATCGGTAAATACCCGGATGTCAAATCCAAGGATGCAATGCAGGCTCTTGATATGCGAACTTTGCTAATATTTAACCTAAAATATTTTGAATTTCAGATAAACAAGAAATAACTAAGCAAGTAACTAAAAATAACTAAGGAACAAAGTAACCGAGTCCAAGAATGAAAATCAGTAATGAGACGAATATCACTCGGATAAGAATCCTCTAAGCATGACTTCGACCTCCAATCTAACTAATCAAAATGACAACTACCCCGCAAATGATAACTACCAAGGAAACCTATACTATAGACACATCCTAGTTACCAAGGTAATCCCAAATAAAGTCCAGGTAGAAAACTGAATGAAATAGCCTAATTTCCTAGTTGCTTCGGTCAAAGCTAACCAAACACACACGAAACAGGAATTACACAAGGAAAAAAGGGAAAATCCTGAGTGACTAAACACACGCGTAGGGCGGTGTACCCATCGTATGCAGAATAATATAGGTAAATACCCAGATGTCAAATCCAAGGAAGCAATGTAGGCACTCGATATGCGAACTTTGCTAATATTTAACCCAAAATATTTTGAATTTCTAGTTAAACAAGAAACAGCTAAGCAAGTAACTAAAAATAACTAAGGAACAAAGTTACCGAGTCTAAGAATGAAAATTGGTAATGAGACGGATATCACTCGGATAAGAATCCTCTAAGCATGACTTTAACCTCCAATCTGACTAATCAAAATGACAACTACCCCGCAAATGATAACTACCAAGGCAACCTAGACTTGATGGTTAGTCTGATCTTAAATACTTGACGATTGTTGCATCCTCATCAACAGCTTCAGAAGACTTGAAGTTGTGATTATCCTTTTTCTTTAAACCTGGCCAACATAAATAATCTTGGCGCATGCAAAACGTCTCTTCGAGAATCCAAGATATATGTTTTGAAAATTTGCTTTTCGTGCATTCTGTTAATCGAGAGAAAACAACAAGAAATAAAATATTTCTGCCTTTTACAAAGTTTATGCTAAAACACTCCAAAAATCTTTTTGATTTTTCTGAAATGAAAAATAAAATGCAATACAGAATCAGAGTCTATTTTTGATTTTGCAAGAAAGATCACGATGCAAGATCGTATCAGACATAACGCATCTAGCACATTTCAATTTCTGCCTTAATCAGTATGCAAGCCAAGATAATCGCAAATATAACATTTATGTAGAATCACTTTTATTAGAGATATAAGTATCCTTGATGAGTCATGCAAAAATAAAGTAGAACCCCAAATACGTAGCAATCAGGTCGGTCTTATGGACACGCAGAGAAAACTCAAGTTTTGAGAAAATAAGAAAGCAAAACAAGTTTTTTATTGTATAATTCAACAACGATTGGGTCGATACTTCCATATACGCAGAGAACGTCCAATGAATTATATGAAACAATAAGAAAAATAAAGCTCAACCTCAAACGAACAACAATCAAGTCAATCTTTCGATACGCAGAGAACGTCCGTGTAGAGACCTTGAAATTGAGGCTTTTGCATTAGATGTACTTTGGGCTAGTTAATACTTGTAAATTAGGCTAACTATTATGAGTTTATTGGGTTCAAGGGGTCCGATCAGTTTCATGTGTGCATGGGCCGAATTTTGTAGTAGGGTTAGGAGATTGTGTGTTTAGCAAGTTTGCTATTTTCTTTATAAGGAAACTCATATTGTTAGAAGAGGTTGTTGATTCTAGGGCTAAGGAGTGAAGGTGTTCATCAAAAATCACCTTGTGAATTTTGATTCTTCCAAGTGTATTGTAACCGGTTTTTGCTTAATCAAGTTCTCTTTCAATCGATTGGTTTGTGTTTTCTCATGTTTCAATTATAATTTATTATACTTATTGATTGTTTCTTGAATCACCAATCAAACCGGATTCGCACGGTCTTAATTGGATTAGATATCACGTGAGGACTTTTCTAATCCCTATAATTGGTATCAGAGCCAAGAAACGTTGTTTCGAGGCTCTCGCGATATCGGATTCAAGTTTTTTTGGACTAACGGTTTGAGTTTTGTGTGTGATTTTCAGTTTTTAGCTCGAAACAGGAGGTGCTTGTGTGATTTTGTGCAGGTTTCAATCATATCAGAAGCAAGAATCACAATAATTATAAGCTATGCGATTGAAACTATGGCTCTGTCCCTGTTTCGGTCAAAATCTATTGCTTTTCGATCCGATTTGATACTTTTCGATTGACTTTTCGATTGAGAAGTACTTTTTGATCGCAGCTTTTCGATCAGTGTATGTGGCTTTGTTCCGTTTCGACCTGATCGAAAAGTGTACTTTTCGATCCGTCTACACTTTTCGATCGAGCCAAAACTGTGCCCGATCGAAAAGCTGACTTTTCGACCAAGACTCTACGATCCTGTTCCCTTGATCAAAAACCCCTCTTCGATCGAATAACCTGTCCGACCGAAAAACTCTTTTCGACCAAACCTTCCTTTGATCGAAAACTACTTTTCGATCCAACTTCTCGATCCAAAACCCCTTGTCGACCGAAAAGCCGCTTTTCGATTAGAAACCCTTTTCGATTAGAAACCCTTTTCAATCATAAACCCCATTTCAACCATTAACCGTGTTTCTCTCATATTGCAATGGCATTTTTTATGTCAGGATTGTCCAGTGCTACTCTAGAGATGGATGCCAAGATTAACACTAACACCAGACCTCCTCGTCTGATGTCTGGGAAAGATTTTATGAGCTGGAAGTACAGATTTGAGAATTATGTCAACTACAATGATCCTAAGATTATGCGATCTGTTGAAGTGGGAGACTTCGTTCCAAAGACTACTCCTGCAGCCGGTGAGGAGGCAGCGCCCAAACCAAAGTCTGACTGGACAGAGGCTGACTAGGAAAAGGTTGAACGAGACAGGAAGGCATTGGCTGCTTTAACCATGGTATTGTCCTCGGTTGTTGCAGAGGCATTCAAAGATTTTAAATTAGCTAAAATTCTCTGGGATGCCCTCATTGCTACATATGAGGGTAATGCTGACATGAAAGAGTCCCGACGGGAAAATCTCAGAGAGCAGTTCAATGAGTTCAACTATGTGCCTAGTGAGAAGATAGAGACCCAATTGTAGAGGTTCATCAAGATTGTGACTACAATGAAAGATGCGGGGGTTACTTACACCTAGGTCGAGGTGAACAAGAAGTTGGTGAACTCAAGCCCACCAAACTAGGACAGCACCATCGAATTGATTGAGAAGACAGTGGAAATGGCCACCTCACCACTGAGTGAGCTTATGTCAACAATAAGTGCCTATGAGGAAAAGAAACAAAAGAGGGCTAGAAAGCTTGGAAATGGAGCTTTGATGAATCAAGGCAACCAAGCCTTCATATCACAACCAGCCACTTGTCAAAGCGATGCAATCACTAATCAGACAGCTTTTGTGTCTCAAGCCCCAGGGGCCAGCTCATCCAGTTCATCCAACTTGATTTCTTTAGATATATGAAGCTAACCAAAGATCCTAGCTTTGCTCTTGGTGTAGGTATCATAAGTTGCTATCAGGCACTAGTGGCAGGCTCCTTGCTGCCCAATGATTTGACACCAAATGATGTGAATCAAGTTAATCCTGAATCCACTGCCAGAGACCTTAGGGAATATAAAGATAAGGCTAGAATATTTATGGAGAAACTTGAGGCCATTAAGTTAGATGTTACGAGCCTAGAAAGTCGGCTGAGCGATAAGAGCACCTACCTTAAGATTGCTAATTCTAAAGTTGAAACTTTAACCAAAGAGGTAGAGGAACTAAGAGCCAAATTAGGAACATCACAAACTAAAATGGAGCATACTGATAAAACTGTTTCTAAAATATTGGAAGCTAGTTCCTTGTTTTATAACACTGATGCCAGAATGAGGCATGTTAAAGGCAATTCAGGTTTAGGTCTTGGTACTAATGAAAAGGATGAAAAATCTACACACACGGTTCCTATGCCTTTGATGCATGAAATGATTCCTGAGCATAAAATGTCTCAAACCACTTTAGAAGTTAAGGCTGAAATTGATAGGAAACTTGCTTCATGTCCTATTAAAATCTGTGCTCATGTTTCTAACACTAATAACAATTCTACCTGTTGTGCAGGTAAAGGTAACAAAGAAGCAGGGGTAACAGATCAAAAGGAGTGTCCTAAGAGTTCAAAGACATCAAATTATAACCCTTTTTATAAAAACTTGATTGGGAAAAACTTGAATCTCATGTGGTTGAGTCCGTGTTAAAAACTTCTAAGTCTGTTTTGTTTGATAAAACTTCTGTGTGTGGTGATTTTAACTTTGGCAAGTGTGATGCTAATCCTTTGAAACCATTGAGAACTGTTAAAATATTGAGAAGAGGTAAGGGACAACGGGTTGCTGGTCCCAAACCCTCAAATGATGGTGTGTTTGGCATAAATAATCGTGATGATAGGAATGATAATGTTGTAAAAAATGTGCAAAAAGTACGGGATGCCAACCTCATGATTTTGTCCCGTACCCAGAAGTTATTCTGCATATGACCAGTTCAGACCGATACAACGGGAGTACATTTTGACTACCAAGCCTAAAGGTCGAACCCATTGGATTCATATAAATTGTTCAAAACCCTCTTGGCAATCCACTGGGCGAAACCAATCACAGACTCCCGCGTATCCCAAGAAGCAATCTTGCCATGTGTGTGAAAAACCTGGACACCTGGCAAGAAATTGCTTGCACAAACCTTATGAGCCCTACTACCCTAAAAGGGCATTTCAGAATCATATCCCACAGGCTCAAACTCATGTCACTACAAGAAATTAGGGTGTTCACCCACACGTGATATGTGTGGGCAAATGTGTATAATTTGTGGGTATTTGTTTGTAGCTACACATAAATTAAGTGTGAGTATGTGTGGCCGGAGCACTGAAGATAAATGTCTATACCTACACATTGTTTATGTGTAGGTATATGTTCAGTTTTACCCACATAAATATGTGTAGTTAATCTTATTAATATGTGTGGGTAAAAGCATTACATTTTCTTCAAATAACAAGCGCGTGGCGCGTGGTGGATGCTCCTACACATATTATGTGTAGGTATATAATAGTGATGTGGCATCTGACGTGGATGCTGACATGGCAGATACATTTTTACCTACACATACTGTCACACCCCCAAATAACCACTAACGGAGTTTATCCCATTAAGGGGTGCGAGCAAACCAGGACCACAACCATTAGTTACAAATACTAAACGAATCAGAGTAAAGTCCAAATGTTCATAATAAAAACAGTTCAAAAGTACGCAGCGGAATAAAAACATAAGTATCTTAGCACTAACCACGTGCTTTAAATACAGAACATAAATAGTTGTTTAATTCCCAAATTAAGTTTAAAATAAAGTTAAGTAACTTCAAGCGCCATGCCAACCTCCAGTGGATACTCCTCAACGATCTGCAAAAGTGAAAACCACACAAGTGTCAACCTAACGGTTGGTGAGTTCACGGTGGGCATGTCATGCATTGGCCCGGTCTCATAAGCGTATGTATCAACATATAATAAGTATTAATTTTGCAAACATTGCCAAGTGTTGAATTATCAAATATGCACTAGTTGAGTAAAAGTTAAAGCGGTCAACCGATATCGCGGGTAGCTAATCCGGTTTCCATAGACTAAGGAAGTTCGTACCAAAGCTGACGCAACAGAGTTCGGCATTTGCCGATGGTTGGTGCCTCCAGTTGTGTCCTCATGGGAGCCACAACTAAAATAGGCTGATATTGTACTCCGTTCGGCCTCCAAACGGTTGGCTACACATTTGTGTACCGCGGAGCAGGGTTGTCAACCCTTAGTAGATCTACCCAACATCCCCTCGCTTCACGAATTAATGGTACTAAATTGTTGAGGAGTTTTCAGTTTTAAGGCATCCTTAGAAACCATGTGATATCATTTGGTTTAGACTTTAACCTACACTAGCCATATTAAAATCGTTATTTCTGGATTTCATTTGAAATCCTAAAAAGAGTTTAAGTGTCAAAATGGTTATTCTGGATTTACTTTGAAATCCCAAATGAGTTCAAGTATTCAATAGTTAGTTGCGGATTTCCTTTGAAATCCCAAGGATGGACAGTTGCAAGTGCCTCCCATAAAACACTCCAACTTCCATAACAGATATCCCATTAGGCGATACCTCGAAGTGTCAGCGTTGTTTTCTGTTTAGTAAATTCGTTGTGACCCAAACGGGCTCACAATTAAGGGTTTGTGAAACTCACCTTAGGTTGCTCAGCTTACACTTCAATTAATCGAAATATCGTTTGCTAACGAAGACCTAGTAATCACATTAAGGTCTTAGGGGTTAGGTTGTGTCTAAACTTTAACTTAACGTCACTATGGCCCATAATATAGCACGTTGAAACTACGACTCGACATACCGACACACGACACCGATGGTTGATCATAAACAAGGGTTCACATAAATCAGAAATCAAACATGTTTCATCATAGCATAATCATGTAAGTTATGGCATAACATTCAAGTAAATTGCACAAGTTTGGGTTTGGTCTGGTCACAGTTTAGCTAGTATAGATTCGCTAGGCAGATTCGCTGTGTGCACGGGCAGCACTTTCGCTAGGCAATACCCGATGACACAGCTTCGCTAGGCTAGTTTCGCTCGAAACTGTTGGCACAGTTTTGCTAGCCTAGTTTCGCCCGAAACTGGTTTGAACTTTCGTTCAGGGAATTTCGCTCGGTAGTTTCGTTCGGACAGGTCTGGTTGGTTTGCACGGCGACACTACAGTTTCGCTCTATAGTGTCGCTGGATGAAGATATACATAGTTTCGCTAAGTAATTTCGCCCAGAGAACTTCACAGTTTCGCCAGTCGCGAAAAAAACTCGTTTTTAAGACAAAAATCAATCTAACAGCTTCCATATTTCATGTAATTCATTATCTAGCATGCATAGACATTTACCAACATCACAGAAGCAAGTTTAACACCTTAAACATGGATTTTCATCATCAACTCACCAAAAACACATTTTAAGCATAAAATGACCTAACTAGCATGAATCTTCATTGTGGTTTGATTTCACACGTAAAGTTTTGATCTCCAAGCTTGATGGATGATGGTTCGGGGCTGAGATCACGACGGCTCGTGGTGGTTCTTGGCTGACCAGATTTCACGAGATGGAGAGGATGGTGTGTGTGTGTTTAGTGTGAGGTGATGCAAATGAGGCTAATTAGGGTTTATTAAGTCTTTATATATCAGGAGCTAGTTTCGCTGGCAGTTTCGCTGGCCAAGCGAAACTGGCTCTGAGCACATGTGAGTCAAACAGTTTAGCCGGCTACCGGGCGAATCTGTAGTTTCGCCTGGTAGTTTCGCTGGAAACCAAAAGTGACCAATTTACATTCTAATATCAATACTAAATCATGCGTTTAAATCACATTGCACATAATGACAATAAATAAATAAACACATAACACATATGGACGGGTTCGGTGATCAACCAAAGGTCGTGGACGTATTCGGCCTAGTTAAGCATTAGTTACTAAGTTAACACTTATAACGTAACTAACGGAGATTGTCTAACGGAAGTTAACCTTGGAATTCTCGGATGTCACATCATCCCCTTGTAAGTGGAATTTTCGTCCCGAAAATTATTCTTGCGTTGTAGCGTTCGCAGTTTCAGCTGTCGTTGTTGCTATCGTTGCTGGGGAAAAGAAAGAAAAAGTTTTAGGGTCGCCACATCCTCCTCCTGTTAAAAGAATTTTGGTCCCCAAAATTAAATCATACCTTGAGTTTCTGTGGACGTCTGCTCGAACAAGTGAGGATACTTTTTCTTCATTTGATCCTCTCGTTCCCAAGTATATTTAGGTCCACGCTTTGAGTTCCATCGAACTTTGACGATCAGAATCTTGCTACGTTTGAGGGCATTCTCCTCGCGTCCCATGATTTCTACTGGTTGCTTGATAAATCTCAAATGTTCGTCAATTTTCAATTCCTCCAAAGGAATTATTTCGGTGTCTTCAGCCAGACATTTCTTTAGATTAGAAACGTGAAACACGTTGTGAACTCCATCGAGTTCTGCAGGGAGTTGTAATCGATAGGCCACCGGGCCTACTTCCCCAATGATTTCAAATCGACCGATATAGCGAGGATTCAGCTTTCCACGCTTTCCGAAGCGTATCACTCCTTTCCAGGGAGATACCTTCAATAGTACCTTGTCGCCTACCTCGAACTTCAAAGGTTTACGGCATTTGTCGGCATAGCTCTTTTGTCTGTAACGTGCTGCGGCTATCCGCTTTCTGATTTGAATAATTCGTTCCGTTGTATCATCAATGATTTCCGGTTCGGTGAGTCCCTTCTCACCCGTTTCCGCCCAACACACGGGCGATCTACATTTTCTGCCATAAAGAGCTTCAAAAGGTGCTGCACCAATACTCGAATGATAACTGTTGTTGTAGGAGAACTCCACCAACGGAAGGTGAGCCTCCCAGTCTTTACCGAAGTCGAGGACGCAAGCTCGGAGCATGTCTTCCAAAGTTTGTATAGTTCGTTCCGTCTGACCATCGGTCTGCGGGTGATAGGCTGTACTCATATCCAGTCTGGTTCCCAGTGCTTCTTGCATGGATTGCCACAGTCGGCAAGTAAACTGAGGATCTCGATCTGAGATAATAGTCTTAGGCACTCCATGACGTGCCACAATTTGGTCGATATACAGCTTTGTCAACTTATCCATGTTGTCACTTTCCCTCATTAGAATAAAGTGTGCAGATTTGGTTAGTCGATCAATGATAACCCAAATCGCATCCGGTCGATTCGATCGATGAGGTAGTCCTGTTACGAAGTCCATGGAGATATCCTCCCATTTCCATTCTGGGATCTTTGGTTGCTGCAGTAATCCAGAAGGCTTTTGGTACTCGATCTTAACTCTTGAGCATGTTAAACACTTAGCCACATATCGCGCAATGTCGGATTTCATATTCGGCCACCAATACAAGCTCTTCAAATCCTGGTATATTTTGTCCGATCCAGGGTGCACCGAATACCTTGATTTGTGAGCCTCGTCCATCACGAGCTCACGGAGATTTCCAAGTAACGGAACCCAAATTCTGTCACTATAATATCGGAGTCCAGGACTTAATTTCAGATTTACCATCTACCCCTAGCAGTGCTTCGGCTTCGAAGTTTTCTTCTTTTAAAGCTTCTCTTTGAGCATCGCGGATTCGATCCAGCAGTCCTGTATGAATAGTAAGTTGCAGCGCTCGTACCCTTCGAGGCTTTTCATACTCTTTTCTACTTAAGGCATCAGCCACAACGTTGGCTTTTCCCGAGTGATACTTAATTGCTAAGTCATAATCATTTAGTAACTCGACCCACCGTCGTTGTCGCATGTTGAGATCCTTCTGATCAAAGATGTGTTGTAAGCTCTTGTGGTCGGTAAATATTGTGCACTTTGTTCCGTAGAGGTAATGTCTCCAAATCTTGAGTGCATGAACAACGGCTCCTAATTCCAAATCATGCGTTGTATAATTTTTCTCAGTGTCCTTCAGTTGCCTGGACCCATAGGCAATCACTTTGTCCCGTTGCATCAACACGCAACCGAGTCCTTGGATGGATGCATCACAGTAAACTACAAAGTCGTCAACCCCATCGGTTAACGCGAGAATCGGAGCTGAACATAACATATCTTTAAGAGTTTGAAACGCGTGTTCTTCTTTTTCACCCCATATATATTGCACTCCTTTGTGCGTTAAAGTTGTTAAGGGCTGAGCCAATTGTGAGAAACCCTTGATGAATCTTTGGTAATACCCGGCAAGTCCCAAATATTGTCGGATTTCAGTCGGCGCTCTTGGTGTAGACCAATTCTTAATAGCTTCCACTTTAGCTAAGTCAACATGAATTCCATCCTGATTAACAATGTGTCCAAGAAACTGGACTTCGCGAATCCAGAAGTCGCACTTTGAAAACTTGGCGTAAAGCTGTTCCTTGCGGAGTAATTCCAAGATAAGTCGTAGATGATTCTCGTGTTCTTCCTTTGTCTTGGAGTAGATCAAAATATCATCAATGAAAACTATCACAAACTGGTCGAGGTACGGCTTGCACACTCGATTCATCAGATCCATAAATACAGCAGGCGCATTAGTTAGCCCAAACGGCATAACTAATAATTCGTAATGACCATACCGAGTTCTGAAGACAGTCTTCGGGACATCCTCATCACGAACACGAAGTTGGTGATATCCAGACCGTAGATCAATCTTTGAAAAGTAGCTTGAACCCTGTAGCTGGTCGAAGAGATCGTCGATTCGAGGAAGTGGATATCGATTCTTGATCGTAACCTTGTTAAGCTCTCGGTAGTCAATACACATTCGGAACGTTCCATCTTTCTTCTTAACAAACAATACCGGTGCTCCCCATGGAGACGAACTTGGACGAATAAATCCTTTGTCGAGTAACTCTTGAAGTTGCGTGGAGAGTTCATTGAGTTCGCTTACCGCCAAACGGTAAGGTGCGCGTGCAATCGGGGCAGCTCCTGGAGCTAAGTCGATTCCAAACTCTACTTGTCGAAATGGAGGTAAACCAGGCAAATCTTCAGGAAATATATCTTGGAAGTCGCGAACTATCGGGTAGTCGTCAATTCTACGCTCGGGAAGTGTCGTGTCGGTGACGTTTGCAAGGACCGCGAAGTGTCCCTTACGGAGGCACTTTTGAGCTTTGAGAAACGAAATAATACCGGTGACTGTTCCACCTTTTTCACCCTGAACCGTTAATACTTCACCTCCTTCGAGTGGAATACGAACCACTTTTTCTTGACATAAGATTTCAGCTCGGTTTTCGGATAACCAATCCATTCCTACTAATCAAAACTACCAATCGGGAAAGGCATAAGATCGATTCCTAACGTATGGCCGGCTAGTTCTATCTTACAGTCCTTAACTATCTGAGTTGTATCATGAAGTTTACCATTTGCTAGCTCTACCACATACTTAGCGTCTAGGTCAATCGGTTTAGCATTTATTAATCTAGCAAACTTAGTGGAAATAAAGCTTCTCTCAGCACTAGAATCAAACAATACAGTAGCAAAGAAACCATTTAGGATGAATTTACCGTTAATCACGTTGGCATCGTTGCGAGCTTCTCCTTGACCCATGACGAAAGCTCTTCCCCTGCCATTTCCATTCCCGTTGCCATTACCTCCGCCATTACCATTCCCACCGTTGTTTCCCTGATTACCATTTCCCTGTCTCCTCAACTGCGGGCAGTCTTTCCTCATGTGGCCTTGAGCACCACATTCATAACAGCCACGGGCTCCACCATTGTTGTTGTTCTGATTGTTTCCTTGCCCGTTGCGGTTGTTTCCGTTTCCCCTGTTGTTGTTATTGCCACCCTGGTTCTAACCGTTGTTGTTTAGTCTCTGCAAGTTGGTCCAGCAGTTGTTGGCCTCATGCCCCATCTTCCCACATCTTCCACATTCCAAACCCTTGTTGTACATACCGTTGTGGTGTTTTCCGCACTTGTTACAGAACGGAGCTTTACCCTTGTAGTTTCCATTTCCGCCTTGACGGTTGTTACTTCCACTGTTGCTGCCATTGTTGAAATCGGACCTTGTGTTGTCAGGTCGCTTGTTCTGATATTGGGAGTTAGAAGACCTCCCAGATTGATTTCCAATGGTCCGATTGTTCACAGATGTTGCTGGAGCTTCTTCTTCAACCTTACGCTTGCCACTTAAGGCAGTCTTTGTAGTAGCTTTTGCGGGTAGGGTACCCCTCTCGATCTCCTGATCAGTAAGCTTGTGAGCCAAACAGATGGCTTGCTGCACAGTTGTAGGGTTGCTGGCGGTCACCAAGCTCTTGATTTGGGGTACGAGACCCTCCAGATAACGCTCAATGCGTTTGAATTCAGCATCAACCATTGAGGGGCACAGTACCGCGTACTCGTGGTAACGTGCAGTGTACTCCTCCACTTCAGACCCAGACATCTTAGAGTTCAGAAATTCCCCCTCCAGTTTCTTGACTTGATCCCGAGGGCAGTACTCCTCCATGATCAGTTCCTTAAACGCTTCCCATTCCATGTTATTAGCCACATTTACCCCAATCATCTGAATCTCAACGTTCCACCAGGAGAGAGCAGCTCCTTCGAAAGTACCAGTTGCAAATTTTACTTTGCTCTCAGCAGGGCAGTTGCACATAGAGAAGACCTTCTCAGACTTCTCGATCCACCTGAGGAGTCCTACCGCTCCTTCCTCGCCGGAAAACGTCATCGGCTTAAAGTCCATGAAAGACTTAAACGTACAGTGATGGATGTTTCCTGATGCAATTAATAGTTCGGGTTTCAAATTTAAACAGGTCAAAATATAATCGCTTTGTGCCTTAACCGGCATAATAATTACCCTGTGCGGCGTATGCAGCTTGGACAGCTGCCACTGCGGCTTGCACGTGTTCGTTAATAATAGCTTGCAGTTGTGCAGGCGTCATGTTAATGTTGCTCCTTCCGTGTCCTCTTCCAGACATTTTGCTGGACAGTTAAAGTAGCCAGTGCTCAGTCACAGTTATACTTTATACATATCCCACAATATGTATATTAAAAATTTCCCGTTATCCCACTATTAGGCCAGAAAAATTTTGTGGAAAATTTGAGGCGTCGTCGAAGAACGTCGTAAGTCGTAAGCACTATCATCGAAAGTCGGCTTCCCTATAAAAGTCACCGTCGGCGTAATCATCGTAGTAGAAATCAGGACGTAGCATGTAGCATCGTTTCGTTGTCGCTTTCCCCCGGAATAGTGTGCGTATTATCGCTCGCGTTTCGTATTCGTGTGTGAAATCTTCCTAAGGTTTTTCCGTTAGACTACTTAGACACGGTCTATATATATTTATATATATATATATACATATGAAGTATTTACTTACACAGCAGAGCGAGTATCCCAGGTTGGCACGTAAGAGTTTTGTTTTGAGAATTTGTTTGTTCGTTTGTAACTAAGGTTTCAAATTGCAGTTTCCAAATCGTTTTAGAAAATGATTCCAGTTCTCTGCAACTTATGGCTCTGATACCAATCTTTCACACCCCCAAATAACCACTAACGGAGTTTATACCGTTAAGGGGTGCGAGCAAACCAGGACCACAACCATTAGTTACAAATACTAAACGAATCAGAGTAAAGTCCAAATGTTCATAATAAAAACAGTTCAAAAGTACGCAGCGGAATAAAAACATAAGTATCTTAGCACTAACCACGTGCTTTAAATACAGAACATAAATAGTTGTTTAATTCCCAAATTAAGTTTAAAATAAAGTTTAAGTAACTTCAAGCGCCATGCCAACCTCCAGTGGATACTCCTCAACGATCTGCAAAAGTGAAAACCACACAAGTGTCAACCTAACGGTTGGTGAGTTCACGGTGGGCATGTAATGCATTGGCCCAGTCTCATAAGCGTATGTATCAACATATAATAAGTATTAATTTTGCAAACATTGCCAAGTGTTGAATTATCGAATATGCACTAGTTGAGTAAAAGTTAAAGCGGTCAACCGATATCGCGGGTAGCTAATCCGGTTTCCATAGACTAAGGAAGTTCGTACCAAAGCTGACGCAACAGAGTTCGGCATTTTCCGATGGTTGGTGCCTCCAGTTGTGTCCTCATGGGAGCCACAACTAAAATAGGCTGATATTGTACTCCGTTCGGCCTCCAACCGGTTGGCTACACATTTGTGTACCGCGGAGCAGGGTTGTCAACCCTTAGTAGATCTACCCAACATCCCCTCGCTTCACGAATTAATGGTACTAAATTGTTGAGGACTTTTCAGTTTTAAGGCATCCTTAGAAACCATGTGATATCATTTGGTTTAGACTTTAACCTACACTAGCCATATTAAAATCGTTATTCCTGGATTTCATTTGAAATCCTAAAAAGAGTTTAAGTGTCAAAATGGTTATTCTGGATTTACTTTGAAATCCCAAATGAGTTCAAGTATTCAATAGTTGGTTGCGGATTTCCATTGAAATCCCAAGGATGGACAGTTGCAAGTGCCTCCCATAAAACACTCCAACTTCCATAACAGATATCCCATTAGGCGATACCTCGAAGTGTCAGCGTTGTTTTCTGTTTAGTAAATTCGTTGTGACCCAAACGGGCTCACAATTAAGGGTTTGTGAAACTCACCTTAGGTTGCTCAGCTTACACTTCAATTAATCCAAATATCGTTTGCTAACGAAGACCTAGTAATCACATTAAGGTCTTAGGGGTTAGGTTGTGTCTAAACTTTAACTTAACGTCACTATGGCCCATAACATAGCACGTTGGAACTACGACTCGACATACCGACACACGACACCGATGGTTGATCATAAACAAGGGTTCACATAAATCAGAAATCAAACATGTTTCATCATAGCATAATCATGTAAATTATGGCATAACATTTAAGTAAATTGCACAAGTTTGGGTTTAGGTCTGGTCACAGTTTCGCTAGTATAGATTCGCTAGGCAGTTTCGCTGTGTGCACGGGCAGCACTTTCGCTAGGCAATACCCGATGACACAGCTTCGCTAGGCTAGTTTCGCTCGAAACTGTTGGCACAGTTTCGCTAGCCTAGTTTCGCCCGAAACTGGTTTGAACTTTCGTTCAGGGAATTTCGCTCGGTAGTTTCGTTCGGACAGGTCTGGTTGGTTTGCACGGCGACACTACAGTTTCGTTCTATAGTGTCGCTGGATGAAGATATACATAGTTTCGCTAAGTAATTTCGCCCAGAGAACTTCACAGTTTCGCCAGTCGCGAAAAAAACTCGTTTTTAAGACAAAAATCAATCTAACAGCTTCCATATTTCATGTAATTCATTATCTAGCATGCATAGACATTTACCAACATCACAGAAGCAAGTTTAACACCTTAAACATGGATTTTCATCATCAACTCACCAAAAACACATTTTAAGCATAAAATGACCTAACTAGCATGAATCTTCATTATGGTATGATTTCACACGTAAAGTTACAGACTTTATGATAGATCTAGCATTCCTAAGCATCATATCAGAAGATCAAGTGATTCCATGGAGGTTTGGTCATGCTTTAAAGTAAAACACATAGAATATGCAAGAAAAGGTGGTTTTGGGACTCACTTTTGATCTCCAAGCTTGATGGATGATGGTTCAGGGCTGAGATCACGACGGCTCGTGGTGGTTCTTGGCTGACCAGATTTCACGAGATGGAGAGGAGGGTGTGTGTGTGTTTAGTGTGAGGTGATGCAAATGAGGCTAATTAGGGTTTATTAAGTCTTTATATATCAGGAGCTAGTTTCGCTGGCAGTTTCGCTGGCCAAGCGAAACTGGCTCTGAGCACATGTGAGTCAAACAGTTTAGCCGGCTACCGGGCGAATCTGTAGTTTCGCCCGGTAGTTTCGCTGGAAACCAAAAGTGACCAATTTACATTCTAATATCAATACTAAATCATGCGTTTAAATCACATTGCACATAATGACAATAAATAAATAAACACATAACACATATGGACGGGTTCGGTGATCAACCAAAGCTCATGGACGTATTCGGCCTAGTTAAGCATTAGTTACTAAGTTAACACTGATAACGTAACTAACGGAGATTGTCTAACGGAAGTTAACCTTGGAATTCTCGGATGTCACATCATCCCCTTGTAAGTGGAATTTTCGTCCCAAAAATTATTCTTGCGTTGTAGCGTTCGCAGCTTTAGCTGTTGTTGTTGCTATCGTTGCTGGGGAAAAGAAAGCAAAAGTTTTAGGGTTGCCACACATACTATGTGTAGGTATACTATAGTGACGTGGCAGCTGACGTGGATTCTGACATGGTATATACAATTTTATCTACACATATTATGTGTAGGTATATAGTAGGATATACCCACAAAATATATGTGTAGGTAAAACATATTATTATGTGTAGTTAAGTCATTGCAATTTCTTAAAATAAATGTGTGGGTAATTATAATATTATGTGTAGTTAACATTATTTTTTATGTAGGTATTGATTTCATTATGTGTAGATAGAAATAAACATATGTTGGTATAAATATAGTTATGTGTATATATAAGCCACAATATATGTAGGTATTGATCTTTAAATTCCATAATCACCAATGCATAATATCTAGAAAAACATTGTTTACATTCAATCCACAAAAACAACTACTTAAATAAACAAAGCACAATACGTTGTATCATAAGTCACTAAAAGTTAAATAAACAGAATCATCAGTCACCAAATTACTTTCCAAGCACAGTTGTATCTTCATCTTCACCGTCATACTCAGTTTCTTCATCAAAGTCTGAACCATTACTTGAGAAGCTCCAGATGTGCTAGGTGGAGGCAAGATATTATTATCAATCAATGCTTGTTTCATTGTTGCACACAAACCTTTCAGCGATTGAACTTCATCCACCAGATCGTCATATGAAGGGCACTTTGATTTCTGAGTAGTACCCTTTGTAACAGGATCACGACCCCACCCATTCAAACGAACTGAGCTTCGTCCTAGTACATTCTCAAGGATCAACTTGTCACTCATAAATCCCTGATCAGGATTCTCTTTTCTCATATTCATCATCTCATTCTATAAGCAAAACATATTACACAATTAGTATAATCCATGTTGTATAATAACCTACTATATAATTAATCATAAAAATAAAGGCTGCTTTTGTCCTAAATTACAAGATACACACAACAGTTTGCAAAGCGTAATGTTTATTTGCCCATAAGTTCTATCTTTCATAGAGTTGGCAATGTGGTTGGTTGGTCGAGCTGTGTAACGGGTCAAAATATGTAACTGTTGCATAAGCCAGTTTGGGTTAACCTAAAGTACTTCTATTATTAAGTGCATCCAACAACAAGTGCAAAAGGTCTCATTTGCCCTTCATAAGCATTGCAATGTATTGATGACATTAGCTCTGGTACACAAGATTATTTCTTTAGACATAAAAGCATCCAAGATTGCATGAGGAACAATAAACTATGTTAATGTTCCTATACTAAACTATATATGCTCACCACTAATTTCGACAAGTTTGTAAAATCAAAAGAAAATTAAAGTACACTTACATAAATCGCAGCCGCATCGTCAGATATCCAACCCTTCTCTGCATCCCAGTGGGAAAGCCTCCACGTCTCAATTTGAACAGACAATAAATCTAAAGCTTGTCCACTCTCCAGGTGATAACGTACAATGCTCTTTGAACCATTTCTAGTATCTGTCTTACGCTTTCCACGTGCCTCAACCTTTTTTTTGCAGTTTCCTTAAAAAAAGTACAACCATAGTGCAACATAAAATATTTGACCGAATTCAGAAATATTGAATAATACAATTAACATATTTAAAACTTTGTTAAAACTTTACCAAGAATTTTGGATCAGACCACATATCACAGAGATATTCCCAATCTACTTCTTTGGCAACACATGAAGGGCGTGTGGCCTTCGCCTTTGCTAGATTTGTTTGATCTTTCGATCCTTCCATCCTTTTTGAAGTGCTTATGCAACTCAGCTCTATAACCTCTCCATGCCCTTGCCATGTAGCTATCGATAACATGGCAAACTTCTGTATCCTCCACATCAATGTCAAATAGTGTCTTTAAACAACACATGTAACAAATATATTAACTGGTTAGTAAATGTAGATGTTAAAAGCATACCGAACTACAATAAGAAACTTACAGTTAGCTTGTGGCGTAAAGACAACCTAACTTCATTCGGTACAGACCTCCACTCTTTATAAGCAAAGCTACAATTGTTGCGCAAAATGTAGCCACACTCGAACATGAACATGGACTCGTTATCAGAAACTACTTTCCTCATTTGAACATTAAGCGTCACTGGAAATCTCGTCTTACATGTTCTCATGATTCTTCTAGCTCCCTTGCTACACGTTCCACCACATTTTTTTATAGGGTTAGTTATTCCATTTTCTTGCTCTGTGTGTGCAGAAGTTGTCATGGCTACAAACAGGTAACGGAACATATCAAGATTAACAACATTACATGCAGCAAGTATTAGCAAGTATATTCTAACAAATTTACTAACCATGTTATGGAGATTTTTCCTGTTCTTGAGATGGCTCTGTATTAACAACCACATATGTTAGAGATGAGTGTATTCACTTAGTCTTTTATAAGATTACAATAACTAGTTAGTAGAGTAAATGAAAAAACTAGTGAACTGGTACCTGATGTATCAGAGGTCAGATTAGGTTGATTCCTTGCAAGTGAAGAGGTCTCGTTTGTAGGAGTTACTTTCATCTTTTTCTGAGGCTCCTATATCACACGTACTGCCATGTTTTTTGCTTGTCACACCATTTCCACTAGAGGTGAGATTAGGTTGGTTGTCTATAACCAAATACAAGATCAAGATATCTATTAACAACATTACCTACACAATGTTTATTAACAAGTATATTCGAATATATTTACTAACCATGTAATTGAGATTGTTTTTGTTGTCAAGATGGATCTATATTAACAACCACATATGTTAGAGATGAGTCTATTCACAACGCATTTTATAAGATTATAATAACTAGTTTGTATGAATAAATGAATAAACTAGTGAACTAGTACCTGATATATTAGAGGTGAGATTAGGTTGATTCCTTGCAAGTGAAGAGGACTTGTTTGCAGAATTTAATTTTCCCAATAATGTCTCTCGAGCTCCTTTGTGACACGTATTGCAACTTTCTTTGATTGTCACACCATTTCCAATAGAATTGATATTAGGTTGGTTGTCTACAACCAATTACAAGAAGATTTAATTAACAACATTACCTACATAAAGTATTAACAAGTAAATTTGAACATAATTACTAATAGGTAGTCGAGGTTGTTGTTCTTGCTCTGGGTCTTGAGATTGCCTTGCATAGATATCTAGGTTTGATGTTAGTAGTATAAATACTAAGAAAGGATACATATGCAGACATTAGTGAACCGGTACCTGATACTGGAGACATTGGATAAGTTCGAAGGATCAAGAACTGAATGGCTGTATCTATAGCAATATTAAACATACACAAAAATTAGCGTAGCTAATATTACATTCTTGTTTGAGTTTATATGACCGAACTTAAAATAAACCACAAAGCAAACCACTCACTGCTGTTTAAACTTTTTATTTGACCAAGTAAAAGTAAAAAAATTCTACGAAATGAGCGGTTTGGACGGTTTTACAGTTTTAAAGTGGACTACACACACCCCATTGTACCTAATAATAAAAAGAAATTAAACTGTTACATACCAGTACAGCGTCCATCTTCTTTACGGTCTCCACCTTTTTTAACCATCTCGCATCGTCTGGACATTTTGTTGTACTTAATAGTTATAAAAAAGTAAGCATCTATCAAGTCAACATATGATACTAGATTTAAAAGTGAATACCATATCAAATTTATACCAAAAGAAACAATGTTTTTCATAAATTCTCAACCATAACAAAGACAGTTGAAGATAAAAAGAGTGGTTGTCAAAATTAGTACCTTGATTGATGAATCTGGCTTGATGGTAGTGTTGTACCGAAAGCTCCTGAGAAAGACGCGAGATCAAAAATATAAATAGAGATGTTAAACATAGTATATCATGGGGGAGAGGGATAAAAAAATAGCGGGAATAAGCATGGGTTTTAGCGCCTATATTTTGGAGCTACCTTTTAGGAGAAAACCAATCAGCGTGATTGGAGCTAATTTTTAGGAGAAAACCGATCATGGTGATTAGTTTCCAAAAATAATATACCATCATATTATTAGCTGTATAAAAAAAGTCTTAATTACAAAACAACTAGATATTTGAACTAAATACAACTTATGTATTAAACAGCTTTTGGGTCCTGAGGATTTACCAGCCTAATAACATAGTTGTTGTAATTAGGATATACTAATAAAATCATTAAACTATATATATATATATATATATATATATATATATATATATATATGATATTTGTGCTAGTTAAAGAATATTTGACTTTAATAAAAGACTGCACCTGTTGCCTTTTCTAACTCAGGGCGTTGTAGTTGTTCTTGAAGTAACACATCGTCCCCGTTTTCAAAATCATCAACGCCATATCCTACATACTCATCATCTTGGCCAACAACATCTTGAACTGACACAATGTCCTCGTTTTCAAAATCATCATCGCCATCATCCCCGTGTACTTCATACTCATCATCTTGGCCAATATCATCTTGTCATTATAACGACATTTAAAAGTAACAATTAATAAAAATATAAGAACAAGGAATTAGTCGAATCATTGAGCCTAGGGACCATACCTTGAGATCTCATAATAGCGTCATCATTATCATCAGCATTATTCACATCATCCAGTACTCTGTCTCCACTATAACTTACTACAAGCATATAAAATATAGTTTTATTAGTGCCTTTGTTATTACTAGTCAATACACCAAAAAATAACATCCATAAGGTAATACCTTCAAACCTACCATCATCCTCAGCAGTATCTTCATCTTCTTCATCATGATCATCATCCTCCTCATCCTCATCAACAAGACTAAATTACGACTTAGCTCCGCGTGCAATAAAATTAGCCTTGTTTATATTTTGGTTTAAAACCTCCTTTAGCCTTTGTGACCCTTTTGTTTGTGAGCGTAATTCCCTGGTGGTATTTAATTTTCTCTCCTTAGCTAATTCCGAGAGTTTTTTCATTGACATTGGTGCAACGTATTGTTTTCAAGGTTTCTACAACAAAGCTATGATCATTAGAGAATAGTTGTATTAACATAAGATAATAAAAAAGTTGGTAAGATGCTTTTCTTAATTATCATAGGTGGGAACATGTTGGGAGAAGAAGGCGACAAGAAGGTAAACAGAAGGTCACAACTTGGGAGAAGATGAGACGTTTGATGCAAGAAAAATTTTTGCCCGTCACCCATAGGCAAGATGCTTTAATTTTCTTGATTATCATAGTTTATGACAAAATGACTTGTCGGTTGAAGATTTCATTATTGAGTTTGAAAGACTGAGAATGCGATGTGCTACTAATGAGGCAGAGGAACAAATTATTGCCCGTTTCTTGGGTGCACTCAACTCTGAAATATCATATGTTATTCAGTTACAACAGTATTGGTCCTTTGATGATGTTTGTAGGCTCGCCATTCGGATTGAGAAACAAGTGAAAAGAAAACAGAAGGTCACAGCAAGGTTCACAACGGGCAGCCGTAGCCCCGCATCTGCTCCAGTTAGCAATCGTCCCGGCCCAATCAAAGCGGAGGCCACTGCCAGCGCTCCCCCAACCCTCAATCAGTTTCAAAACAGTAATGTGTGGTGTTTTAAATGACAAGGAATTGGCCACATTCGGCGGTATTGTCCAAACAAACAGATCGTTATGCTCGTAGAAGATTCGGCCCCTGTGTACGATACAGACAACGAAGATGACGAGGAGCATGCAGTAGCCGAAATTTTATTCCCAGATAAGGGGGAAGCGTTGGTTAGTCAGCGGGTTCTTAGCGCTGCCATGGCAGCCTCAGACGATGATTCGACTTGGCTCCGCATAACATATTCCGCACCAAATTCATAGCTAAGGGCAAGGTATGTACAATGATTATAGACAGTGGCAGTTGTGATAACATGGTGGCCACGGCAATGGTGGATAAGTTCGGGTTGGAAAAACAACCCCATCCCGAGCCGTATCAACTGACTTGGCTTAAGAAGGGTAACTTGGTGAAAGTGACACATAGGTGTTTGGTTAGCTTCTCCTTGGGTAATAAATATGGAGACGGTAATTGGTGCGAGGTAATCCCGATGGACGCTTGTCACCTTCTATTGGGGAGACCGTTGTTATATGATAGACGAGTAAAGTATGATGGTTACCGCAACACGTACAGTTTCAAGAAGGATGGGTTAAGCATCACATTAACTTAGTTAGACCCGCGAGAATCTGGCACCGAAGCCCTACTTGTGTCCAGGTCCGAATTCTTGCATTTTGCATGCACCACAGCACTCCAATCTGCTTCATATTACTTGTAACAGAAGAAAACCCCACGGGTCACACTATTCCAGTCGCGGTCGCACCTTTTTTAACCGAGTTCGCAGATGTATTACCTGACGAGATTCCAGCCGGGTTACCCCTTGTTCATGATAATTAGCATTGTATCGATTTCGCACCCGGGTCTAGCATTCCGAACAAACCAGCCTACCGAATGAATCCAAAAGAGTACGCGGAATTACATCGACAGGTTTCGGATTTACTCGACAAGGGGCAAATCCGTGAGAGTATGAGCCCATGTGCCGTCCCAACCTTACTCGTCCGGAACCCAGGAGGCGCTTACAGAATCTGTATCGACAGCAGAGCGGTAAACAAAATCACTATTAAATATGTTGATACCTGATATATGCGTCGTGTGAAGTATCGAGCAAGGAACAAGTTCATGTCAAATTAGGTCTGGCCGAACTTGGTCCGAACCTGAAGTTCAGACTGGCCGAACCTGAGGTTCGGACAAGGCTCGGCCATCTGGGTATATATAGAAGTTTGGATGTTGTAATTCATAGTTCTGAGGGTGTGAGATTTATGCTAAGTGTGTGTTTTCAAGGTGTTTCTTTGTTTTGTGTTTCTAAGTGTTTACTGGTTGTAATTGTTCTTCATTGATCCATAAAACAATCGGTTAATTACGCTTTGATGTCCGATTAGCTAGATCGAGTAGACGATCCGATGCTCACGCATTTTCAAGTGGTATCAGAGCTTTCAGGTTCACTCTACTGATCTGTGGTTGCTATTTTCGGATTTTTGAAGCGTTTTTGGAGTTTCTCGAGTTTGTTTTCGTGTTTTTCATCAATTCTATCGAGTTTTTGGTGTCAAATCTACTCCAAAATCACTTTTTATCAGTTTTTCCGACCTTCAGTTGCAAGTTTCGTCAAAATCAATCATTTTTCACGCATTTTTTAAAAAACTATGTCGAAGTTTGGAGAGTTCTGGTAGAGTTCGGTGTAACCGCTCTGAAGCTCAGGTTCGGAGCTCCGAAGTTCAAGTTTGGTGAGAGTTCGGTCAGTGTTCGGTGAGAGTTCGGAGTTGAGCAAGTTCGGTCGAGTTTCGGAGGTGTTCTGAAGTTCGGTGAAAAGTTCGGCCTATAGATTTAGGTTCGGAGGGAGTTTGGTGGAGGTTCCGAGCACTGTGACAAGTTCGGAGAGAGTTCGGCCGATCAGAATTCAAATTTTTCAACGATGTCAGAATTTCAAGCATTTGCGACGATGCAGAATGCGATGCAAACTATGCTAAATTTTGACAATGAAATCGGAACAAGTCAGAAAGTTCCCAAATTGTTGAAACTTGAAGATTATCAAAATTGGAAGAAACGATTTTCCACTTACATAAGTACAAATGATATCGATTTGTGGATCCCGCTTAAGAAGCTTTATCAACATCCAACAGATGCGGGAGATTTCAAAGAAGTTCATACCTTTGATCTTGCTGAAAGAATATTATATGAGCTTGAACAAAAAGCATACGGTTATCTTACAATGGCATTACCAACTGAGTTGCTTCATTAATTTAGCACTTGCAAGAAATCTAAGCAATTGTGGGATGATTTATCAGCGAGGTGTGAAGGTAAT
>JBCNJP010000006.1:28418667-28440908 GCA_039602395.1 Deinandra increscens subsp. villosa
GTTTGTAATACTTAGTTTACTCGTGTTGCAGGCCAGAACCCGGTGCATCTCTGTTCGTGATTCTATCATCAGGCGAATCGAAAGAAGATGTACGTCTTCTTAATGATCAACTGGTGGCCAGGGACAAAGCTCATGCTAAATCACTTATGGAGATGAATAAAACAATGAATGCATCTGTTGAAGCTGTCGTACTTAAGTGTAAAATTGAAATGGATCATTGAATTTTGAAGGGCGGTTTAGTCGTGCCAGAGTGGGATATCAACGTGTGGCAGAAAGCTCACAAGGATTTGACCGGAGAAGAAGTACTGCTTGAAGGTGCCGAGGAGCAGGTGTTATTAGTGGGAAAGAAGTGATAGTTGTTTTTATGGTTTAATTAATTAATGTGGTTTTTTTTAGCTAGGGTTCATGTTGGCTCTTTGATACTTTAATCTTTTGGATTTATGATCTCCGCTTGTAGCTTTTGCTTTTGTTTCCTACACACATTTTGATCCTCAATATGGCTTATATAATATTGTATTTTGATCAGTTTTAATGCTACGTGTGTTTGATTACACATGTGATGTGCCTGTTTTAATTCTAGATGTATGTTGAAAATGTTTTTACTAAAGCTGTATTGAATGGTGTTTGACACCAAAATAATTTTTGGTATTGATAGTGTGTGCCAAAAGATTAGCTGTATTTACTAAAGTTGTATTGAATGTGTGGGTAAAAGTGTATTATGTGTGGGTAAAAGGGTATTATGTGTGGGTAAAAGTGTATTACGTGTGGATAGTTGTTTTTACCTACATATAAGTATTATTTAAATTATGTGTAGGTAGATACGTTTTTTATTTTATTATAAAAACTAAATATATTTATTTCCACGTCACTATTTTTTATACCTACACATAAATTAAATTTTTAAATATGTGTAGGTAAATATTTTGCCACGTCATTATAATAAAAAAATTAATTTACTTAATTTATCTACACATATTTTTGCTAATATTATGTGTATGTAAAAATATTACTTATTACTTACACATATTATTGTGTTTTGTATATGTGTAAGTAAATACCCACACATAACAAAAATATGGAAAATGTGTAGGCATATTTTTACCTTTTCACCTACATATATATAAATGTAGGTAACTAAGTGTAGGTAAAAACTAGTTCCCACACATATTAATTGTTAAGAACTTAAAGAAATTGTCAGCCGTCGTTACCCACACATATAAAAACATGTGTAGTTATTTACCTACATATAACCAAATGTAGGTAAATTATGTGTGGGTGAATACCCCAATTTCTTGTTGTGGGTTGGTTCAAAACAGAGGTCCGCGCCTTCAAACCGAGGGTACAGAAGACTGTACCTCAACAACCAAAGGTACAGAAGGTGAATCGACAACCCATGTTACCTAAAGAACCAACTAAAACTAATTTTAATGCAACTAAAGTGTGTCTTGTTTTTAAAAAATCAGTAAATTTTTTAGAGTCTTCCAGTTTCCCTAAATCTGCATGGGTTCCAAAATCTGTTAGCTCTTCAAAATCAGTCAAAATTCCAAAGCAGCCCAGTTCTTCTGAACCAACCAGGGTTCCAAAGTTAGTTGGTTGTCCACAACCAAGTACTTGGCATGATAAAGAAAGGTGGAATGTGCGAAAGGTAGAATGTGCGAAAGGTGGTAAACCTGTCGTTCAAACCTACAGGAGTGTACAAGAAACACTCCAAACATTTTCAAGAAATTAAATTTCAAAAGAAAAATGTTAATAAAGTCTACCAAAGGTTCCTCGGGTACATGGGAAGGAGAATCACCAAACCAGGAATGTCAATAACAAAGACATTCATGTGAGAATCAAAGAGGCAGCAAAGCCCATAACTAGTCCAACCAAGAGCAACCCAACTTCACCCAGACCCATTAAGGCCTGGGTACCTAAAACTAATTGATCTCCTTTGAATGTAGGAACAGTTAAGGAGGACTGTTAACAACCTTTGGTATGTTAACAGTGGTTCTTCCAGGCATATGACGGGCGACAGATCTCTGTTACAGGACTTAGAGAAATCTGATGGCGGATATGTGTCGTTCACCGGAGGAGTTGAAGGCTAGATCAGTCAGAAAGGCACAGTCTGGAATGGATGTATCATTTTTCATGACGTCAATTATGTAGAGCAACTGAAGCACATTCTACTAAGTGTGTCACAAATTTGTGATCGGGAGTTTCTAGTACTTTTCAACAACAAAGACTGCTTATTCTAAAACCCGAAGACTCAATGCCAGATGATTGGGTGTTGATGCGTAAACCAAGATATAGAAACTCTTACGTCCTCAACATGCAGAAGCCGCCTACAACTGAGGTGGCATGCCTTCTCTCCAAGATAGCTGAGAACCATGCTCAGTTGTAGCACAGATGTCTGGGCCACACAAACTTGAAGAATCTGAATCGACTTGCAAGTGGAGAATTTGTTAAAGACCTTCCAATTAAAGAGTTTGTGGTGAAGGAGATATATGTGGCATGTGCTAAGGGGAAGCAGCACAAACGACCACACAAGCCAAAGATGTTTAACAGAATCTCCTTAGTGTTGGAATTACTTCATATGTACCTCTTCGGTCCAGTCAGTATGTTAAGCCTTAACCGTTGTGCATTTTGTTTGGTTATTACTGATGATCATTCTCGTTTCACTTTGTATGTTTTTATTGCATAAGAAAAGTGATGTTGCAGAGGTGATGAAGGCTTTTATCAAAGTCATAGAGAAAAAGTTGAACCTGAAAGTGAAGTCAATCAGAAGTGACAACGGAACAGAATTCAAGAATCAAATGATTGATGAATTCTGTGTAGAAAAGGGAATCGAGCATCAGTACAGTGCACCGTATACTCCACAGCAATATGGAGTGGCCGAATGATGCAATAGAACATTAATTGAAGTTTCTCGTACGATGCTATGTGATTCCAAATTTCCCTCTATGTTCTGGGCAGAAGAGTCAACACAGCATGTTATGTGCAAAACAGGGTTCTTATAAACAAACGACACCAGAAAACTGAAGAGTGACTATGAGTTTGTCTATTATGGCCTAAATTGGACATCTACATGCTTTTGGATGTCTTTGCACTGTTTTAATTAATAATTATTTGCCCAAGTTTGTTTCAAAATCCGAAGAATGTTATTTTGTAGGTTATTCTGCCAACTCAGCATACAGGGTCTTCAACAAAACAACCAGCAAAATAATTAAGTCTACAAATGTCGAATGGCTTGAAGAAAATCCATCGGATGGAGGAGTGGGTCCTGCACAAGCATTTGACTATAATCAATTCTTTATTCCATTTGGATTGGATCTAGTCATTGCCGAAGAACTTTTTGACGATACAAATTCAGGACCGTCAATTTCTCATACTATCTCTAAATCCTCTCTGATTCCTATCACTCATTCGTGATAACACCAGTGACTGAAACTAATGAACTTGGAGATGATGATGAGGATACTCTAGACCCCAGCACAGGAGCAGTCCAAACATAAGAAGCTAAGGCAGAACCAGAAACTAAGATCAATGAAGAACCCGATCAGACTAATCTACCTCCTGAAATCCAAGTACAAGTAGTGGCTGAAACAAAGATTCACAAATATTAGCCATTAGACAACATAATAGGTCCTTTAGCATCTAGGGTGTTAACAAGAAGTAAATCGGGTGACATCAATCACTGCATGTATACATGCTATATTTCTCAAATTGACCCACCAAACATCACTATGGCTCTAACAGATCTTAGCTGGGTGGAAGCTATGCATGAAGAATTAAACCAGTTCTCAAAGCTTTAGGTATGGAGATTAGTGGAAAAACCAGTTGATAAGAAGGTCATCACTACTCGGTGGCTTTACAAGAACAAGAAAGATGACAATGGAATTATCGTCCGAAATAAAGCAAGGCTAGTAGTACAATGGCACAAGCAGATTGAAGGCATTCACTATGATGAAGTATATCCACCAGTTGCTCGTTTGGAAGCAATTAGAGTTTTTCTTTCATATGTCTCCTACATGAATTTCACTGTTTATCAGTTGGACGTGAAAACTGCATTCCTTTATGCAGAAATGGATGAAGAGGTGTATGTGACTCAACCTCCAGGGTTCATTGATGAAGAACACCCCTACCATGTGTACAAGCTAGACAAAGCCTTGTATGGATTGCATCAGGCCCCACGGTCTTGGTACAAAACGTTGACTAATCATCTTCTAGCTCATGGGTACATAAGGGGAATAGTGGACCAGACACTGTTTAGGAAAGAGGTTGAGAATGACATTATCATGGTGCAAGTTTACATGGATGATATCATCTTCGGGTCCACAAATGAGGAGTTGTGCAAAGAGTTTAAACGAGTGATAAGGACAAAGTTCGAGATGAGTCAAATGGGTGAAATAGACTTTTTCTTGGCTTTGCAGGTGAAGCAAAGTGATAGCAGAATTCTGATACATAAAGCAAAATATGTGACATAAATTCTGGAGAAGTACAAGTTGGTAGACTCAAAGCCTGTTGCCACACCCATGGCAGCCAGGCCAGCACTCACCAAAGATCCAGACGGTCAACCGGTCAGCGAGCACATGTAAGATTCAATGATCGGGTCACTGATGTACCTGACGGCCAGCAGACCAGATATAATGTTTGTAGTGTGCCAATGTGCAAGATATCAGTGATTATGGTGGGTGTGAGCTTGACGGGAAATCTACATCAGTTGGAGCACAATACTTGGGAGACAAGTTGGTAGCTTGGCAAAACAAGAAACAGCACACGGTGTCACAATCTACAGCTGAAGCATAATACGTTTATGCATATGCATGTTGTTCACAAGTGGTTTGGCTACAGCATCAATTGGGAGATTACGGCTTGAATTTCTTTGACACTCCCATATACTGTGATAATTCTACTGCTTTGCTAATTGTTAAAAATTATGTGCAGCATTCGAAAACTAAGCACATTGATATCAAAACGCACTTCATTCGGGATTGCTATGAACGCAAGCTCATTCACTTAGTACAGGTGCAATCGGATGACAACGTAGCAGACATGTTTACCAAACCCCTCCCTAGTGCAAATTTTGAAATGTGTCTCAAAGGCCTCAGAATGATACTTTGATGAGTAGTCTGACAACTACTTTCTGTATACTTCTATTTAAAAAAAATCATTAAAAAAATTCCAAAACTAATGTCTTTCTTTTCTGTGTGTGCTGAAAAAAAATCTAAAAGCAAGGGGAAGATATAATATAAACATCTTAATATTTCCCCTAATTTTGTGTGCTTTAAAATTTGTTTTTACTGGTTTTGTTGACTAGGTTGGGAAGTGATATAAATTTCCAGGTTTTTGCTGACTGACACGTGTAAGGTGGATGTGAAAAACAGTGATTCACGGTTGATATGCTTGGTAGGCTCTGCTGTCAATCAATCAAAAGGTATGGTTTGTCACAACACTTGAAGATAACGTATGATGCTTGATAGGAAACACACACTTAGGTTAGTACAACCTCTATTTGACTATGTACAAGGGATCCTGAGACACACGCCCGATTCTGAGTTCTTTGATGTCATCCTCAAAAATCCCATCCCCTCTGCTTTGTGAAAGCAATGACCTGGGGATGTTGTACGTGAGTCAGGTCTCCTTTGTTCTGTGGTAGCAGAGACCTGGAGTCTCTCTGATCCACGTACGTCTAAGATCACATTGTACAGTTTTGTTAAACCTAAAAGATGCCTTTGAGCACAACCAAAAGAGACCTTTAAGAGTCCAAAACCCCCAGCCTTTGTCACTGATGAGAGCATTATAGAAAATGTTTCAAAAATTCAGTTGGCTTGTATATTATCCCAAAAATCTCCGTGATCTTTTCTTTCTTTTCTCATCTCAGTTTGGAGCATGGCGTTGGGCTTAAGGAAACGTTTCATGAAAAATGTCATAGGAAAATCAAGTATACTTGATAAAATGTACAAAATATACCTAGGACTTATGTGTGTGACCCAGATAGATTTCCATAAATAATAAACTCTAAAAGATAAAATATGTGTCAAAACTGCCCGAGTAAGCGAAAGTGGCACGAGTTTAAGTTGGACCAAAATGCCGGTAATCACATGAACACATGAAGTAACTGAAGCTGTAAAGGGTTCTTCAGTCACAAAATATCTGGTATGATCCCTAATATGCCTTCTCACTCAAACCTCAGTCTGTAAAGTGGTAATTAATTTGGTAGTTTTTTTTACTGTTTTATTTATTTTTACTCTTATTTCTTTTATTTGTTATTTCATTTTTACTAAGTAATTATTTATTTTTATAAGTTGTCAGATGTAAAACTCTCGGGTTTGAGTTTAGGGGAAGTTTTCTGGAATGAACGGGTTTAAACTTGACAAATTGGAGATTTTATTAAGAAAAACAAGTGTTTGTTAAATTTTTGGGTTAATGTGTTCATGTTTAAAAGTTGAGGGGGTCAATATGTAAAAAAAATAATAATTGAGAAGGGGTAAGGGGACCGATCATTCTCCCTTTTCCTCATATCTCTCTTCTCTTCTTTTTCCCTCCTCCTCACCGAAACCCTAGACCACCACCACCATCCTTGCCGTTCACCACCAACGCACACCATCACCATCATCACCTTTCTCATTCGACCTCACCACCACCTCCCTCGCCGGAAACCGCCATCAAAACACCCCAATTGATGTCGCTGCCGCCGCCATTGTTCCAACCATACACCACCATCGGTGTCGATTGCCACTAATCTGATGCTGCCAAGGCCATCAGAAATCAACACCCAACTCTCCTCCGGTGTTGATTCCAAGTTCTAAAATGATGACACCCTGTTTGAAGCGATCCGCAAAACCCCCAAAGGAAAATGTCGGGTATGTGTGTTGTTTTTGTAATTATTTTTGGTTGGGATGGGAAAAAACTCATGTTTGCAGGTGTTTGTGGATGAAATCAAGTGTCAAAACACTCAAAAGTGGTTGGTCGGTTTGAGGTGCAGGTGCTTGATAGAAGAAGGACTTTTCGATCGTGATAGGGATTATTCGATCAGGCCGAAAGGCTTTTCGATCAGTCTCAGGCCCTTTCCGAGTGGGGGACCTCGGGAATACATGGGTTTTCGATCGCGCTAAGGGCTTTTCGATCAGAGTCTTAGGCTTGTCGATCGGAGCTTAGGCTTCTCGATAAGGAGCTTATGCTTTTCGATCATTGCTCTTGGAAACGGAGACTTTTCGATAAAGGGATTCCAGTAACAAATAGTTTTTTATCAGAAGGATGCTTTTCGATCGAAAACCTAGCTTTTCGATCGAAAAGGTACCTGATGATGGTTTTCACTTGGTTTTATCCTATTTTTAAGTTGTTATGCTGCCCGAGATCTGAGAAATTTCAAAACCCTAAAAGCCTAAGGGTTTGTTATGTCTTTGTGATATCTCATGGATATTTGCTTGTTTTGGTTTATGTTTATGTGATTACAGGGACTTAGAGTTCATGAAGGATCATAACATTGTTGCAAATAACCAAAGATCATCAGGCAAAATTTATGTTTATATCTTACTTGCAGAAAAACGTATATGCTGATGTACTATCATTTCTCATTTTTGTTGGATTAATTTCTCAATTTTTCATTTTTTTATATTTTCCAATTACTCAATTTCTCCCCCTAAAATTCAACAAACTCTACTTTTTTAATTTTACAAAAAAAAAATCTCCTTAAAAATATGAACGGAAAAATGAAAAACAAAAACTAAAATGATCGATCAACACTTGACACATTTTTTAAAATTATATTTTTTTAAAATTAGTGTTTCAAAGATTGGAACAAAGCAATTTAACTTAAATCATCCACAAATATCTCACTGGCAGCAATTTGACAATCACTGATAGGTCTTCTTGAAATACATGCATACACTGGAAAATAATAAGTCTTTTTAACCCCGACTGAAAAGACACGAGCCGATCTTACTACTGCATGATTCAATCGATTCGGTAAACATGAAGGTAAATAATGCTTCTTTGATTGATTCAATAGGCAAAGTTACAGAGAGAAAACCAGAGAGACAACACTAAGGATTTCACACACATAAACTCACGGTGCTCACTCTTCTACTCTGCTTAGAAAGACTTAACCTATTTATAGTCTACTGGCCAGCGTACCAACTGGTCCGCCCCATGGTACGCTGGAACCAGAATACACAAAATTACAATACAAACGACACACACACCAAGACCTAGCATTAGACACCAAAACTTATTCTAACAAACTCCACTTTGTCTTATGCTAGTCTTCAGAAGCTTTTTCTTCAATCTTCTTCCAAAATCTGTGTCGATTGTTTCCAGAATGAATTCCGAAGGCATAACACACTCGTATCACTTTCTGAAATTGTAAAGCTTGATCAGCATTTTCAACATGATACAAGATATTGTTGTGATAGAGCTTGTCTATATCAGCCTCGGACAGATTAATCAACCACATCGGATCAAAAATCCTCACAACCTTGTTATTCTCCTTTATCACGATCACTTCTTCTCCAGTTCTTTCATCGTAGTACCACCATTTCAATTTCTTAATAAAATTTTGCTCTAACTTCTTCAGAGGAATCTTCGTTAGCTGTACTGGCTTCTTGTATTTTAACACAATCAGTGCCTTTCCAGTCTTTGAATGAACTTTTGTTGGATGCTTTTCATAATTGGGCCTTTGAGGCTTCACAAATCTGAATCTTCCTTGACATTCTTTATACAACCTTTCTTTGAAGAATTCAGCAAGAGCGTTTTGACCATAATTCAAGAACGGTTTCCTGGTCAACTCCCTTACATCACATACTGGCAAAGCATTTAAGCTGAGAGTCATACATCCAATTAATAATCTTCCCATCAGCTTCACCTTTATTGTCCAAATAACGCTTTTGATTGACATGTTTCACTGAAGGTACTTTATTTGCCCTTTGTTCCTTCATCTACTCATCGAACAATCTTCTTATCTCTTGTTCTTCTTGTTCTTCTTGTTCTTCTGAGACTTTATCATATTCATTCTTCTCAGTTTGTTTCTTGGCCTCTTTCTTTTTCAATTCTTTCTCAATCTCCTCCTCATCATCTATACCAAAGAAGTTAAATCCAGCAGAAGTATCATTATCTGTAAAATTTCCATACATCTTTGGATCGTTTGGATATTCTTCAGCTGTCATGTCTTCTACATCAACATTTTCCTCCTCAAACTCCATATCATCATCTGAATCATTTTCTTTGTATGGTTTAGCAAGAGGAACACCATCAACTTCCTCAACATTTAAAGCCTAGATTGCAACAAGTTGTTCCTTTGAATAATCATGAATAAATTGTCCCTCCTTAATCATACTCTTTGAAATTGGAATCGAATCGTATTCGTCTCCCCCTACAACTCTCTCCCGCTGAGATGTACCAGTTGTAGAAGTACCAGTTGCAGTGGAAGTACCAGACGTACCAAACCTACTAGTACTGGCACCACCAACACCTCCTTTTGGGTCCTCCTCTTCATCATTCAGATATTCTAACTCATCTCCCTTGCACGTATTGTCAGTATTCTCCCCCTGAGCAGGAAAATACTTTAGCACAAAGCTTAATTGCTCACCCAGAGTTCTTGAAATTTGTAATAACCGCCCAATCTCCCGATCTTTAGCAACATCTCTTTCTTTCAATACCTTCACTGTTTCTCTTAAGTCATGAATTTCAATAGATCATTGACGGACTGACTCTTCCAACAAAGTAACTTGATTTTTCAGTAACGCAAGCTGATGGTCAACATAAACACTATCAGAAGAAGTTGTTGTAGTGGCAGGAGTAGTAACTGTAGGAGCTTTGAATATGATTCTTCTTGGTTGAACAAGTGGATTTGTAGAACTAGGGGTACTAGCAGCAATGGTTGTTGTGGTTGGTTTTAGAACTGAAGACTGATTACTTGTAGTCTTTTGCTTCTTATTCGGTAAGGTGCCCATATAAGCTCTCCTTGAGTCAGCAAAAAAGGTACCGCGTTTAACTAACATCTTAGGCCTCGACACGGTTTTGAATCTTTTTCTAGTCTCTTGCATCGGAGCTTTGCCTTTCCAGTAACCTCAGCTCTTGAACCAGATTCTTCCATAGTAGGATTGTATAATGGATCGGTGTCGGTTTCAGAATCATCAGGTTGATCTCTTGGTTGTTCATATTTGGAAGTATCTTTGTTCTGGGACTTCAGATAGGCAATATGTTGCTTTGAACCTTTCTTTACTTGAACACCTCTGGTATTATGCAGAATTGTCAACTTCATGCTCAGCCCTCTCATCTTGAATAACTGGATCTTGAACAATTGGCTCTTGGTGTTGTTGTTGCTGGACAGGTTGTTGAATTGCTTGTTCTTGCAAGACCGGTTCTTGATTTTGTGGTTCAGGATTTGCAGCTTAATTTTGCACGACTTCCCTTGGCTCACCGTTATCATCATATTCTAATTCATCATCTGAACTATCAGCATGACGTGGAGCACCATCTGCAGGAGCCACATAGTCTGGCCTTGCAAGGTGTCCAATAATCCTTTTAACAGGTGGAGCTATGTTTGCCCCTTTGTGCTTCTGATAGACCGGTAATTTGTTTACAGCAATCTGATTCATGTGCTTCAATTTAATAACAAAATCTTCATTATTTGGAAGTGTGAGATACGAAGCATTGAGAATCATCTGGATGAATCTCGGATACATTAAGCTTTTCTTTTGCTTCACCAGAATGTTTTCTTTCATATATGTAAACACCCAACCAGAAAAGTTGAAATTTATGTTCATAACCAAGGCTGTAAAGAAAGATAAAACCTTCATATCGAACTCTTCATGCCCTCTCAGCATGTTTCCAAAACATCGGATGATTACATGCAACAAATACTTGTATGCTGGACACAAGTTTGACTCTGTAAACCATTTCACTATTAGATTTCCATCATACTTAATTCGCCTAAATAACCCGATAAGGTCTGCGTCATCTAATTCCATTGGATAATCAGCCTGATCATTAAATTGAAGAACCCGACGAACATCGTCTTTAGAAATAACAATGTCGGTCTCATAAACTCTCGATCTGATAACCGGTGGAGCCACGGTACAATCTACTTGAGCTGCATTCCAGAAAGTATTCAGAATATCTTTATACGGTGTGCACTGATGTGTAGCTGCATAATAAATCCTTGAACATTGCATAAACCCAAAATATTGTCCAAATTGAGATTTCCACATAGCAGACGCTCCAAGGTATGCATAAATGTTGTAATCCTCATTAGAAGGTAACATACCCGCCATTTCTGAAAATTCACAAAAGCAAGTAACGTTAAATTCGTTTTGAATAATCAAAAACGTTAACGATTGACTCAAATTTGACTCGAAACGCTTGAACTTTTAAATTTGTGAAAAACTTAGTCAGCTTACCAATGATCGTACCAAATGGTCATCCGTACCATGGTGGTACGGGCATACCATTCGACTGAAGACCGTTAACCGTACAAAGTTTGGTCAAACGTACCAATCTGGTACGTGCCATCCGCTGTACCACAATGGGCAAGCGTACCATGTTGGTACGGGCCATCGTACAATGTTGGTACGGGCCAGCGTACCAACTGGTATGGCGGTATAACAGTCACCGGAAGGTTTTTTGATCGATAAGCCCAAAAACAACACGGTATGAAAAATCGGTCACCATGGTTTGATTCTACACCAAAAAACCAATTTTAAAGGTGTATGCAAATCATATTAACACGTTCTAAAACTTATTTAACCAACACATGTTCAATTTCGCGAAAAACCGAGACTTCAATCTCAAAAATCATGAGATTTCGGGAACCACAAAGTAAATCAAGACCACCAAGTGAGAAATTGAGTAAAAATGAGTTTGGGTGCATAGGGTTTTCTCAGAGGTAATTGTGAGTGGTACGGTGGTTATGAGACTTGCGTACCAACTGTTCCCTTTTATATGCCTGATGGTCTGGCCCAGAGTACCATCACAAGTTTACAATTTTGAACCCCAAAATTTTCAGTTTTGAAATTTTTCACCCAAAAATCATAATTTTCCAATTTTATGCATTTTAATGATGATGAGCTGATTAACGCTTCGATTATGGTTTAGAAAACAAAAATTTTCGTTTTCCGTATTCAGTTGATCTAAAATAATGCAGAAACAAAATCTTTTTGAAAATTAGCAAGTTTATATCAAAACAAACAAAAATCTTTTTTGATTTTCCAAATTTATGCTAAAAATACCTAAAATCTTTTTGCAATTTTCTAAAATTTAACAAATCAAGAAAACAAAATTAAATGTGATAAGTTATATTTTTGTGAGAAAGATCGCAACGTGAGATCATATCAGACATATGTACCACACTCATTTCAATTTCAGAATAATCAGCATGCAAGCCAAGTTGTGCACGAATACAACATTTTCATATTTGTTTTAGCCAAATCAAATCAATTTTTATATCTTTCTGATATGCGTTAGGTAATTATTGATCAAGCACAGAAATTTTGGTACCCACATATTCAAGTAATTGATAACCTGAGTTATTATATTTTTGATTTTCTCTTATTCATCATAGAATTTATATACAGAGACAAGTTCATAGTGTTTCATGCAAAAAGAAATATGAACATTAAATCGTCTATCTTAAGATCGATCTTTCGATACGCAGATAAGGCCTTGGATTTAATAAAATAAGAAAGAGAAAACAAGTTAAAATTGTATAATTCAACAGCAATCAGGTCGATACTCCCATATACGCAGAGAAAGCCTGATGAATTATACGAAACACCAAGAAAAAATAAAGCAAACGTCAAATGAACAACAATCATGTCGATTTTTTGATACGTATAGAAAGTCTGATCGTTTGACAAAATAAGAAAATCAAACAAGTTTAAATCTTTCAAAAGAAAGCATGCATACACTAGAACATTCTCTTATTCTATTTTTGTATTTTCAGGAAAGATCAGAATTACACAAAAACAAGAATCATGTTTCACCACAGATTTCAGGCTAGCTTTATCTTTATATCATACTTGCATATATCATATTTGATTAGCACATTCAGTGAACACGGACAAGTACCAACAGCCTTTCATTCCTATTTTATCCATGGTTGGTATCATACTCTGATGTACTATCATTTCTCACGGGGGTTGGATCACATTTCTCAATTTTTGCATTTTTCTAATTTTTATGCTTTTTCAGTTTGAATACAAGAAATCACAATCTTTTTGTATTTTCCATAATTCTCCCCTAAAAAGCAAAAACAGAATTGAAATAAAAACAAAAGCAAAAATGATCAACCGAAACATATTACTTGGCTTTAAAGCAAGTAACCCCATTGATTTGCGAGAGATATTGAAAGCGTGTTATATCAAAAGTTTTGTAATTCTCCCCTAAAAAGCAGAAAAACAATTGAAAATATAAACGAAAGCAAAAGTGATCAAGTGAAACAGATTACTTGGCATTTAACCGAGTAACACCATTGATTTGCAACATAAATGAAAGCAAGTTTTATCAAACGCTTTTGTAAACAAATCAGCTCTTTGAAAATCTGTGTGAATTTTCTGCAATCAATCAATTTCTTTTCATAAGCAATCACGAATAAATTGGTATCTAATGTCAATGTGCTTAGTCTTGGAATTTTGCACGGGGTTTTTCCTGATTGCATATAGCAGCCGAGTTATCAATATAGATAGGAGTAGTTCAGAAAGTTCAAACCGTAATCGCGCAACTGCTATTTAATCCACCAGAACCTGTGAACAGCAACTGGAAGCAGCAACATACTCCGCCCCCGCAGTAGACATCGCGACCGAAGTTTGTTTCTGGCATTGCCACGATACGAGCCTATCCCCCAGAAATTGGCACCCGGCGGTAGTAGATTTGAAGTTGATTTTACATCCAGCCATAATCCGAGTCTGAGTAGGCTGATAACTCGAACTTATTATCATTAGGATACTGGATACCAAGATCTGTATAACCCTTCAAATAAGCAAAGATTATCTTTACTGCCGTTAAACAAATGTGAAGCTTTGGGAGCTGCCTGGTACCTAGCACACATGCAAACTGCATACATTATATCAGGACGAGAAGCAGTCAGGTACATTAAGAGAACCAACCATGGCACGATAACAATGTTAGAATCAACATTGTCACGAGATTCATCTGGTTCAAGTCCATGAGAAACCTGAATAGGAGTATTGAGGAATCCAGACATCTCTAATTTTGAATCTGCGTCAGGATATCATGACACATACTTCGTTTGATGCAAGAAATATTCCTTTTGCGGACTGATTCACTTGGAGACCTAAAAAGAAACTCATCTCTCCCATTGAACTCATCTCGAATTTAGTCTGCATCACAAGCTCAAACTCTTTACACAACTTGTCGTTGGTGCTTCCAAAAATAATGTCATCCACATAAACTTGAACCAATAGCAGATCTCTCCCAAACTTCTTTGTAGAACAACATGCAATCAACTTTGCCACGTCTGAACCCATTTTCCAGAAGATGTGTAGATAACGTCTCATACCAAGCTCGCGGAGCCTGGTGAAGACCATACAAAGCTTTATCCAGTTTGTACACATGCTCAGGAAAATCTGGATTATAGAAACCAGGAGGTTGCTTCACATACACCTCCTCACGAATTTTCCCGTTTAGAAAAGCACTTTTAACGTCCATTTGATACACTTTGAACCCGTTGATATGTTGCAAAAGCCAGAAAAATTCTGATAGCCTCAATCCTGGCTATAGGAGCATAGACCTCATTAAAATCAATGCCTTCGATTTGTGAGAAACCTTGAACCACTAATAGAGCTTTGTTCCGGGCGATGATACCGCGATCGTCCTTTTTGCATTTAAAAACCCATTGTAGTACCACAAGGTTCCTTTGAATTGACGGGTAAATCAACGAGATGCCAAACATCCAATTTCTGAATTTGCTGCAACTCCTCCTGCATAGCCTCCACCCAAGAAGCATCTTGCAACGCTTGGACTACATTTGTAGGCTCAACTTGGGATAAAAAGCAAGAATGAAATACTTCATTTTGAACCCCAGAATCCCGAGTCACAGCAATCAAAGCATCAACAGAATCAGACAATTGATGTCGTGTGTGTACTCCAGAAGTCGGATCTCCAATAATATTCTCTTGAGGATGTATGTTACGAATCCGAGTAGTGGTTGTGTCAGGAATCACAATATTTTCTTCAAGAGTATTTAAATTTTCATATGCATCCTCTGAGCTAGAAAGATCACCAATCGGTAAAGTAACCATAACTGAAGAACTAGTGCTTGGTAAAGTAATCGGATCATCAACCGGTGCCGATTCAGCTTCATGAAAAGTAGTTTCATCATCAGCAGATGAACTCATAGTTTCTAGATTAGAAACATGCTGACTTGATGAAACATTAGAAGAAACACTGGGAAGCTTCGGAATACATGATCCACGATTATTCATTGAATGCAATATGGCAGCAACTATAAGTTCTTCAGAAGGCTCATCAGCAGATCAGTACGTGCAACCGAGAAAGAATCAAATAAATGCATTGTAGTCAAAAGCAGGAATATCCTCCGTCTTGGGTGTTATAAAAGTATATCTTTGACAATCACGACACTCAATTGTCTATGAAGCAGGAAAATAAACCCTTTTCATTGGATATTGATATCCAACAAAAATTCCATCAACAGCCTTTTCCTCAAACTTTCCACCTTCCTTGAGAACAATGCACTTACACCCAAACGGCTCTAAAAAGCTTAAATTCAGATTATGACCTTTAAGCAAGTGATAACTTGTTTTGTTAAACCTTTTTACAATCAGAACATGATTTAGCACATGACACGCAGTATGAACAGCTTCAGACAAAAACGTAATTGGTAAGTGTGCATCAGACAACATTGTTCGTGCTGTCTCAATCAGTGTTCGATTCTTTCTTTCAGCAAATCCGTTCTGTTGTGGAGTATACGGTGCACTAAACTCTTGAACAATACCAAGAGCATTACAAAAAGCTGTCATTTTCGCATTTTGAATTCGGTACCATTATCAGTCCGAATGCGATAGATTTTGAACTTGTACATAGATCCGAATTTGGATAACAACTTCTGAATGATAGCCGGAGTTTCATCTTTCGAATGCATAGACGCCACCCACGAGAAGCGAGAAAAGTCATTCGTGATCACCAAACAATAAAAACATCCATCAACGCTACGAACATTCATAGGACCGAAGAGATCCATATGAAGTAGCTCTAACGGCGTAACAATTGTATTAATTCGTTTGGAAGGATGAGACTTTTTCTGTTGTTTTCGCTTCTTGCAGGAAACGCACACATCATTAATCGAGAAACGATTCTTAGAAATGCCATCCACCAGATTATGATTTACTAAATAATTCATCTTCCGGTAGTTGATGTGTCCCATACGGTGAAGCCACAAAACCGACTCTTTTTCCATGGCTTTTGAGATGAAACATGTAGCTGAAACAACAAATGAAGTTTGATTCATATTCAACACATACAGATCTCGAAACCTTGGTGCACGCATCACGATCCAATCTTCAGGAATCTGGATTCCAGGTTTCAGAATTAAGCATTCAGAACTTGTGAAAGCAGTAGTGTACTGCTTATCACAAATCTATGAGACACTAAGTAGATTATGTTGCAGTTCTTCCATAAATTGAACTTTGTTGAACGTGACTTTCTCGTTACCCATTTTTCCTTCACCGGTTATTCTTACTCTAAGGTAACATCCCGCCATTAATTGGTTTGACATCGGAAAGAAGGGAAATATTACCAGTCATGTGCCTAGATGCTCCACTATCAACCACCCAGAAGTTGTTGATAGCTGGCTTTTAAGCACCCTACACAATGTTGCAAATAATTAGTTGGAATCTGGACCCAAGCTTTCAGCTTTGGGTCGACCGGTATCCTTTGAGTAATCTTCACCGGCTTTTGAAGACAGTTGTGGCAGCTACTTTTGCCTTAAAGACGGAATAGATGAATCAGTGGTGGAATCACAAGTGGATGAACTACCAAAAGACTTTTGAGTATTTTTGAAAAATTTTCCTCTTGAAAAACTGTTTGGTAACCACTTTCTCATCTATTACCTTTGGCTTCGAATCAGATTTTGAATCTGAATCAGATTTATCACTATTGACAGCGGAAGCACGTTTCTTAGCCAAAATTGGACATCTATTGCGTAGATGACCACGCTTATAACAGTGATAACACCTCCTACGATCAATAAAGAACATAGGAAGAACATTTCCAGAATCATTTGAGGTGCTATCATCACTCATTGGCTGAGAAATTTTCTTGGGTGCCTTTGTCTTAAACCTCCGAGAGTTGGAGATCCGAAGAGGTTTAAGCAAAGGACTAATATACCCAAATTTGTTATAGAACCCATACTCATCCACCCCACACTGATCAGAATAACCCTTTGGTTTGACCTGTTTGATTTTATTTTGGTCAAATTATCCAAAGTCATCATAAAAATTATAGTCTTCACAAAAACCATATGATTCATAGTCAAAACTGTTTGATTTGGGGGAAAACTGACAATCATAGTTGAAAAACTCTTTAGTGAGTAATTTGAAGTTTTTGACTTTGATTTAAATTTTTGATATCTTTGAGCTTGTGGAGAGTATGATCTGTTGTGAGAGCTCTGATCATTTGATCTAGATTTATAATATGGTAATGAAACATTTTCCACATTTCCATGATCAGATACACCTTTCTCTTCAGACTCAACATAGAAAACTTTAGCAATTCGTGTTGGATCGACACAACATAGTGGGAACATCTCATCAGAAAAAATGGTATCAATACCTTTGAGACAATACAATTTCATTTTCTGAGAGGATGATTCACCAATCTCAGTTTTACTTTTCAGTTTATCATCAGACTTTCCAAACTTGGTGTCACATGTGTTGACACTTTTATTACCATGCTTCTGAATATTCTGAGGTTTCTTCTGATTGACCTCAGGATTTTCAGAACTTGATCCAAAACCGACTCCACTATATTTCACCGATTTAGGAGGAGGAACCGGAATTGAATGAACATCGGGGGTGGTTTGATTGCTTTCAGTTACTGAATCCTTTTCATAAAACAAATCACGACCTTTGACAAATTTTTCATTTTCAAAATTTATTCAGCTTGTTTTGGAGCATCATGGTTTGATTTGGACACATGTTTGCCTGACCTTTTCTTATTAAGTGCCTTTGTGTCTATCAGATGATTCAATCAAGTTCTCAGTGAACTTGTAATAGTCAAACACAATAGATGGTTTGGTCTCAGTGTCAGTTGGTTACAAACCATGACCAATTGGTGGTGGAACTGAATTGCATCCCGACTCTTTGAACACTTCTTTTAAAGTTTCATCTTTGCACAGGGAACTTGCAAAGGAAGTTGAAGTTTTGAAATTTTCAATTTGTCGTTGAAGATCTAAAATTTTAATGTTTAATTCAGAAATTTTAGCATTAGCTTCTGCAAGCTTCTTTTCACAATAAATGTATTCCTCAGTTTTGTTATTCAGTTCAATTTTCGTGTTCAGAGTCAAGGCATGTTCACTCTTCAGTTCAGCCTTAATGGCCTCCCACCTTTGTTTGTAAATTTTGGTGTTTTCTTTCACTGACATATACTTGTCATAATACAAAACCTTCTCATCAGAAAGTTCCCTTAATTGGTTAGCAGTTGACATGTAATGTTCACAGAGTTTAGAATCAACCTGAACATTAGCCATGAAAGCTTGTTGACCATCTCCAAAGAAATCTTCTCCTGGAAGTTCAGAGTTGTCTTTAATCTTCACATTTTGATCTTCAGAGCTCCACAGAAAAGCAGATTCATCAGGAAAATCTGCACTCCAATCCTAACCTTCACCATTTTGAGAAACTAATGCTTTAGAGTCTGAACTCGTAGCATTGGCATTTGCATTAGAACTAGATGGATTAGAGTTACTCCCTGATGCTTTAGCACTTAGCACTTTGAGCCGCATATTTCTGATACAGTTTTGAGGTCTCTTGCTTCTTTCCATTACTACATTCCTTGGCAAAATGACCATAGTTATGGCAATTGTAGCAACGAACTTTGGATTTATCGAAACCAAGTTTTCCTTCAGGATTAAGATCCTTGCGCCCCGTCCTTTGCATGTATTTCTTAGCCCTCTGGACAAGCATAGCCACTACACCATCATAAGAAGAAATCATTGCCGAAAACAATTCCAGAAGTCATTTGTAGTTTTTGCTAAGAAAGCACTCTGGTTTGATGTAGAAGCAGATTGATTTGTATAAACTGGATATGTCACAGCAGCCTTGTGAGTATAACTATCTCCAGAAGAACCCCGAGATACATTTGCATGACCAGACGAAGAATTTTCCACATAGAATGCCGTAGTTGGTGGATTTGAACTTGCTTTGACTTTTGCATGCATAGTGGATGCATTTTCCCCAAAATATATATCTGGGTTCTAGACTTGTGTTGGAAGTGTTTTAACTCTCATCATATCCAATTCTCGTGCCAAAAATTCCTAGTTTAATCATCATATGATACATCGTCAAATTCTTTATCATGAATTAATAGCAAAATATATCCTTCCCATTTAGCTGGTAAGGCATCCAATAACTTTCCTTTCAACTCATTTTCTTCCTTCTTTACGCCAACAATTTCAAGCTCGCTCACCAGATGTGACAATCTTGAAACAAGATAATTAATTGTTTCGTTTTGAACATGGCAGAAACTATCATATTCCCTTAACAAGACTTTCTTCTTGCTTTTCTTATACTGGGCATTTCCTTCACATCGGTTACATAATGCATCCCACAACGCTTTTAAGGCTGTGTGCATCTTAAATTGATGAAGAATATCTTTCGGGAATGCCATTGACAGATTAGAATAAGCCTCCTCTCCAATTTGAATGCTTCTTTTTCAGTTTCATTCATTTTATTGAATGGTTTGATTTCACCAGTTGTAAACTTTGGCACAACATACCCATCCAACGTAGGAGTCCAAATCGTAACATCGGTTACACCTATGTATGATTCATAATGAGTTTTCCAATTGTGAAAATCCTGGAACTACAACAACTTAGGAACCTTGTTCGTGGTTCCAATCTCGTTGTCGTAGTTAAGTAAAGCTTGAACCGTTGTTGACATCGCAGCAAATGCTTGGAACGGATCCATGATGATTATATCAAAAAACTGACTCGGCATACCAGATGATCGACTTCCATACCAAATCAACTTCAGCGTACCAATTTCAACACCCGTACCACTGATGTATCAAACTATCTCAGGTGTACCAACCTACAGACCAGATAACTCAGCGTACCAAAATATGCAACGTACCAGCCTGGTACGGCGTAACTGTCTACGTACTAATGAGTAAACTTCACGTACCACCTAAAAAGATTATCCTACGTACCAATTCGAACATACCAAAACATTGAAATAGATTGCCTTACGTATCAGCAGCGTACCAAGGTGTTCTACGGACGTACCAACGGCGTACCAACAGAAATCGAACACATTTTTATATTTTTGGCTTTTTGGACATGAAATTGACACAGAACTCAGCTAACACACTGAAGGATAATTTTGAAATCAATTTTGTATCGAATACACTCAGAATTGAGGCAAAATGACTCCAAATCCTACTTTCTCTCTCTAGAGTTCGAGAATACGACCAAAATCACAGCAACAGAGCAAGCACAAGCTCTGATACCACTTGTAAAACACGATATTGATCTTACTATTGCATGAAATGATCAATTCAATGAACACTAGGTAAATAAACGCTTCTTTGATTGATTTCGAGAGCAAACAGTTACAGAGAGAACCAGAGAGAGAACACCTAAGAAAACACACACTCAAGACTGCATGAACTCGCTCTTCTACTCTGAACAAAAGACTCGAATCTAGTTATAGTCACCTGCCTAGCGTACCAACTTAACCAACGTACCAGTAGGTCCGGAGCTAAGTACCAACTGGTCCGCCCACTGGTACGATGAGACAGAAACTTTACAAAATAAACTTTACAAAATAAACTTTACAGAACCAAAACGCCTAGACCTAGCATTAGACACACAACTTGTTCTAACACCATCTGATATCCGATAGCTAAGCACGCCCCGTGCCCAGTTTGGCATGCCTCGTGCCGTCCAACAAAATACAGGAGCTCAGCATTTTACTGCCATCTTTTGGCTACATATACTCATGGTATACTCATCTCACTTTCACTCTGCACTTGGAAATCAAATTGCACACACACCCATTGAGGTAAGTTCCTTTTTGTCTTCAACATTCCATCTTCTTGAATATTCTTCTTTTGGTCATGAACATAAGAAAATTCTTAGTGTTCATGCCACATTTCCTGCTTTATCACTCATGTTCTCTTACCCTAGTTCAAGACTTTGTCACAAAACCCACAAAGCTGTTTTTGAGTTCTCTAAATCAAAGTTTTTGCTCAAAATCATGACTAAAACCTACACGAATCCAAATTTTTAAAGCAAAAACTACGCCCCGTGCTAAACTAGGCACGAGTCGTGCCATTCCTCTGTGCATGCATATTCTTATAGTTTTGCATTTTTCAGAAATAGCAATCATTGACGAACTCAACTAAAACAACGTTCGATCCGGTGCGCCTCCTATAATTATAACTTTGATGAATCAAGTTATGAATTTGAGGACCCAACTTGGATGAAGCCTACGAGAGAGAGAGAGAGAGAGAGCTCGAGCTGAACGACTGGGTCAACTTCTTGACTATTGCCTTTGAGTTCCTAGCTGGGTGTTTGGCCAATCTTAGCAAGAGGCTTGAGCCCATCCTGGATCCCACTTGCGTGCCCTCAGATGCCCCATGGCCTGAGGATGAGGTGGTGGGAGACATCAACTTTGATTCCCACATTCTGGACGATGACATGTTCGCCGACGTCCCTATGCTCGATGGCGTGGTTGATGACTTTGTCATCAACCTGGACGATGATGAGGATCTCCCCAAGCTCCCCCACGACCAGGCTGGTCACTAGAGGGAGACTCTCGGATAAGAAGCTGGAAGGAAGAAAGTAGATGAAGTAGGAATGAAATAAAGTAGTTTGATTGTGTTTGTTTGTGACTAATCATGATGAATCCCAGATAGTGGGATTATTTTGGTATGTTTTAGATATTACATTTGATATGATCTTGGATTAAATGTAAGTCTAAAAACATTTTTCATCTTGATTTGACTACACGTATTTAGTTCATGTTTAATTTAGTTTAGTATTATCTTTACCTTTTTAGTTTAATATT
>JBCNJP010000006.1:28441408-28499130 GCA_039602395.1 Deinandra increscens subsp. villosa
TCAAAACCCGGATCAGTTCAAATAGCGGACCAAACTACGATTCAGTGGATCAGATTATACCTCAGCGGACCAGATTAGACCAGCGGATCAGATTGATAACACGCGGACCAGAATATACCTGCGGATCAGATGTGGTACGGCGGACCAAAACTAGTACGGCGGACCAGATTTTTCAGCGGATCACACTGGTACGCGATAACCGCCACGGACCAGCTCGATGAATATTCCCTAGCGGACCAAACGGCGGACCAGAATGTTCATCGGGCGGACCAGTCTGTTTCACGTAGAATGAACCTGAAATTTTGAATTTCTGCAGCTTTTGACTGAAATTTGGATCACGAAGGTGCGCAAACACTATAGGAACACTCGAAAATCATTTTTCACCATAGAAACACTCGGAATTGGAAGAATTTGATGAAAAATGTAAGAACCCCACACTTTCTCTCTCTAAAAATATCCAAAATCACAAAATATGATCAGCAAATGGAACCAGATAGCTCTGATACCACTTGTAAACGCAAGGAGCGATGGATCGTTTGCTAATCACGTGATAACGAGATGAATACGAGATCAAACAAGTAAATACAAATGGAATTTGTATTAATAAGTCTTGAGAGCACACACACAGAAACACACACAGAAAGTTAGAATATGGCAAGAAGTTTTTAAACTCTCTACACATGATACCTATTTATAGGTATGACTAAATGAGCTGCAGACCACATCCGGACCATCTGGTCTGGGCGGACCATTTGGTACGCAGGACCAACTGGTCCGCTGCACTCATAGTCACACACACATATGCTCTAATATAGATACAATACACGAGACACAATGTAGCATAAGAATATGCTTATACAGTTCTTCTTTATTTTTGCATGACTCATCAATGATGCTTATATCTCTACAAAAATTTCCTCTATATGATAAACATGATGATTTGTTGGTATTTATGATAGAGTGGAGGCTAAGTTATCAGTGCATGATAATATTACCTTAAGCATATCTAAAAACAATAAATATGATTGGTTTGTGCTAAAATAAACATAAATGTTGTATTTGTGATTATCTTGGCTTGCATACTGATTAAGGCCGAAATTGAAATGTACTAGATGTGTTATGTCTGGTATGATCTCGCGTCATGATCTTTCTCGAAAAATCAAAAAATAGAGTCTGATTCTGTATTGCATTTTATTGATCGTTTCAGAAAAATCAAAAAGATTTTTGGTTTGTTTTAGTATACATTTCATAAAAGCCAAAAATATTTTATTTCTTGTTTGTTTTCGACCGAACGACACAAGATACGAAATCAAAATTTGCACCAAGATTAACTTAATCTTTAAAAGAAAAAGAAAAGTCGCGTTTCCGTCTTCTGAAATTGCAGGTTTTGTGTGTCAAGACTCAAGCATGGTGAAAGGGTGAGTTTCATGTTCAAGATTAGATGCAACAATGCTGAAGATTGAAGACTGGAGTTTAGTTAGCATAGATACACTACACGTTAAGGGGGAGTTTGTTAGAGCATAATCCTACGCTGCAATGTGTCTGGTGTATTGTATCTAAATGAGTGTCTTTTCATGAGTCTTAGTGTGAACTTACCAAGGACAACATACCAATTAGTATGCCTGATGGTATCTTGCAGCATACCAATTAGTATGTAGGTTGGTAAGTTGATCACTATTGTCACAGCCCAACCAACGGTGGAATATGTTGAGGCACAAAGATTGTCCAGAAGCACACAACACTAAAATTAGGTTGCGATATTCATAATAGTTACCCATTTCATAGCAAATGAACAAGCATAGAATCCAAGTCTTAACATGTTGAGTCCCATGAGGGCTCTTTAACAATGTTGGCACAATTTGATTTAAACAAGACAAACAAGTTGCGGAAAGTAAATCAAATTGGAAGACAACAATTCATAAAATAGTTATTCTGTATATCTCAAATGTAAATAATGGTTTAAAGGAGTTTATAGTATAACTATGTATCAACAGAAATAACTTTTCTATGAGAGTGATGTTGTAATTTCTTTTAGATGATATTGAATTGTATGCTTGATATCTTACTTTGTTTAGTGAAGTCAGCTTGCTATTTATAGGAAGATGTGGCAAGTTGCTTTGGATAAGGTGGTTGGGGACAGTTGATTTTGGAGTGTATCAGAGTATATAAAGATAAATTGAAGGTATTCAATTTATCTCTTTCTCAACTGTCTTCAACTGCTTTCATGATTAATGCCAAGTTGGTATTCAACTTGCTTGTTCTTCACACAAATGCAGATTTTGTTCTTCTCGTAATCTTTATCTTCTGATAGTCCAGAACTCCTTCAGGAATCCTCTTTGAAGATTTTTGATGCTTCCCATTAGAAGCCTTCTATGGAAATGAGGTTTTCTCTAGAATTTAGTCTGTACAGAACTACTTCGGAATTTTCGGAGTAGTTCTGTATGAGTACAGAAATCATGCAGAAATCTGTAATTCATAAAGACTTTCATATCCTTTCTCTTTTAAGGATATATCTTACATTTTCTTCTAATACTTGACTGTTTTGTGTTACATTTACAATGTGTTCTAACATAACATACGATAGTCAAACATATAACATAAACTAAGCATGAGAGTTCATTATTTAATTAGGTCTCTCTAAAGCTGATGCAACCCTATAGTGATGATAACCAAGTCAAACTGCATTACCTGCAACATGTTATAAACAAAGTCAACTAAAATAGTTGGTGAGAATTCATAGGTTTATTGATAACGTTAGGAAACATGTGTACAAGTTTAATAAAATGGTAATTGATAAAATGATAAGTTAACGTAATCCAACCCTTGACAATTAAGCTTCCAATCACAAGGCACCACACGCGAGGCATGCCAAGTGGGCTTGTCAGGCCAATAGATTTATTATCGATCCCCCTGACATGTTTAATGTTAATAATTACGTTCATCGTTCAAACTTTCATCGTTCCATCGTTCAATCTTTCAATCGTTCATCGTTCAACCAACCAATCAAAATAATCATAGAAGTTTCAAGTAATCATCGAACATAGAATACGCATGTGAAAATAGAATTTGATAAATGTTACATGTTGCACCCCAAAAACATTTAAGTAAAAAGGGGCTATGAAAACTTACATGATAGTGAATGTGTTGAGAGTAGCGAATCAAACCCGGAGATCACCTTTACGATCGAACGCGATGGAGTAATCACCGACAAATAATTAAATGAATAAATAAGTATTCAGACGAATAAAACGTGCGACTCGTCATGACACGATGGACTCGATCGGATACGTGACTCGTTGGTGATTTATTTAAGTAATAATATGAGAATTTAATTAATCAAATGGTCAAAATTAAATCTAGGTCAAGCAATTAGCAAATAATTTTTTATTTAACCGAACCTTTATTAATTTCTACAAAAATCAACCGAACCACATTTAGCCTTCAAAAATTAATTTAGGGCTGATCTAAACATATATAATTACCAAATAAAATTCCAAGACATAACTCCAATGTTAACCCAATGATTTACTCAAAATGATTTATTTTTAAATTAAAAAAATACTAGTTAATTTAATTAAAATAACTAAACATCCAAGATTTCATTCTAGACATAGACTAATCCTAGATCTAGGTCCAAAATCATGTTCCATACAAGAATCAGTACACTAGTTTAACATTAACATCATCTAACCAAGATCTAATTAAGATCTAACATGAGAAATAAAGAAAAACACATAAAAATGAAAACTCTATTTTTGGATTTTCATTTTACAAAAAACAAGACTCTATTTTTGGATTTTTAAACAATTGAAAATGCATAAAGAAAGAAAAAACTGATCAATCAACACTGATACCTTGCAGTTTAAGAATTTCAAAAAATTTGCAGGTTAGAAAAATATATTGCAAGCAATTTAAATTAAGCAGAATACTCCTCCATCAACAACTTTTGCAATCGTCGATAGGTCTTCTAGAAGTACCTGCACACTGGTCAAACTGATTATATCATAAATGACCCGAAGGGGATCGCTCTTGGTCGACCAGTGTCCTAATATTGCTTCACAACCACATTTGGTTTTCAGTATTGTGATTGTTTTGGTAACTCAGTTTTTGATGAATCAATCACAGGTGACTGTGATGAAGAACCTACATTTTGAACCTTTTGAAACATAGGAACAAAACATTTTTGTTTTATAAAGAATGTAGGTTCACATTCATCAAAAACTCCGCCTTGTTCATCGAAGAACTTTGGTTTGGTAGGTTTACCAAAATTTGGTATCTGTTGAGACCGGTGTTTTGATTCAGCAGAAAGTGGACAATCTTTTTCCATATGCCCTTTTTGGCGGCAAACATAACATAGACGTGTATTTGCTACTGCTACCTTTATGGAACTTTGACGAGGTCGTCGGGAGCAACCAGCCGAAGCAACTTGAAGAGGATCGTACGATGGTGAAGCGTATTTAGTCAGATTCGGTGTGAGGAATGGCTACTAAAAAGTTTTTTCGAGTAGAACCCTAATCATTTAAGATCCGTTGAGTGTGTACTGTGAGGTCTGTTAGGATTCCTCTATTTCTGTAGTATGGAGCAATGCTAAATCTCAAGTGCCCTATCAACTCCTATCAAATAAGCCTCAGAAAGAGTGAAATTGAATCGACAAGATTATTGGGAAGAAGATTCATCCTTCATTCGTTGAAAAGCAAGGTGAGATTCTTTGAGCGCGTACCTGTTAGGAGAAATTTCGGAGACGTGATTACTAGGGATCAGTGCCTTCTCTTGCGAAATGATGGTCTGGTAGTAGCATCAAGATTAACCTGCTAGTCGGGAATTAACTCGAGAACTAACCTTCAAGGATTGGGGGTCCAAGAGGGATGAACGCCGATGTTTTTTTTGAAACTCAATCCGTGTGTTGTGAGTAATCGCGAGTTTTATGAATCGAGAGTGCATGCGGTAATGCGATTGGGCAGTCATGTAGACAAAAGAACGACTTCTGAGACTGAGAAATCGCGTAATGTGAGCAATTTTCGAGTCGGGTCTTTTATAAGACAAGCAATCAAGCGGGCTGATAAAGCAAGCAAGGCAATTAAGAAATTGGCCTGTATCGGAATGCTGACCGGATTACGTTAATTTGTCAGTTTAGCATGCAATCACAAGATAATCGTAGAGAATTCCTTTCTCCAAATTGCTCAAACTTTGATCGTCCTAACTCGCAAGGGAGCGGCATATCCACGTGACGGGATCTGGAATAAGGAACCGGAGATCTAGTCTTCAGCTTAGAAAGTAAAAGCCTTGCATCATGCTCATCCGATTTTTAATTAGAAAATGCTTGAATTCCATAGTAGTTTGCGATTGAAAAGTCACGAGCATCGGATCGTCTACTCAATCTAGCTATTCGGATACGAAACGAGTAATTATAATGATTGTTTTATTGATCTATAGAAGAGCAATTACAATCAGAAACACAAAGAACTGACACAGAGAATACACCACGGAAACACAAACTTAAGAATATCTCTCACGCTCAGACCTCCTAAATCACAAAGAACAACCATGTATTTACACAGACCTGCCGAACCTTAGCCGAACCTGAGGTTCGGACCAGGTTCGGCCAGTCACACTTTGACTTGAACTTGTTCTTTACTTGATACTCCTCGATACTTCACACGACGCACAGATCAGGTATCAACAAACTCCCCCTCGTCGTGTGCAGTATCTCTTCAACATCATCACAAAATTATCTTCAATCAAACTCCCCCTCAAGTGTAGAATCCGTTCGTCCAATGAAATAAATCTTTGAAATTGCTTGAGCGTGTGGATCGTCTACTTAGTCGTAATGAAATCAATGTAAACGAGTAAAACACAAAGAGTAAATACAAATAAGCTTTGTATTAACCACAGAGAACCACAGAGTACACAGAGATATGATCTGACTATAAGCTCTAAGACCGTTACTGAATACAACACAAGACACACTATTTATAGAGCTAAATCTCGACTGGCCGAACCCCAGGTTCGGACACAGGTTCGGATCTGTCCGAACTCCAGGTTCGCTGGGAGTTTGGACCACAGCTCACAAGCACATCTTCGTCTTGTATTTGATACTTCACTTGACGATCAAGAACCATGTATCAACAAACTCCCCCTCGGCATGTGCAGTATCATCTCTTCTTTTAAAACTTGTATCTTGTATCTTCAATCAAACTCTTCCTCGATCTTGATGATGAATTCAATCTTGAATACTTAATATTGCATCGTATGTAATCTCTTTATCAACAATCTTCAGAAGACTTGAAGTGATGATGTTCTCTTTCCACATAGAAACATGCCAACATAAATAATCTTGGCGCAAAATGTCTCCTAAAGACTCCAAGATATTTTGATTTTGAAAGTTGATTTTGTATTTCGTGTTGATCAATAGAAAACAAACAAGAAACAAAATATTTTTGGCTTTTAGAAACTTTATATCAAAACACACTTAAAATCTTTTTGGTATTTTATGATACGAAAAGTAAAAGCATTACAGAAACAGACACTATTTTTGTCTTTTGTGAGAAAGATCACAACTTGGAATCATATTGGACATAACACGCTGAACTACACCTCAATTTTGATTATTGAAGCACACAAACCATGCCGATTGCAGATATAATTTGTCCAACTTTAAACTCTGGCACAATCATATTAATATCATCTGGATATGTTAAGATATTGATTAGTATTGCATTGACCAGTGTACCCCACACTATCATACATATTCAGATATGCTTTTGTTTATCACATTTTGTGATTTCATTTGTGATTTTAATCACATAATGATTGTAACCATGATATAGTCAACTGTGTTCCATGCAAAAAGAAATAAGAACATTAAATCGTCTACCTTAAGGTCGATCTTTCGATACGCATGTAACATCCCAAAATTCATAGATACATGATATATATATTAAATACGTGTTTATATTATAAATACGTAAGCTTGATTGATAAATATGGTAAGACTATACATTGGATAGGTTGCATGTGTTAGAAATATGCATTTGATAGCCAATGTGATGAATTGCGCATAAACGAATGTGTTAAACATGAGAGAAAGTAAAATATAAGATGAATAATGTGTTTATATGAATAGCATAATGATACATGAATCATTTGATGGATATATGTGTGTAAATACGTGTGCTAATAGCTAACGAAAACGTAAAAGGGCTAAAAGCGTAATTATTGTAAAGATATAAACATATACAAGTATTATACGTGTTTATATTCATTATAAGTATTTTGAGACTTAGAAATTAGTAAAAATATATACTAATATGATTTATAACATAAAATGACAAGTGTTGTAAAGTTTGAGGGGCTAGAACGTAATTTAACAAATAATAAAGAAAATATATATAACCATATATATATGTTATCATACGAATCCCGAGCCTTAGAAACCTTAAAAAAATGTTAGAAATATGTCCCCTAATATTTTGGTACATAAAATGATAAAAGGATAGAAGTTTAGGGGTTAAAAGTGTAATAAACCAAAGCTGAGGGACCAAAAGAGTAAAATACAAAAAGCTGGCCGGTAAACCAGTGGCTCGCGTATCGCGAGCCACACTCACCCTTTCTGCGCGATACGCGACCTGCGTACAGCGACAGCAGGTGCAAAAACGGCCACGATGGCCTTTCTTGCTCTCCAATCTCAACCGATTCGTGTCAATTTCAGCGATTTGTCACCATAAACACCTGTAGTAACCTTGTGCGACCTCGGTAGCTATAAATAGGACCTTCAATCATCCATAATTCCTTGCCAATTTCGAGATCTTTGATCTAAAAACCCTAAACCACAACCGAATCTTCATCTGCAAAATTGAAGCAAACGACGAGGAGTTAAGATGCCGATCTTCTGCAGTCCTACATATTTTGGTATGATCTTTAAAATGCCCTCAATCAATTTTGATTAATATCGTTGTTTTAAGTATCGAGTTCTAAAAATGTATAAAATTAGGGTTCTTAGAGCTTGTTTTGATCAAAATCGGGTGATCGGGTGGGAATTAGGGTCTGAATTTTTGTAGGTAATCATAAAATAATGTATTTTAAGAAAGCCCTAAGTTTATTTCACATTTGGAAAAAGGTTTGGTAAAGGTTTTATTAACGGGTCAAAATTAGGGTTTTCATAACGTTACTCTGCCCAAATTGACTAAACGATGTTGAATTAAGCTTAGATCTTTTAAAGGATATTATAAAATGTTATAATGAACAACACCCTAAGTTGGTTTGAATTAAAAATGAGTTTTGATAATAAAACGAGAAATTCATGAAATTAGGGTTTCTAAATAAAGATAATTATTATAAAATAATCCGGAGGGTATGGGTACTTGATTTTTGGTCTTATAACATGTTTATATATATAATAAGAATATATGAAAATAAATTGGCTATATAATCAAGTATTTAAAGATACCGAGTTAATCGGATATTAGAAGTTCGCGCGGACCGGAAGGGTAGGCACCTGTACACTGGGGTTTCTGGCAATAGCGGGGGTGTCGCCATCCCATCTGGGCAATGGCATCCCAACACTGGGCGATCCCGGAGTGAGTGTCTACTTATAGGAATGCGCGTCTTCATATTATCAATATAAAGGTTATTATGCCTATAAGGGCATTTTGGTCATTTTGACCTTAAAAGAGATAAACCCTAATAAAGTATTATTAGGATAATAAGATATAGGTATTATTTATAATGACTTTGCATTAACGCAATCCGATACGCGATTAGGTTAATTGTGGACCATAACGGAGGTTCTGTCTGAATAACTGATTAAAGATATCAGGTGAGTTCTATGAGCCCACTTTTAAATGTTTTAAATATTTTAAATGTTTTTCGGGCTAGTATACATACAATACTTGTGAACATATATTCAAGATAATTGTGACTTGATATATACGTGTTATATGATGAAATTGTTATTAAATTGCTTATACGTGTTATGCAATTATGTTGATTATAATGTGATGTGTATATACTTGCTTTGAAATTAAGTAGCCAAGTGACTAGGGAGTTGTTAGTAAACATTTAGTGAATATGTATGATTATATGAGAACAAGTGATGCATTTGCTTATATTAATATGTGGTGGATACGCCGCTGGTACATCCTATATATATACATAGTAGTATAAGTTTACCCGGTATATTGGAAGTGTGGAGGATACGCCGCTGGTACATCCTGTATACATACACTAACAGTAAATTGGGGGATGTCCATTTGTTGCAGTATATGAATGCCTTATCACTGTTTAATAACAAACCTAAAGCATCTGGTTATTTAACTAGGAGTAGGTAATATATACGATCGGATAATGAGTCATTAAGATGAGAAAATGACCTAATAGAGATAAAGCATGAGTTGCTACTAGAACCTAATAGAGTTGAAGCATGAGTTGCTAATATGACTTATTAGAGTTAGAGCATGTGTTGCTACTGAAGACGAAGGGTCGCTGCTTCCCCATAGTGGTGGCTTAGGGAACCGTGTACGGACGGAGCGGCAGTCGGACATCGCAAAAGCTATCTTACGAAAAAGGTAGGATGACGATTGCAGTGGCGGGCGAACCTTTCGAAGGAGATGAAGAATGAGGAGACGCTGCTTCCCCATAGTGGTGGCTTAGGGAACCGTGTACGGACGGAGCTGCATTGGGCCGTTGTAATAACTATCCTTCGAGATGGGACGGAGTGTGCAGTGGCGGGCGGACTCTTCATGGAGAACCAAAATAGTTGGTTAAATGTAGTGACCTAGAAGTTTAGCCTAGGGTCATGGTTAAGATAATAAGATATGTTATCATAGTACATACGTGCTAGAATTTATATGTGATTTATAAATGTGTGTTGTGAAAACCAGGTAAACACTTTAACGGTTTTGAACTAAACGGTAGAACTCACCAGCGTAAGCTGACTTTTTAAAAGTATGTATGCTAGGTTCTGCAGAGACGTTTAGAAGTAAAGGCACGGATCTTGTGAGGACGGGATAATCGGGAAAGCTATCAAGGAAGGATTTCTGGCAAGCTGGCTTAGTTATAGATTTCGTATTTATAATTAGTTATAATTATGTACAATATCTCTCTTACTGTAGTACTTGGCTTATATAAATAAAAGTTTTAAAATTTCCGCTGCTTAATATCTCTGTTGATACCTTGTGTTCATGAGTAAATCCGATTCGTGACCCCTCCTAGTGCCAAGTCTGGGAGCGGGCGTCACAAGTTGGTATCAGAGCCTTGGTTTAAGAGATTTAGGTACAAGCGCGGTACCTAGACTTAAACTAGGACTCTGGGTAAAGTAAGTTGAGATAGGAAATATAGATGCCAGCCAGGATAGCTTGTGCCAGTAAGGATAAACGCATAAGGAACATAATAGGTAGGACTTATGATATTTGGATATGGAAAATACACGATTGCAATTAGCTACTGCAATCGGGTATTCGCCATATAAACAAATTCCAAGTACTAACTATTATGTGGCCAAATGCGGGGTAGGTTAGATAATAACGAAATATCTGGTTAGTAACGCGAAGAAGAGCCGAAGGAGATTTTAACTTAGAACATCGACGAGAACGAAGAAGTAAGTGTGGACACTAAGGATAAGTGCGGTGAAAAGTAACTGGGTTTTGAACGCATCATAATTATAAGTGCACGTATAATTATCATGAATTCAAAATTTGGAGACTCTACATCACATAAGTTCTAAAATGTCACCCTGAGCACGATACCTGAAGACACGATTGAAGATAGGCGCGATCGCCGTGGAGGAGAACTAAGAGTTGCTACGCAGGAGTAGTGGAAACAACGTTCCAAGCTACGTTGCTATCTTCAGAAGACCATAGGAATTCACTATAGGCAATAGGCCGGAAGACTCGAAGCGGGAGCAGTTGAAGTTAGGAATAGTTCAAGAAGAATGGCGGAAGCTACCATAAGATGAATCAAGAATCAACGAAAGCCCAGGAGCTACAAGTGCAAGGAGGATCAATTCGAGAATACAAGATGGGAGCAACCGACTACTCTAGGTATAGGCCAAGAAGAACTTACAACCTAGAAGGTGTTATACTTCAACAAATGGCGGGAAGAATCGATATGATGACCAGACGGGCTACATGAGCACAAAATAGGAGAAGCATTGTCAAGGAATCACCGTAATCAAGCTACCTTGGATAACTTAGACTTACGTCTTCCTTAGGACAATTGCAAATCGACAAGCTAGATGATCCCAAGACAAATGATGATACGCGGATGAGCCTGACGATTCAAAATTTGCAGCAATGGCGTTTACACTCAAAGGATGGAGGCATTATACGAGATTATGCAACAGAGGTCTAACTGGTTTATTAGATAAGTAATAGATATTAGGACGTGCAGTATGGAGCCGGACGTTTGGCGTACGCAAAGGCGGAGCGGAGTATTAGAAGTCCCACGGAGACGCATCTTCCCGAACAATTGTAGCAGTCCAGGAAGAAGTCCCACGAGTAGACAAGTCGGAATGAGAAGGAAGCTCGGAATAAGATAGTTCATACGTCTAGAACTCAATAGATACGCAGGTAAGTTTCGTATTTACCTAGGAAGGAAAAAGGCGAGGTGAGAGATTTCTACCTTGAGTTGATTGCGGGTTAAACAGGTTTCGAGGACGAAACCTTGTTTAAGGGGGGTAGAGTTGTAACATCCCAAAATTCATAGATACATGATATATATATTAAATACGTGTTTATATTATAAATACGTAAGCTTGATTGATAAATATGGTAAGACTATACATTGGATAGGTTGCATGTGTTAGAAATATGCATTTGATAGCCAATGTGATGAATTGCGCATAAACGAATGTGTTAAACATGAGAGAAAGTAAAATATAAGATGAATAATGTGTTTATATGAATAGCATAATGATACATGAATCATTTGATGGATATATGTGTGTAAATACGTGTGCTAATAGCTAACGAAAACGTAAAAGGGCTAAAAGCGTAATTATTGTAAAGATATAAACATATACAAGTATTATACGTGTTTATATTCATTATAAGTATTTTGAGACTTAGAAATTAGTAAAAATATATACTAATATGATTTATAACATAAAATGATAAGTGTTGTAAAGTTTGAGGGGCTAGAACGTAATTTAGCAAATAATAAAGAAAATATATATAACCATATATATATGTTATCGTACGAATCCCGAGCCTTAGAAACCTTAAAAAAATGTTAGAAATATGTCCCCTAATGTTTTGGTACATAAAATGATAAAAGGATAGAAGTTTAGGGGTTAAAAGTGTAATAAACCAAAGCTGAGGGACCAAAAGAGTAAAATACAAAAAGCTGGCCGGTAAACCAGTGGCTCGCGTATCGCGAGCCACACTCACCCTTTCTGCGCGATACGCGACCTGCGTACAGCGACAGCAGGTGCAAAAACGGCCACGATGGCCTTTCTTGCTCTCCAATCTCAACCGATTCGTGTCAATTTCAGCGATTTGTCACCATAAACACCTGTAGTAACCTTGTGCGACCTCGGTAGCTATAAATAGGACCTTCAATCATCCATAATTCCTTGCCAATTTCGAGATCTTTGATCTAAAAACCCTAAACCACAACCAGAATCTTCATCTGCAAAATTGAAGCAAACGACGAGGAGTTAAGATGCCGATCTTCTGCAGTCCTACATATTTTGGTATGATCTTTAAAATAACCTCTTTCAGTTTTGGTTAATATCGATGTTCTAAGTATCGAGTTTCTAAAAATGTATAAAATTAGGGTTCTTGAGCTTGTTTTGATAAAATCGGGTGATCGGGTGGGAATTAGGGTCTGAATTTTTGTAGGTAATCATAAAATAATGTATTTTAAGAAAGCCCTAAGTTTATTTCACATTTGGAAAAGGTTTGGTAAAGGTTTTATTAACGGGTCAAAATTAGGGTTTTCATAACGTTACTCTGCCCAAATTGACTAAACGATGTTGAATTAAGCTTAGATCTTTTAAAGGATATTATAAAATGTTATAATGAACAACACCCTAAGTTGGTTTGAATTAAAAATGAGTTTTGATAATAAAACGAGAAATTCATGAAATTAGGGTTTCTAAATAAAGATAATTATTATAAAATAATCCGGAGGGTATGGGTACTTGATTTTTGGTCTTATAACATGTTTATATATATAATAAGTATATATGAAGTATAAATTGGCTATATAATCAAGTATTTAAAGATACCGAGTTAATCGGATATTAGAAGTTCGCGCGGACCGGAAGGGTAGGCACCTGTACACTGGGGTTTCTGGCAATAGCGGGGGTGTCGCCATCCCATCTGGGCAATGGCATCCCAACACTGGGCGATCCCGGAGTGAGTGTCTACTTATAGGAATGCGCGTCTTCATATTATCAATATAAAAGGTTATTATGCCTATAAGGGCATTTTGGTCATTTTGACCTTAAAAGAGATAAACCCTAATAAAGTATTATTAGGATAATAAGATATAGGTATTATTTATAATGACTTTGCATTAATGCAATCCGATACGCGATTAGGTTAATTGTGGACCATAACGGAGGTTCTGTCTGAATAACTGATTAAAGATATCAGGTGAGTTCTATGAGCCCACTTTTAAATGTTTTAAATATTTTAAATGTTTTTCGGGCTAGTATACATACAATACTTGTGAACATATATTCAAGATAATTGTGACTTGATATATACGTGTTATATGATGAAATTGTTATTAAATTGCTTATACGTGTTATGCAATTATGTTGATTATAATGTGATGTGTATATACTTGCTTTGAAATTAAGTAGCCAAGTGACTAGGGAGTTGTTAGTAAACATTTAGTGAATATGTATGATTATATGAGAACAAGTGATGCATTTGCTTATATTAATATGTGGTGGATACGCCGCTGGTACATCCTATATATATACATAGTAGTATAAGTTTACCCGGTATATTGGAAGTGTGGAGGATACGCCGCTGGTACATCCTGTATACATACACTAACAGTAAATTGGGGGATGTCCATTTGTTGCAGTATATGAATGCCTTATCACTGTTTAATAACAAACCTAAAGCATCTGGTTATTTAACTAGGAGTAGGTAATATATACGATCGGATAATGAGTCATTAAGATGAGAAAATGACCTAATAGAGATAAAGCATGAGTTGCTACTAGAACCTAATAGAGTTGAAGCATGAGTTGCTAATATGACTTATTAGAGTTAGAGCATGTGTTGCTACTGAAGACGAAGGGTCGCTGCTTCCCCATAGTGGTGGCTTAGGGAACCGTGTACGGACGGAGCGGCAGTCGGACATCGCAAAAGCTATCTTACGAAAAAGGTAGGATGACGATTGCAGTGGCGGGCGAACCTTTCGAAGGAGATGAAGAATGAGGAGACGCTGCTTCCCCATAGTGGTGGCTTAGGGAACCGTGTACGGACGGAGCTGCATTGGGCCGTTGTAATAACTATCCTTCGAGATGGGACGGAGTGTGCAGTGGCGGGCGGACTCTTCATGGAGAACCAAAATAGTTGGTTAAATGTAGTGACCTAGAAGTTTAGCCTAGGGTCATGGTTAAGATAATAAGATATGTTATCATAGTACATACGTGTTAGAATTTATATGTGATTTATAAATGTGTGTTGTGAAAACCAGGTAAACACTTTAACGGTTTTGAACTAAACGGTAGAACTCACCAGCGTAAGCTGACTTTTTAAAAGTATGTATGCTAGGTTCTGCAGAGACGTTTAGAAGTAAAGGCACGGATCTTGTGAGGACGGGATAATCGGGAAAGCTATCAAGGAAGGATTTCTGGCAAGCTGGCTTAGTTATAGATTTCGTATTTATAATTAGTTATAATTATGTACAATATCTCTCTTACTGTAGTACTTGGCTTATATAAATAAAAGTTTTAAAATTTCCGCTGCTTAATATCTCTGTTGATACCTTGTGTTCATGAGTAAATCCGATTCGTGACCCCTCCTAGCGCCAAGTCTGGGAGCGGGCGTCACAACGCAGATAAGGCCTCGGATTTAACAAAATAAGAAAATAAAACAAGTTGAAGTTGTATAACTCAACAACAATCAGGTCGGTACTCCCGTACACGCATAGAAAGTCCGATGAGTTATATGAAACACCAAAGAAAATAAAGCAGAATGTCAAACGAGCAATAATCAGGTCGATCTTTCGATACGCAGAGAAAGTCCAATCGTTTAACAAAATAAAGAAAATTAAACAAGTTTAAATCTTTGCAAAATGAACATATGCATACACAGTGACTTCTCATTTTATTATTCACATATCTTTTTCTTGATATATCATGAGATATGCATCAAGATGTTGTCCACTAGGTCAAGCATCAGATTTAGTGTATATCATATTTGTATACTTTCTAATTTGCCGAGCCTACCTTGCACATCTATCAAATGGTCTTATGGCTGTTTCATCTACTTTATCCATGAGTCAGACACTGTCTGCCAATGTACCATCATTTCACAATCATGTCGGATACAATTTCTCATTTTTCAATGTTTTTGGCTTTTTGCATTTTTCAATGTTTTTGTCGTTTTCAAATTTCTCCCCCTAAAAATGACAACTCTATTTATAGATTATCATTTTTACTATTTGAAAAACAACACACAATTTTTGTATTTTTGCAAAAACAAACTCCCCCTCAGAATGAGACGGAGTGAAAAACCAAGAAAAATTGATCAACCAACACAAATACTCTCAGTTTAGCATTTTGAAAACAAAATTTGATGTTGAAAGTCAGGTTAAATTAGCACAGATATTCCACAATCAGCAATTTTCCAATCACCGAAAAGTCTTCCTGAAATACCTGCTTGACACCAAATAAAATATTAGCGGCTGTGGGATCGACCTGATTCAATAGCGTCGGATCGCCCGGTTTCTTCCACATAGTCGTTGTTGGCCGAGGAAACAACTTTCGGTTTCCACATTCGTAAAATCTTTAATTTTTTATCAGAACCAGAATCAGATTAAACTGACGTACTCGGTTTAGACCTAGATGATTTACAAGTTGATTTAACCTTTGGAGACCATGGTTCATCAAAAATTTGACCTTGGGTATCCACATATTTGGCGGTTTTGTGGATATAAGCAGTCGTCGGACAGTCAGCAGCTAGATGTCCCGGTTGACGACATACATAACAAAGTCTTTCTCTAAAATTATTTGAAAATTGGTTTGATTTTGAAAAACCAGATGAATGTTCAGAACTAAAATTACCAAAGAAACAATCAGAAGAATCATACCAAGGAGATGGACTCCTTGAAGATGACGATCTTCTAGAAGAATAAGAAAATTCTTTCTGAGATGGTGATTTCTTTGCAACCTTTGCTTTAGGAACCTTCTCAGCCTTCACTGGTTTCTTAGCTTGAACAGGTTCTTCCTTCACTATGTAACCCAAACCTTTGTGTTTAGATCCTTGATTCTTTGAAGAATTAGAAGAAGAACTTGAAGCTTCTCGTGACTTAGCTGCACTAGTGAATTTAGCTTTGATATCTTTCAGCTTGTTCTTCTCAATCAACCCTTTTTCTTCTTCGGTTGCAGATGATGAACTTGACACAACCTTATCAAAAAAAAAATTCATTTTCCAACAGGACAGATTTGGAAACAAATTTTGGAGCGACACCCAAAGGCTTCTCCTTCTTCTTAGATTTGGACTTGTTCTTCTTGGGTGGAGTAGCAAATTTTGAATAATCATTTAATTCAGCTTTTGGATCAATTTGAGCAGAAGTGACTTCAATCAAATCCACTGGTTGAGGAACCGAGTGAGCATCCTCCTTCTGAGAACTTTCTGAACTCTGATCCTGTTTGTATAAGAAGTTTAGCAATGTCGGAGACAAATTGCAATTCTTCACTTGTCTTTTTAACTCTAAAATTTCCAATTTTAAATCATTGATCTTTTGTTGAGCCTCAAATACCTCTCTCTGTGACTTGATAAACTTTTCATTGAGATCATCATATTCATAAGTTTATAGCTTTCGAATCTCACATTCGGCATATAATTCTTCTAGAACATTCTCTCTCTTCTGCTTATAAATTTCAACATCCTTAGTTAAAACTTCATTCTTGTCTCTATAAAGAACGTTCTCATCTTGAAGCATAGAAATCTTATTTTGAAGCTTCTCAACAGTAACAGCAGTTTTAGCAATAAGAGCAGTAGCTTCTTCATACTTTTGCTGAACTGGATAACTTTTCTCAAACAAATTTTCAAAATCTTGAGCTGCGTCGAAAGCTTCAGCTTTAGCTTTTTCACATTCTTTAGCCAATTAAGCCTTTTCCTTCAAAATATCTTCATGAACATGAACCAACTCATAATACTTCTTTTGAAAATCTTCTAACTCTCTTGAGCACCACAATCTCTTCAGTTGACATTTGACATCTTTGTTTAAAACCCGCAACCTCCTGAAGTAATTTTTTTACATTTAAGACAGTCAAAAGTGTCAACTTTTGAACTATCAGAAACTTTAGGCAAATCATCTTGAACCAAAGATGCACTCGAATACGAATCAGAATCAGTTAGAAAACTGTCATCATCAACATGACGAGCAGTCAAAGTAACAATAATTGGAAAATGATTTTTTGTAACTTCTGAATCTGCATTCCATGCAAAGTCATTTGAATGCAAAAATGTATTGGTCCAATCATGAGCAAAAGTAACAGATTTCTTCTCAACCTTTTCAGCTTCATTTGATGGATGAAAAACTAAATGTGCATGTTGACCAGTCTTCAATTTACTTTCCGCAGAACTTGGACATTCTCGAGCAAAATGACCATAAACTAAACACTTATAACATTTCACCTTTAACTTATCCAAACCTATCTTCCCTTCTTGATTCAGTCTCTTCTTACCAGTTCTATTGAAAAATTTCTTTGTCCTTCGAACCAACATAACATACTACCAATTTAGATCCATTTCCTCTATATGATCATAATCAATTTGATCATAATCTTCATTTGCTAATTCAGCATTATTCACAGCAGCAGTGATAACACCAAAATACGAAGATACTAATGCAGACATCAAAGCATTATAATCATCGATAGTTTGAACAGATAATGCACTTTGAGTTGAAAAACCTAGGACTCGAATTAGTACAACCAGCAGAAGAATAACTTGGAATTTCAGATATACCTGCAATAAATGTTGTAGGAGGTGCAGAACTAAGAATATTCGATTTCCCAGCATTCAACGTTGAATCATTATTACCATAATACACTGCAGGATTTTGAACTTGCTCATGAAGTGACTTGTTCACCGTTAATTCCATATCTCTTGCTTGGATTCGTTGAATCAGATCATTAAAAGACATTTTTGAATAATCTTTATCAAGAGAAACCATCATCACATAATTCTCCCATTTCTCTGGTAGGGCTTCCATGATCTTGTCTTTCTTATCAGCTTCATCTTTTGTAAGATTCACCAATTTCATTTCACTCATTAAATGAGCAAACCGTGCAATCAAATTTTGAATCAATTCATTGTGATAATGTTTGAAACTATCAAATTCCTTCTTCAGCACCTTTTGTCGACTTTTCTTGTATTGGTCAATACCTTCACATCTCTTTTCTAAAGCATCCCACAAACTCTTTGCCGTGTAGTTAATTAAAATTGATGTAATAACTCTGTCGACAGTGCCATCGTTAAAGTACCATATGCTTTCTTCTCAGCTTGATACGCTTTCTTTTGTTCACCGGAAAGCTTCCTTTGAAGAATTGGTTCCCCATCTTCACCCTTAGGATAGACATATTGATCTGAATATGATAACCACATATCAATATCATTCGCCGAGACATAGGCTTCAAACCGTGTAACCCAACTATGATAATCTTTCAATTTGAGCAATTTAGGAACTTTCTGACTTGTTCCGATTTCGTTATCATAATTCATCATCGATTGCATCGTAGCTTGAAACGAATTTTGAATAGCCGCGTACGCTTGAAAATCGGACATTTTGAAAAATTTGGTTACTATTCACTCCGAACTACCTCCGAACTCTTGCCAAACTTCCTCCGAACTCTCGCCGAACTTCCTCCGAACGTACTCCGAACCTAGTTCGAAAATAAAACTCGCCGAACTTCGACCAAACCTTACCATCGGACACTTAAACAACACCTAGACCGAACGAGCGCCGAACAATCACCGAACTCTATCCGAACGTGGACCGATTTCTCACCAAACCCTCACCAAACTGATATAACGATCGAAAGCCGTCTGAACCTCAAGTTCGGAGCGTTTACACCGAACGTGTCCGAACCTCAGACGAGCTCGACCTCACTCGACACCATTTTCTCGATTTTCAGTGTTTTGGACTGGAATTTTCGACAGGAATTCAGATAAACTCAATAGAAATGAAATAGGAATAAATTTTTGACTTGAAGCACACTGGAGAAGATCAAACGAACTCAAAAATGATTGACACTTTAGCAAAAACAAGAATTTTGAATCAAAACTCCAAAAAACAATGATTTCCGACTAATAGAGCAAACCAAATGCTCTGATACCACTTGAAATTGCTTGAGCGTGTGTATCGTCTACTTAGTCGCAATGAAATCAATGTAAACGAGTAAAACACAAAGAGTAAATACAAATATGATTTGTATTAACCACAGAGAACCACAGAGTACACAGAGATATGATCTGACTATAAGCTCTAAGACCGTTACTGAATACAACACAAGACACACTATTTATAGAGCTAAATCTCGACTGGCCGAACCCCAGGTTCGGACACAGGTTCGGATATGTCTGAACTCCAGGTTCGCTGGGAGTTCGGACCACAGCTCACAAGCACATCTTCGTCTTGTATTTGATACTTCACATGACGATCAAGAACCATGTATCAACAATCTTCAAACACACTCTTCCTGAACTTGATTGTAGCTTGATCTTGAATACTTGACAATGTCTAGTGATTCTCTTGGTCTTTATTAAACTACTTCAAAAGACTTTAAGTTTTGATTTCTTTCACTTTAGCAACCTGCTCAAAATTTAAATAATCTTGGCGCAAAACATCTCTTCGAGACTCCAAGATATGATTTTGAAAAATGAAAATGTATCACGTGTTAAACAGATCGAAAATAAAAAGAAACAAAATCTTTTTGGCTTTTAAAAAGTTTATATCAAAACAAACCTATAATCTTTTTGATTTTTCAAAACTAAAGCTAAAACAGACCAAAAATCTTTTTATAGTTTTCTTGAAATAAAATGTATATGTAATACAGAATCAGACACTATTTTTGGTATGAGAAAGATCACTATTATGGGATCATATTGGTCATGACATACTGAACTACACTTCAATTTCAACTAACTGAAACACATAAGTCATGTTGATTGTTGATATAATTTGTTCATTTTAAACTCAGGCAGAATCATACTCATAACATATGGATATGTTAATGTATTGATTAGATTTGCTTTGATCAGTGTATCCCGTACACGCAGAGAAATTCCGATGAGTTATACGAAACACCAAAGAAAATAACGTAGAACGTCAAACGAACAACAATCAGGTCGGCCTTGTGAGCACCCAGAGAAAGTCCGATCGTTTGACAAAATAAAGAAAATCAAAAAAGTTTAAATCTTTGCAAAATGAACACATGTATACACAATGACTTCTCATTTATTTTGCACACTTTCTTATTTTTCTTTTTGCCATGAAAAAACACATCAAGATGTTATCCACATGGTCAAGCATTAGTATTTAATGTATATCACATCTGAATACTTTTTGATTTTCCGAGCCTACCAAACAAATTAAACAATGATCTTATGGATCTTTCATTTACTCTATCCATGAGTCAGATACGTAAGCCAATATACCATCATTTCTCAATGATCAATTTCTCAAAATTTCATGTATTCACCTTCCTTATATATTGTGCATGTATTCACCTTCTTCCCATAACATATATTTTCACACTTTCTCCCCCTTACATGCATATCTCCCCCTTAAAATGAAAACTCTATTTTTTTTTTCATTTTACCAAAAGAAGATGCTATTTTTGGTTTTTTTTTTAAATGCATAAAGAAAGAAAAATCGATCAATCAACACGGATACCATGCAGTTTAAAAATTCCAGAAATGTTTGCAGGTTAGAAACATATAATGCAAGCAATTTAAGTTAAGTAGGATACTCATCCATCAACAACTTTGTAATCGTCGATAGGTCTTCTAAAAGTACCTGCACACTGGTCAAACTCATTAGTTTTTAACTTGACTCGAAGCAATTACTTCAGGTCGACCAGTGTCCTGGGTTTTCTTTGAAACCACCTTTGGTTTCCAAAATTGTGATTGTTTTGGTAACTCAATTTTTGATGAATCAATCATATGATGCTGTGATGAAGAACCTACATTTTGAACCTTTTGAAACATAGGAACAAAACGTTTTTGTTTTAGAAAGAATGTAGGTTCACATTTATCAAAAACTCGCCTTGTTCATCAAAGAACTTTGGTTTGGCAGGTTTACCAAAATCTGGTTTCTGTTGAAACCTTTGATTTGATTCAGCAGGAAGTTGGCAATCTTTTGCCATATGCCCTTTTTGGCGGCAAACATAGCATATACGTTCAGATTTGTCCCACCTTTTAGGTGCCTGCACAGAATTACAAACATGGATATCTCGAACATGATTAGAAAAAGAATCATATACCTGTCGGCGATGATCATGAACCCATTTAGATGTTGGGCTTAAAGAATGAGAACCATCAGCAGAAACTTTTGCTGTTTTGATTCTTTGTAAGGATCGAAAAATCCCTCACACGATATCAATGTCTAGTAACAACCGTGCGGAATCCGGTGTTACTAGATGATTCAAGAACAATCGATTAAAAAGTATAAATAAACAATGAAGAACAAGAGTAAAACGCAAACCACAAGAAGAAAGCACTTGAATAACCACCTTCGATTGCAACACAAAAATCGAAATTCTCTTTAGAGAATTTCGTAAAACACTAGTTGGAGAGAAACACAAAAACCAGCAACCCTAACTAATGAGAAGGCTTCCCCATTTATAGGGATTCTCCAACTTAGAGAACAAGCAAAGATAAAAACCCTAATTAACACCTAATTCCCGTATTTGACTTTTGAGGCCTACTAAAACCCATCTAAACTCTTTTAAACTGAGCCCAAACCTATCTAAAATGACCCAATGACCCAATACAATAATAAACCAACTATTTTTCACCTATTCTAACACACAGGCCTTCAAAATAGTCCGCCAAAGGATGATTTAATACACAAGCCACAATTTAGTCCCTTACAATCTTCCCCTTGGCTTGTGATATTAAATGTCTTCAACTTTCACTCTTCACCTTGGCATGAGCATGGGTTGATGAAGATTCTTTATCTTGAACGATCTTCATTGAGCAGCAACGGGAATGATTAATGACTTTTCTCTTTATCAGCAACAGCTTAAACTTCTTAAAATGAACAAGTAATGAGAGGAGGATTCTCAACTACTTGGTCCTTCTTGAAAGAAACTTTGGTTCTCGCTGGATCATCGGTAACTGTCTTGACTTGCTTGTCTTCAGGGGTAAAATTTTAAAACCCCTATCTTGGCTTTCTTGACATTCTTGATGTAGCTTCCCCTAAACACCTGAATGGTGTCTTTTGAATCTTTGGAAGCTTCATTTGAACAACCAACAAACTTCCCCTAAGCACAGGGAAAGTCCTTTTCCGGCTGGTTCTTCAACACGAATAGTAGCAGCACTCATTGACTTTTCTTTTCCATGACATCTCATTTAACCTGTCATGCACAACATGGAACAAACACTAACCAGACAATGATGACTGGTTATCGGGTTAGCCTTATTTAACCAAAAACCCTAACATAGGTTACGGGTTTCCTATAAATACTTCCCCAGAACCCGAGGACTCTTCGCATTATCTCCCCTTGAGATTTTGGAGGAGTGAAACATTCTTGCATAAAACTCATAAAACTTATTAAAAACCTTTAAATTAACCTGGCCATGGTTGAAAAATAAACAATAAAAAAACTTAAGATGACTCAAAAGAAAAATAAATAAAACAAACATACCAAATTTCTAAACGAGAAGGTTTTATTTGGGATCAAACCGTATGAATCTGACTGAGGAACCCTTTTCAGCTTCTGTTACTCGAACACGTCCAGGTGGTTGCCAATATACTGATCCACTTTAAACTCAAACCCCTTTTCTTAATCAGGCTGCTTGTCACTTTATTATCTTTTAATGGTGCATTAATTATGAACAGCAAGTGAGTTTCAACAAATCCTAGGTACATGTTATTACACACTATCAAGCATATAAATTCCCTACCACATATTTTCACAACCTGAACCAGAAGTTTGAAACTGAGCTCGAGACTTGGTTGAGAAGAGAAAGAATAGATCACATAGATTTTTTGGGTATAATATACAAAGTCAACTGAATTTTTGAAACATTTTTAATAATGCTCTCATCAGTGACAAAGGCTGAGGGTTTTGGACACTTGAGGGTCTCTTTTGATGTGCTCTTTGGCATCTTTTGGGTGTATATTATTTTTTTTACTTTTTTTTAGGTGATCTAGAAGAACGTATGTATGGACAACTCCAGGTCATTGCTCACGCAAAGCAGAGGAGAGCCTTACATACACGCGAAGCATCCCCAGGTCATTGCTCACGCAAAGCAGAGGGGACACCGACTTTTTGAGCTCAATTTCACACTCTTGGAGACAAGCGTGTGTATCGGGAACTTAAACATGCAGTCAAATAGAAATGCAATTAACCTAAGTGTTGTTACCCAGCAAACTGCCATACGTTATCTTTAAATGTGTAACTCATACCTTTTTCAGATTTAAGAGCCGAGCCTACCAGCATATCACCATGGATCATGTCTTTCACATCTGCCTTACGCGTGTCAGTCATCTTCAAAACGGAAATTTATTTCACTTCCCCACCTTCTCAGGCAAATAAACAAAAGATTAAAAATTAAAAAGCACAATTTTTTGGGGTCAACAATTTCATCGTTTCTATTCTTCCCCTTGCTTTTTGATTTTTAATAACAACACACACCTTTTTTTTTTTTTATTTTTTTTAAACACACTAACACACTATAAGACAAACTTGGCCAAGCTAACCTTCAAAGTTTATCATTTGAGATTTTTTCAGAAATGAGTTTTGTTTTATGCAGAACCATACTTCTCATCAGATTTGCCAAGAAACAAACAATTAAGACAGTACCTTGCTGATTTTTCTAGATTTACCTCTTACCAGAAGAACATCCCTACAATTGAGAATCTGCATGTCATGTAGTTGAGAGATGTCTTCTATCCTGTGCCTGGAACAATCACTTTCAAAAACAAATAAGTTAATGGAAGTCCTCCTTGACTGTTCCTGCACAAGGTGAAAGATTAGTTAACCATAAGTACCCAGGCCATTGTTGTTCTGGGTATACCTGCAGAGTCATTGAAAGTTATTTCTTTTAAGCACATTCTCTCTGAAAGATTGATACTTGGGGTTGTAGGTGCCTTTATTTGGGTTTCTTGGTGTTGTTTTTGGTGGACTTTGGTGTGGGCTTTGTGGGTTCATTAGAATTCACACGACCATCATTGGAAATGACATTCGTGGGCTGATTGTTTTCTTTCCCTTTACCCTATAGCCTTTTAGGTGGAATTTGATAAATGTTTGATTTATCGTTTTTAACTTCATCAAATTGTTTGGAGTGCTTCTTATACACCCCTTTAGGTAGGTAACACTGATTTACCACCTTTTTCACATTCCACCTCTCTTGATTATTCTCAGAAAGACCACCATGTTTGGGAACCTAAATAGGTTTTAAAGCAACAACTGATTTGTTAACAGAATCATTCAATTTATGACTTTTGAAACCAGTTTTGGTTGGATGTTGAGGTGACTTAGACTTTTGGTTAACTTTAGATACCTTTGGGCCTGTAGGTACCTTTGGCTGAGAATTTACCTTTCTGTGGGCAGGTTTTTGGTTTGTGCCACCATATGATGGCCCTTGGAAGTTTTGAAAATGAGCTTTAGGGTAGTAGGGTTCATATGGCCTATATAAGCAATTCCTTGCCACATGTCCAGGATTCCCACACATATGGCAGGACTGCTTCTTTGGGTATGCGGGAGCTTGGGAATATTTCTTCCCTGTGGATACCCAAGATGGTTTGGAATTTTTGTGGATCCACACAACTTTGCCATTGGGCCTAGTTGTTAGCACATACTCCCGCTGTACTAGCACAAATTGGTCATACACAGAATTTACTTCAGGATATGGGATAAAGTCATGTGGTCTGGCATCCTGCACATTCTGCACATCACTAGCATTATCATAAACATTAGCACACACATTCAAACAATCCTCAAAGGTTTGGAAAGTTTAGGATCACAAACACCGAAATTAAAAGTACCACAAACAGAAGTTTTGTCAAAAACATCAGACTTAGCAAAGCTCAATTCAGACTCAGATTTATTTGACGCAAAAATTTCAGTTTTGACGTCAGGAAACTTTTGACTCTCATTGCCAACACTTTCCCCCTTTGAACCTGCTTCTTTGTTTTTTGTATCTGCACAAGAAGTAGTAGAGTTAGAAATAGGAGCGGTAATTTTAATAGGATATTCAGAAAGTCTTTTGTCAATGTCAGCTAAAGAATCTATTGTCCCCTTTTACGGTATATGTTCAGAAATCATTTCATGCATGTGGGGCATGGGGACAATGTGAGTTGATGTTTCTTCTTTGATATCATCCCCAAAACCTAAACCTGAATTTTGTTGAACATACTTCATCCTAACATCAGAGTTATAGAAAAGAGATCTTGCTTCCAGCATATTTGATTGAATCTTATTATTAGCATCTATTTTACTTTGAGATTTAGCAAGTTGATATCTCAATTTTTCTACCTCTTTTGTTAGTTTTTCAACTTTTGTGTTAGCAACTCTCAATAGAACTCTAGTGTCACTTAATTGATTGTCAAGGTTTGTCACATCAAGCTTAGCTGCTTCATACTTTTCCTTATTTACTTTAGCCATATCTTTGAAATTATTTGATTCTCTAGTGGCACGTTCACAGTTTAGGGATTCATAATAAAATTTAGATTCATATTCTTTGTAAGCATTAAATACCTCCACACAATGAGAACAAGAACAATTACATACCTCAAGGTTGCTGATAGATACAGAATTACCTGGTAGAATGGGTGCCATGATGTTATTTGATTTGGACCGGAAAGACTCGATCGGATAAGGGGTTTTCGATCAAAAAGAATGAATCGAAAAGGGTTTCCGACCGCAAGGGGTTTTCCGATCGCAAAGTGATGGACAGATCGAAAAGTCTCAACAGGGACTTTTCGATCAATAAGCACCGCGGATCGAAAAGTCACAGGGGACTTTTCGATCAAAAGAGGCTGATCGAGAAGTCACAGGGGGACTTCTCGACTGAGATGGTCGGATCGAAAAGTCTCAAAGGGACTTTTCGATTGGAGAAACTGATCGAGAAGTCACAATAGGGGACTTCTCGATTGGGAAAGCTGGTCGAAAAGTCACTTAGGGGACTTTTCGACTGAGAGCAACGGATCGAAAAGCCACAAAGGGGGTGTGACATCCGGGAATTCCAAGGTTAACTTCCGTTAGACAAACTCCGTTAGTTACGTTATAAGTGTTAACTTAGTAACTAATGCTTAACTAGGCCGAATACGTCCACGTCCTTTGGTTGATCACCGAACCCGCCCATATGCGTTATGTGTCCATTTATTGATGTCATTATGTGCAATGTGATTTAAATGCATGATTTAATATTATGAATAGCATGACGAATTGTAAATCCTTGATTACGTGAAAACTGACCATTTTTGGGTAACCAGCGAAACTACCGGGCGAAACTATAATGTCGCCCGGCAGCTTGTTGGCTCACTCGTGATCAGAGCCAGTTTCGCCTGGCCAGCGAAACTGCCAGCGAAACTAGGCCCTGATATATAATAACCTAAAGCCCTAGTTGCCTCATTTTGTTGAACCATTCTCTCCAAAACACACACACACACCTCTGGAACCTGGTCAGCCGAGAAAGTCACCCAAGGACCAAGATCTCAGCCTCTAGGCCATCATCTCATCTCATCTATCGATTCTTGTTATCAAACGTGAGTCCCAAAACTATGTTTTATGCTTTTCTATGTGTTTTCTTCTTAAAGCATGATCAAACCTTCATGAAAACTTGTATGCTTCTGAGATAATACTTAGGAATGCTAGATCTATCATAAAGTTAGCAACTTTGCGTATGAAATCCAGCCATGATAGAGATTTATGCTATTTTAGCCATTTTAGGGTTTTATATGTATTTTGGGTGATTTGATGACAAAATGCATGTTTAAGGTGTTAAAGCTTGCTGATTTATGTTGGTAAATGCCTATGTATGCTAAATAATGAATTGCATGTAAGATCAGAAGCTGTTAGGTTGATTTTTAGGCAAATCCGTATGTTTTTCGCGACCAGCGAAACTATGTGTTCTCTGGGCGAAATTGTCCAGCGAATTTACTCGTTCATTCAGCGACACTGTCGAGCGAAACTATAGTGTCGCTAGCGAAACTGACCCGACCAGCTCGAACGAAACTACCGAGCGAAATACCTGAACGAAAGTTCAAACCAGTTTCCCTGCGAAACTAGGCTAGCGAAACTGCGTCAGCAGTTTCGGGCGAAACTAGCCTAGCGAAACTGTGTCACCGGGCATTGCCTAGCGAAAATGCTGCCCGTGCACCCAGCGAAACTGCCTAGCGAAACTGTGCTAGCGAAACTAAGACCTGACCTGAAAACCAAACTTGTGAAATTTGCTTAAGTGTTACGCCATGACTTACATGATTATGCCATGATGAAACATGCTTGATATCTGAATTATATGAACCCTTGTTTATGATCAACCATCGGTGTCGTGTGTCGGTATGTCGAGTCATAATTGCAACGTGCTATGTTATGGGCCATAGTGACGTTTAGTGAAGATTAGACACGAAACTAATACTTTAGACCTAAACGTGTTCTAGGTCTTCGTTAAGCAAACATAACTTGGATACTTAGCAAGTGTAGCAGTGCAACCAAAGGTGAGTGTCACTAACCCGATCACCGTGAACCCGTTTGGGTCACACCAAATACCTAAAAGTAAAACAATGCTGACAAACTCGAGAGTGCTAGGCACCTCACTGATGAACGTGAAAACTCGGAGTGCTCGGCACCCATTGGATGAACTTGAAGTGTTTTATGGGAAACACTTGCGAAACTTAACAAACTATTTCTGAAACGAAAACCGTTTTAATATGGCTAGCGTAGGTTAAAGTCTAAACCACATGATATCACATGATTTCTAAGGATGCCTTGAAAACTTAAAAGTCCTCAACTAAATTGTACCATTAATTGTAAAGCGAGGGATGTTGGGTAGATCTACTGGAGTTTGACAAACTCCGCCCCGTGGCACGGGGAGTGCACGGAGGTACAATATCAGCCTATCTGACCGTGATCCCGAGAGGACACGGGGGAGGCAAATCCGCGATGACGTAGGTCCGCAGTACTAGATGGCACGGCCACTACAATAAATTATAGTCAGCTTTGGTGCAAACTTCCTTAGTGCATGGAACAACGGATTAGCTACCCGCGATATCGGTTGAGCACTTTAACTATACAAAACTAGTACATACCCGATGACGTAGGTCACGGACAATTCCTTTATAAACTAAGACATAACATATTGCATTGTTTTCCACAAACAAATGACTATGTAAGTATACCTTGAGACAAATTATGATTATGAAACCAGGCCAATGCATGACAAGCCCACTGTGAACTCACCAGCCGTTAGGTTGACACTTGCGTGGTTTAAACTTTTGCAGATCGCTAAGGAGTATCCGGAGCGGGTTGGCATGGCACGTGAAGACTTTTATTTTATTTGAACTATTTGGGAATTTAATACAATGTTTATGTAAAGCACGTGGTTAGTGCTAAGACAATATTTTATTCCGCTGCGTTGTATTTGAGACTTTACTTTATAACTGATTTTTGAACTAACTCTGATTCATTTAGTATTTGTAACTAATGGTTGTGGATCCTGGTCTGGCCGCACCCCTTAACGGTATAAACTCCGTTAGTGGTTATTTGGGGGTGTGACAGATTGGTATCAGAGCCATAAGTTGCAGAGAACTGGAATCAATTTTGAAAACGATTTGGAAACTGCAACTTGAAACCTTAGTTACAAACGAACAAACAAATTCCCAAAAACCAACATTTTTACGTGCCAACCTGGGATACTCGCTCTGCTGTGTAAGTAAAAGCTTAGTACGTATGTATGTATATATATATATAAATATATATATAGACCGTGTCTAGGAAGTCTAACGGAAAACCTTAGGAAAATTTTCACACACGAATACGAAACGCGAACGCTAATGCGCGCACTATGCTGGGGGAAAGCGACAACGAAACGATGCTACGCGTTACGTCCTGATTTCTACTACGATGACTACGCCGACGGTGACTTTTATGGGAAAGCCGACTTTCGACGATAGCTACCTACGACTTACGACGTTCTCCGACGACGCCTCCATTTTGCACGAAAACTTTTTCTGGACTAATAGTGGGATAACGGGAAAATGTTATTATGCATATTATGGGATATGTATAAAGTAGAAATGTGACTGAACACTGGCTACTTTAACTGTTCAGCAAGATGTCTGGAAGAGGAAACGGAAGAGGCAACATAAACATGACGCCTGCACAGCTGCAAGCAATGATTACTGAACACGTGCAAGCCGCGGTGGCAGCCGTCCAAGCTGCATATGCCGCACAGGGTAACTATTATGCCGGTTAAGGCACAAAGCGATTATATTTTGACCTGTTTAAATTTTAAAACCCGAACTATTTATGCATCAGGAAACCACCACCACTGCACGTTCAAGTCCTTCATGGACTGCAAGCCGATGACATTTTCCGGCGAAGAAGGAGCTGTAGGACTCCTCAGGTGGATTGAGAAGTCTGAAAAGGTCTTCTCCATGTGTAATTGCCCAGCTGAAAGCAAGGTGAAGTTTGCTACTGGTACCTTCGAAGGAGCTGCACTCTCCTGGTGGAACGCTGAAATTCAAATGATTGGGCTAGACGCGGCTAATAACATGCAGTGGGCTGCATTTAAGGATCTGATTATGGATGAGTACTGCCCTCGTGACCAAGTGAAGAAGCTAGAAGGCGAATTCTTGAATCTGAAGATGGTTGGGTCTGAAGTCGAACAGTACACTGCACGATATCATGAGTACGAGGTCTTGTGCCCCGCAATGGTCGATGCTGAATTCAAACGCATTGAGCGTTATCTGGAAGGCCTCGCGCCTCAAATTAAGAGTTTGGTGACCGCCAGCAACCCCGCAACCGTGCAGCAAGCCATCCGACTAGCTCACAAACTTACTGATCAAGAGGTCGAGAAAGGTACTCTACCTGCGAAAGCCGCTGAGAAGACTGCCTTAAGTGGCAAAAGAAAAGCTGATGATGAAGCTCCTGAGAACTCAATGAACAATCAGAGTGTTGGAAACAGCACTGGGAGATCTCATAACTCCCAAGGTCAAAGCAAGAGGTCCGGGAACAACAGTGGTAACTACCGCCAGGGTGGCAATGGTCAAGGCAACTACAAAGGTAACCTGCCTTTGTGTAACAAGTGTGGGAAGCATCATGCTGGTGCTTGTAGAAAGAATTTGAGCTGCGAAAGGTGTGGCAAGGGGGGCCACGAAGCAAAAGACTGTTGGGCAACTTTGCCTGAGCAACAAAACCGCCCCAGGAGGAACAATAACAATCAGGGCAACAACTATGGGAACAACCGCAACGGGCAAGGAAACAATCAGAACAACAATGGTGGAGCCCGTGGCTGTTTTGAGTGTGGTGCTCAAGGTCACATTAAAAGAGACTGCCCGCAGCTAAGAAGGCAAGGGAACGGTAACCAAGGAAACAACGGTGGGAATGGTAACGGTGGAGGTAATGGTAATGGGAATGGCAACGGAAATGGTAATAACGGGAATGGTGGAAATGGCAGGGGAAGAGCTTTTGTCATGGGTCAAGGTGAAGCTCGCAATGATGCCAACGTGATTAATGGTAAATTTATTTTGAACGGTTTCTTTGCTACTGTATTATTTGATTCTGGTGCCGAGAAAAGTTTTATTTCCACTAAATTTGCTAAGTTGATTAATGCTAAACCTATTGCCTTAGACGCTAAATATGTGGTAGAGCTAGCTAATGGTAAACTTCATGATACGACTCAGATAGTTAAGAACTGTAAGTTAGAACTAGCTGGCCATACCCTAGGAATTGACCTTATGCCTTTCCCGATTGGTAGTTTTGACGTTATAGTAGGAATGGATTGGTTATCTGAGAATCGAGCTGAAATCCTATGTAAAGAAAAAGTGGTTCGTATCCCACTCGAAGGAGGTGAAATGTTAACGGTTCAAGGTGAAAAAGGTGGAGCTGTGACTGGTATTATTTCGTTTCTCAAAGCTCAAAAGTGCCTTCGTAAAGGTCACTTCGCGATTCTTGCAAACGTCACCGATTCGACACTTCCCGAGCGCAGAATCAACGACTACCCGATAGTTCGCGACTTTCAAGATGTATTTCCTGAAGATCTGCCTGGTTTGCCTCCATTTCGACAAGTAGAGTTTGGAATCGACTTAGCTCCTGGAGCCGCTCCGATTGCACGCGCACCCTACCGTTTGGCAGTAAGCGAACTCAACGAACTTTCTTCGCAACTTCAAGAGCTACTCGACAAAGGATTCATTCGTCCAAGTTCGTCTCCGTGGGGAGCACCAGTTTTGTTTGTTAAGAAGAAGGATGGAACGTTCCGAATGTGCATCGACTATAGAGAGCTTAACAAGGTTACGATCAAGAATCGGTATCCACTTCCTCGAATCGACGATCTCTTCGACCAGCTACAAGGTTCGAGCTACTTTTCAAAGATTGATCTACGGTCTGGATATCACCAACTTCGCGTTCGAGATGAGGATGTCCCCAAGACTGCTTTTAGGACTCGGTATGGTCATTACGAGTTTCTAGTTATGCCGTTTGGGCTAACTAATGCGCCTGCCGTATTTATGGATCTAATGAATCGAGTGTGCAAGCCGTACCTCGATAAGTTTGTGATAGTTTTCATTGATGATATTTTGATTTACTCCAAGACAAAGGAAGAACACGAGGAGCATCTGCGACTAATTTTGGAATTACTCCGTAAGGAACAGCTTTATGCTAAGTTTTCGAAGTGCGATTTTTGGATTCGCGAAGTCCAGTTTCTTGGACACATTGTTAACCAAGAAGGAATTCATGTCGACCCAGCTAAGGTAGAGGCTATCAAGAATTGGTCTACCCCTAGAGCGCCGACTGAAATCCGACAATTTTTGGGACTTGCCGGATACTACCGAAGGTTTATCAAGGGTTTCTCGCAGTTGGCTCAACCCTTAACGGCCTTAACGCACAAAGGAGTGCAATATAGATGGGGTGAAAAAGAAGAACGCGCGTTTCAAACTCTTAAAGATATGCTATGCTCAGCTCCAATTCTCGCGTTACCCGATGGGATTGACGACTTTGTGGTTTATTGCGATGCATCTATCCAAGGACTCGGTTGCGTGTTGATGCAACGAGACAAAGTGATTGCCTATGGGTCCAGGCAACTAAAAGATACTGAGAAGAATTATACAACGCATGATTTGGAGATGGGAGCCGTTATTCATGCACTCAAGATTTGGAGACATTACCTCTACGGAACAAAGTGCACAATATTTACTGACCACAAGAGCTTACAACACATCTTTAATCAGAAGGATCTCAACATGCGTCAACGACGGTGGGTCGAGTTACTGAACGATTATGATTTAGCAATCAAATATCACCCGGGAAAAGCCAATGTTGTGGCTGATGCATTAAGTCGGAAGGAGTATGAAAAGCCTCGACGGGTACGAGCGCTGCAACTTACCATCCACACGGGATTGCCGGATCGGATCCGCGATGCCCAACAAGAAGCTTTAAAGGAAGGAAATTTCGCAGCCGAAGCACTGCGAGGGGTGGATGGAAATTCTGAAGTTAAGTCCGACGGACTCAGGTATTATAATGATAGAATTTGGATTCCCTTACTTGGAAATCTTCGTGAGCTCGTGATGGACGAGGCTCACAAATCAAGATATTCGGTGCACCCTGGATCAGATAAAATGTACCAAGATTTGAAGGGTTTGTATTGGTGGCCGAACATGAAAGCCGACATTGCGCGATATGTGGCTAAGTGCTTAACATGCTCAAGGGTGAAGATTGAGTACCAAAAGCCTTCTGGGCTATTGCAGCAACCAAAGATCCCAGAATGGAAATGGGAGGATATCTCGATGGATTTTGTAACAGGATTACCTCATCGATCAAATCGACCGGATGCGATTTGGGTTATCATTGATCGATTAACCAAATCTGCACATTTTATCCCAATGAAGGAAACTGACAACATGGATAAGTTAACTAAGCTGTACATTGACCAAATTGTGGCACGGCATGGAGTGCCTAAGACTATTATCTCTGATCGAGATCCTCGATTTACTTCCCGATTATGGCAATCTATGCAGGAAGCGTTGGGAACTAGACTGGATATGAGTACAGCTTACCACCCGCAGACCGATGGTCAAACGGAAAGAACCATTCAGACTCTAGAAGACATGCTCCGTGCTTGCGTTCTCGATTTTGGTAAAGACTGGGAAGCTCACCTTCCGTTGGTGGAGTTCTCCTACAACAACAGTTATCACTCAAGTATTGGTGCAGCACCATTTGAAGCTCTTTACGGCAGAAAATGTAGATCGCCCGTGTGTTGGGCTGAAACGGGTGAGAAAGGACTCACCGGACCAGAACTCATTCACGATACGACTGAACGGATTATACAAATCAGAAAACGGATAGCCGCAGCACGTGACAGACAAAAGAGCTATGCTGACAAACGCCGTAAACCTTTGAAGTTCGAGGTAGGCGACAAGGTGCTATTAAAGGTATCTCCCTGGAAAGGCGTGATACGCTTCGGAAAGCGTGGGAAGTTAAATCCTCGCTATATCGGACCATTTGAAATCATTGGGGAAGTAGGCCCGGTGGCCTACCGATTGCAACTCCTTGCAGAACTCGATGGAGTTCACAACGTATTTCACGTTTCGAACCTAAAGAAATGTCTGGCTGAAGACATCGAAATAATTCCTTTGGAGGAATTGGAAATTGACGAACATCTGAGATTTATCGAGCAACCAGTAGAAATCATGGGACGCGAAGAGAAAACCCTCAAACGTAGCAAGATTCCGATCGTCAAGGTGCGATGGAACTCAAAGCGTGGACCTGAATATACTTGGGAACGAGAGGATCAGATGAAGAAAAAGTATCCTCACTTGTTCGAGCAAGCGTCCACAGAAACTCAAGGTATGATTTAATTTTGGGGACCAAAATTCCTGTAACAGGAGGAGGATGTGACGACCCTAAAACTTTTGCTTTCTTTCCCCAGCAACGACGACAGCTGGTGCTGCGAACGCTACGGCACTAGAATAATTTTCGGGACGAAAATTCCAATTACAAGGGAAGGATGTGACATCCGGGAATTCCAAGGTTAACTTCCGTTAGACAAACTCCGTTAGTTACGTTATAAGTGTTAACTTAGTAACTAATGCTTAACTAGGCCGAATACGTCCACGTCCTTTGGTTGATCACCGAACCCGCCCATATGCGTTATGTGTCCATTTATTGATGTCATTATGTGCAATGTGATTTAAATGCATGATTTAATATTATGAATAGCATGACGAATTGTAAATCCTTGATTACGTGAAAACTGACCATTTTTGGGTAACCAGCGAAACTACCGGGCGAAACTATAATGTCGCCCGGCAGCTTGTTGGCTCACTCGTGATCAGAGCCAGTTTCGCCTGGCCAGCGAAACTGCCAGCGAAACTAGGCCCTGATATATAATAACCTAAAGCCCTAGTTGCCTCATTTTGTTGAACCATTCTCTCCAAAACACACACACACACCTCTGGAACCTGGTCAGCCGAGAAAGTCACCCAAGGACCAAGATCTCAGCCTCTAGGCCATCATCTCATCTCATCTATCGATTCTTGTTATCAAACGTGAGTCCCAAAACTATGTTTTATGCTTTTCTATGTGTTTTCTTCTTAAAGCATGATCAAACCTTCATGAAAACTTGTATGCTTCTGAGATAATACTTAGGAATGCTAGATCTATCATAAAGTTAGCAACTTTGCGTATGAAATCCAGCCATGATAGAGATTTATGCTATTTTAGCCATTTTAGGGTTTTATATGTATTTTGGGTGATTTGATGACAAAATGCATGTTTAAGGTGTTAAAGCTTGCTGATTTATGTTGGTAAATGCCTATGTATGCTAAATAATGAATTGCATGTAAGATCAGAAGCTGTTAGGTTGATTTTTAGGCAAATCCGTATGTTTTTCGCGACCAGCGAAACTGTGTGTTCTCTGGGCGAAATTGTCCAGCGAATTTACTCGTTCATTCAGCGACACTGTCGAGCGAAACTATAGTGTCGCTAGCGAAACTGACCCGACCAGCTCGAACGAAACTACCGAGCGAAATACCTGAACGAAAGTTCAAACCAGTTTCCCTGCGAAACTAGGCTAGCGAAACTGCGTCAGCAGTTTCGGGCGAAACTAGCCTAGCGAAACTGTGTCACCGGGCATTGCCTAGCGAAAATGCTGCCCGTGCACCCAGCGAAACTGCCTAGCGAAACTGTGCTAGCGAAACTAAGACCTGACCTGAAAACCAAACTTGTGAAATTTGCTTAAGTGTTACGCCATGACTTACATGATTATGCCATGATGAAACATGCTTGATATCTGAATTATATGAACCCTTGTTTATGATCAACCATCGGTGTCGTGTGTCGGTATGTCGAGTCATAATTGCAACGTGCTATGTTATGGGCCATAGTGACGTTTAGTGAAGATTAGACACGAAACTAATACTTTAGACCTAAACGTGTTCTAGGTCTTCGTTAAGCAAACATAACTTGGATACTTAGCAAGTGTAGCAGTGCAACCAAAGGTGAGTGTCACTAACCCGATCACCGTGAACCCGTTTGGGTCACACCAAATACCTAAAAGTAAAACAATGCTGACAAACTCGAGAGTGCTAGGCACCTCACTGATGAACGTGAAAACTCGGAGTGCTCGGCACCCATTGGATGAACTTGAAGTGTTTTATGGGAAACACTTGCGAAACTTAACAAACTATTTCTGAAACGAAAACCGTTTTAATATGGCTAGCGTAGGTTAAAGTCTAAACCACATGATATCACATGATTTCTAAGGATGCCTTGAAAACTTAAAAGTCCTCAACTAAATTGTACCATTAATTGTAAAGCGAGGGGATGTTGGGTAGATCTACTGGAGTTTGACAAACTCCGCCCCGTGGCACGGGGAGTGCACGGAGGTACAATATCAGCCTATCTGACCGTGATCCCGAGAGGACACGGGGGAGGCAAATCCGCGATGACGTAGGTCCGCAGTACTAGATGGCACGGCCACTACAATAAATTATAGTCAGCTTTGGTGCAAACTTCCTTAGTGCATGGAACAACGGATTAGCTACCCGCGATATCGGTTGAGCACTTTAACTATACAAAACTAGTACATACCCGATGACGTAGGTCACGGACAATTCCTTTATAAACTAAGACATAACATATTGCATTGTTTTCCACAAACAAATACTATGTAAGTATACCTTGAGACAAATTATGATTATGAAACCGGGCCAATGCATGACAAGCCCACTGTGAACTCACCAGCCGTTAGGTTGACACTTGCGTGGTTTAAACTTTTGCAGATCGCTAAGGAGTATCCGGAGCGGGTTGGCATGGCACGTGAAGACTTTTATTTTATTTGAACTATTTGGGAATTTAATACAATGTTTATGTAAAGCACGTGGTTAGTGCTAAGACAATATTTTATTCCGCTGCGTTGTATTTGAGACTTTACTTTATAACTGATTTTTGAACTAACTCTGATTCATTTAGTATTTGTAACTAATGGTTGTGGATCCTGGTCTGGCCGCACCCCTTAACGGTATAAACTCCGTTAGTGGTTATTTGGGGGTGTGACAGGGGCTTTCTCGATCGGACAGAGTCGGCTGAACAGGATTTTTCGATCATGGGCCTGATCAAAAAGTATAGGCAGGGTCGAAAAGTCTTTAAACACGCACAGAACACCACGAATCTTTTGTCTTGTCTCGTAACCTGCACAAAACACCTCCGAAAGCGCTAAAAGCTGAAAATCACCAAAAACTCAAAACGTTAGTACTCAAAAACTTGAATCAGATATCGCGAGAGCCTCGAAACTTGCGTTTCTTGGCTCTGATACCAATTGTAAGGATCGAAAAATCCCTCACACGATATCAATGTCTAGTAACAACCGTGCGGAATCCGGTGTTACTAGATGATTCAAGAACAATCGATTAAAAAGTATAAATAAACAATGAAGAACAAGAGTAAAACGCAAACCACAAGAAGAAAGCACTTGAATAACCACCTTCGATTGCAACACAAGAATCGAAATTCTCTTGAGAGAATTTCGTAAAACACTAGTTGGAGAGAAACACAAAAACCAGCAACCCTAACTAATGAGAAGGCTTCCCCATTTATAGGGATTCTCCAACTTGGAGAACAAGCAAAGATAAAAACCCTAATTAACACCTAATTCCCGTATTTGACTTTTCAGGCCTACTAAAACCCATCTAAACTCTTTTAAACTGAGCCCAAACCTATCTAAAATGACCCAATGACCCAATACAATAATAAACCAACTATTTTTTACCTATTCTAACACATAGGCCTTCAAAATAGTCCGCCAAAGGATGATTTAATACACAAGCCACAATTTAGTCCCTTACATTCTTCAAGGTTCTGGATGCATCCTTCTTTTCAAAAACTTCAGAATTTTTCCTAGCATCCAAGCAATGAACAGGAAACTCGTTGTCAGAGAATATCTGTTCCGAACCCTTGAGTTTGTAAAAACGCTCAGGTTGAACCTTCTCAGCCTTGAAAACTTCCTTCTTCACTTGCTTCATTTTAAACTTCTTCAACTCTTGTGATGTTGATGATGCTTGAACTTCCTCCTCAGCTTTGACATTTTGTGCTTTAAAACCCAAACTAACAGTTTTCCCAAAAACTTTTTCCTCAGAATTGGTATTCTGGTGTCCATCCTTTGCAAACTTTGAAAATTCAGCTTTAATATCTTTAATATTTTTCTGCTCAAATATAATTGTCTCGTCAACTTAAGGTTGAGACCTAATTTTCTCACTTGAGGTAGCGCACTTCTCATTGTTAGTTGAAGATGAACCAGATACAAACTGTGGAGTTGGAGGAACCTCAGATTTCATTCCCTTCTTCTTCTTAGTCTTCTTGTTTTTCTTCTTCTTCACAATCTTTTCTTCTTCAGTAATAGATGAAAACTTTGAATAATCAACGTCTTCAACCAATTGCTTCACTTATTTGAAAGCTTCTTTGATATGAGCAAGGGGTGAAGCTGTCTTATCAAACATCTTTTCAAAATTTTCATCTTTAGCTAAAAAGCTTGTGAACAATCGAGAATTGGAGACATTATTTAGCAATCGATTGGCATCAATTACTTGTATCTTTAAATCTGAAATTTTGTTGTTGAGCTTCAGCCAACTCCTTCTCAGTAGCTATTAATCTTTTTGTAACTTTATGTGTTTCAAATTTCTGCATTCGAAGATTTTCTAGCCTTTCAAATAACGCCTTCTTCAATTTATCTTCATTGCGCTTTTGAATTTTCAAATTCGTTGTTTGAACTTTATTCACACTTACCAATTCACGCTTCTCGTCCAAATACTTCTCCATAACAGCTTGATAACTTTCAATCTTAGCAGCAGATTCTTCAGCATTCTTTGTAAGTAGATCAAGCTTGATTTTTGACTTATCAAAAAGATTCTGATAATCATTTGCAGCATCTTCTGCTTCAACCTTCCATTTCTTGACTTCATTAACCAACTCATCCCTCTCTAAACAGATCTTTGCATTTGCAGCTTCAACATTCTTTCTATATTGTTTTGATATTTCTAAAACTTCATTCAGCAATTTGATCTCTGTAATCAAACATTCATTTTTCAAAACCAAGTCCTTCTCATGTTCTTTAGAAATCTCCAAATCTGAACTAACCAACTTGAATTCCTTAGAAAGATTTTGGATTTTATTCGATAACGAAGCATTTTCTTTTAATAAACTTTCCATGTTTTCAGCATATTCATAGGAACTCGGTGCTAAACTTGTATCGGAACTTGTATCTGAACAAAAATCTGCTTGTTGATCATGAGTGACAATCAAAGCAGATGAATCAAAATGTTGACCCCAATCATAAACACCATCATTTTGACTCGTTAAAGCTGTCTTGTTTGCATTACTTGATGATGATTGTGTAAAACCGGGTTTGCTAACATGTGCTTGTTGACAATCTCTAGCAAAATTTCCAAGCTTCGAGCACTTGTAACACTTGATTGTTGATTTATCAAAACCCAATTTACCACTAAAATCTTGTTTTCCAGTCTTCTTATAATATCGTTGTGACCTTTGAGTTAACATAGCAAGTTGCCAGGCCATATCTAACTCATTTAATTGATCCTCATCAAGCTCATTCAAATCTTCTTTAATCAATTGTGCCTTCCCAGCATCATTTATAATCATTCCAAAAGATGAAGAAATGAGAGTAGCAATCAGTTTGGCACATTCATCCACCGATTGAACAGAAAAAGCACTTTGAATTGACGAATCTGGAATTGTAAAACTGCAACCTTTTGAAGAATCAGAATTTCCAGAAACTCCAGCCATAAAAGCAACACTTGGTGCAGAACTCGGATTTGGTTTAGCTTTAGCATTCATACTAGCAGTATACTCTCCATGATAAAACTCAGGATTTTGTAATGTTGTAGTTGACTTCTTTGAGTTTAACATTTCCATTTCCCGAGCATAAAGTTTTCCAGTAAGCTCATGAAATGTCAATGTAGAGTATTCTTTATCATGAGTGAGTAACAAAACATAGTTTTGTTACTTTTCAGGCAAAGCTTCCACAATCTTTTCTTTCAAATCTGCATCAGTTGTCTCAATTCCAACTACCTTTAATTCACTAATCAAATGTGAAAACCGTGAAACAAGAGGGGTAATGTTTTCATTGTCATAATGTTGAAAGTTATCAAATTCTTTATTCAACACCTTTTTTCGACTATTCTTGTAGTCATCATTACCTTCACATTTAGCCGATAAAGCATCCCACAATTATTTTGATTTCTTGCACGTACTAAATTGATGTAACAACTCAGTGGGTAATGCCATTGTAAGATAACCAAAAGCTTTTTGTTCAAGCTCATATGATTTCCTTTCAGCAATGTCGAAGGTTTGAACTTCCTTGAAATCTCCTTGATCAGTCGGATGTTGATAAAGCTTCGTGATTGGAATCCACAAATCGATATCATTCGTGCTTATGTAAGCAGAAAATCGTTGCTTCCAATTCCGATAATCTTCCAATTTCAACAACTTGGGAACTTTCTGACTTGTTCCAATTTTGTTATCAAAATTCATCATGGTCTGCATCGCACTCTGCATTGCGGCAAAAGCTTGAAATTCCGACATTGACCGAACTCTTCCCGAACTTTAATAATGCACCAAACCTTAAACAAACCTCGAACGAACTCTTTCCGAATGTAATATCACCGAACTCTTTCCGAACCCTCAACGAACTCTCACCGAACAAGAAAATACGCCGAACAAGAAAATACGTCGAACTTAGAACGAACCTTAAACGAACTAGAAGATACTCCAAACTCTCAACGAACCCTAGACGAACTCTACGTTCGGAGCAGTTATTCTGCCGAACCTCAAGTTCGGACGACGGTGAGTCCGAACAGCAACATAGTTTCTTAAAAAGTTCGAATTTGGACGAATTTTGAAGAGACTCGCAGCAGTTGATCAAAAAAATAGTGATAAGGAACAATTTAGAAACATAATTGACACAGAAAACTTGATATATTTTATTGAATTCACGTAAACACACTTGAAAAACACCAAGACATTTCAAAAATCCGAAAATAGCAACCAACAGATTAGTAGAATGCACCAAAAAGCTCCGATACCACTTGAAAAGTCATGAGCATCGGATCTTCTACTCAATGTAGCTATTCGGATACGAAACGAGTAATTATAATGATTTTTTTATTGATCTATAGAAGAGCAATTACAATAAAAAACACAAAGAACTGACACAGAGAATACACCACGGAAACACACACTTAAGAATATCTCTCACGCTCAAACCTCCTAAATCACAAAGAACAAACATATATTTATACAGACCCGCCGAACCTCAACCGAACCTGAGGTTCGCCCTGATCCGAACTTCAGGTTTGGCCAGTCACACTTTGACTTTAACTTGTTCTTTACTTGATACACATCGATACTTCACGCGACGCACAGATCAGGTATAAATAGCGATGACTCCATTCAGGGAGGGGATGGATGTCGCGAGGCACGATAAAGACGTCACTTATATCTCGAAAATAGAGTACTTTGTGTTGAAGATCTGGAGATATTCCTTGAATGGTACCGAATGCGAGATTTAGACCGATTACGAGGATCTTCAACGTATCTTTAACCTGGTAAAAGCTATTCGTAAAATACCATCGACGAGAGGAACTGTTTGGTAGATTGGGAATGTACCATCAGACGATATCCAAGGAGGACTAGCGTGATAGTCAATGCCCTGATTAAGAAAGACCAAGGCAAGTCTGTGTTTGGCAACAGACGAATCATTTCAAGTTGCCAAGTCGGAACCTGAATGTTCGGGCAAGACACCGAAAGGAGAAAACTTGGGACATGAACTTAGGGTCTTGTGATACTTAGACCGTCAGGATAGGAACTGATCAAATTAGGACCAATGTTCGTTAGCGAACTGAGAAAGCCTAAATGTGAAAAACCATAGAGTAGTTAACCGCGAATGAAGCCCATATGTTTGAGTACTCCATATGACTAAGTTGGGAGGAGGAGCACCATCATTTGGAAGTGGTCTACTCATTTCCAGGAGAGGAAATGGACACGTAAATGACTGTTTTGCCTATTTGAAGGTCGAAAACTGAAAATTAAAAGCCATCGGGTTTGGTCAAGCAACTTGTGATTCTGAAGTGGAAGAGAGAGGTAATGGGAATTAGACATCGTGACGAGAATTGTCTGAGATTTAGTAGAAACATGGTATGGTCCACGAGATTGTCAACCGGGTTTGCAAAATTTATTCTTAGCTTATACGAGAACGGATGGATCGAAATAGTTCGTTCATCTACGCTTGAGAGAGGTTATCTTGTCGTGATGCTTTTATTCGATTCCTTTGATTCAAGAAACCGAGATTTACCCAGAACCTCAGAGTGTTCTTGTAAAAAGCATCAAGAGTCAAGCTCTGGACATGCGAAGTTGATTCGGCAAGGGTTACGAGATCTAACCTACTTAGGATGAAGAAATTCCTGAAACGACTATTGTTGCGACAGCAAGGAGGCAGCGTCATTTGAAGCACGATATGGGCATAACTATGAATCACTGGCCTATGAGACAGAGGAAGGCAGCGACCAACGCATAATGAGCAGGAAAAAGAGTTGTCCGGAATTGGCAAAAAGTTGCGTGCGTGAGCACGAGAAAATTTATTCTTAGAAAAGAGAATCATTCGTTTGGGGAGAACGAGGGTAGCTAAACTCATTAAGCGAAGGAATCCTTCAAAACCGTAAAGGGTATTGGTCTTATCGATGATAGAACGTGCTTATCAAAAGACATGAGTTGAACTCATAACATATTTCATGCATCTGAGCCTATTTGAGAAAGTGTCTACCAAGCGGATTGCTCACAGTTCCATTTGGGGAGTTGGGGATTGACGAAGGATGAAGCTTGTAGAGCATCCGGTAGGGATATCGTAACGGGAATTAGAAATCCCAAGCAAAGTGGGATTCCGATGATGGAAAGCACTTAGAATTCACCTGGGAGTGCGGGAACTTACTCATTCAAGCTGTTACCGCTATGAATTGAGTCTACTTCTTAAATTTCGGGATTAAATTTCCTAAAAGGAGAGGATGATGTGATAATCGAGAAAAACATGCGATGATTGAGAAAATCTGATACGAAAACCTAAACCATTTCAAGTGCGAATTGGTAGAAACTGATATGAGAGAACAAGAATCTGTTTCGAGAACCCGAAACGTTTTCTCTTACTAGTAAGTAAACTATTAAACTGACCATTACTGTTGAGTAAAACGTATAAACGATTATTTTACCATTGGAGTAAAATGCTAAAACTTGATTTCCCGCAAACGGCAACGAGATTGCAACCATTAAACTGTGCGGTGAAACTTATTAAGACTAATACTGTTAGCAACGGGGTTGCGATCTTAATTTTTGGGACGGAAATTCTCTAACAAGGGGAGGATGTGACAATCCGGCCCTTCAGGTGGGACCCGAACCTCAGAAACGTATAAAACTGATGAAACCGGCAAAACCGAGAGTCGCGTATATAGGCGTAGTATGTCAATTAAGGTATTAGAAGAGTCTAGTATCCTTAAGACACTTCACAAACATCATACACAAGTCGGAGTCTCGAAACATTGGTGAAAAACTGAAAACTCCATCGTGTACGAGAGGCGGAGGAGAGTGTCATCGTGACAGGACACACAAGTTTCTAGCAGAGGAACAGTGTTGGTCACTGGCTCTCTGCACAACACAGGACTATCATCAAGGATAACAGATGAAGTAGAGCGAGCGGTTAGGATAGATAGATCAGATTTGTCCCCAGAGTCTTGCGGATTTTGATGGGACTGGGTAGTCCTTCTCATGAGTCCTCATGACACTAACACTAAATAGCGTTGTGGATCACAATCTAGGCGATATGCCTCTATTCCATATTGCCTCTTAGAAGCGAGCTCATTGGTAGGGTAGGAGGAGGTAGGAAGATAGCAAGAGAGATTTCCAAACTTTAGTTGGGCATACATCATCATTGAGTCGCTAGGGAATATCGGTAAGATCTAAGAAAAGGTACACATCAACAGGAGCTTCATTACCAGGAGCATGTCCAATCTTTGTGGAAGGAAGATCCGGGGTGTCAACAGTAAAAAAAATAGGCTCAGAAGCAACTTCCTCGGGCTCCTTATCAATGGTAGAGTTGCTCAATATGAGAGGTTGTAACACGCTGTTCGGAGAAAGAACGAATGAAAAGCATCCTCAGAAACATGAAAACGCGTACAGGTAGAAGAGGTTGGAGAGTACACTCCAGCATCGAAGGTGAGCGTTCGTACTCGTTTTCAGAGATCAGACAGATAAGTATGGTACGGGAGGGAAAGATAATGACAAATTTCCAATGTCATAAGGAAGTTTATAAACAAGTAAGCACGTATACAAGCAAGGTGAATGCAACATGAAATTCACATGCAAATGAGTCTAGAAGAGCGGGTTATAGTCTAGGTCCTACATGATGCAACCTAGTTCATTATAACCACAACTCCGATACCAAACTGTCAAGCCCTGGTCATACGGTATCGGAGGCATGTGACGGGATGGAGTCATAAACGAAGTTAAAATGAACGAGCTAAAAATGTTTAAACAAATGAGCTATTTTGAAGTGGAAAAGTAGTAAAAGTAAAAAATTGTTTCAAGATACTAATATTGAGGTTTACAAGTATGATGGCTCAAGTTAGGAAATCTTCAAAAATGTTGTGGCGTGCGTATGGTATATATAAATATAGTAATATTAGTGATACTTTTTTAGCAACATGATTTTAAATTTATAAACTCGATAAACTTGAATGACTACTATTTCACCATGTAACACAGGAAAGTGCACCCATCGTTGAGCAGTATAGTAGTAGTAAATTGAATTAGGACTGTTCGAGGACACAATGGAAAATGATGTGTCTGGGTACTCAGTCCGCTGTTATCATATAGCCGATCTAACTTTTAAATTTAAGTTTATAAAATCTAATTAAAGAAAAATAAAAGAAAAGAAGATCTAAATAAGATGGAGTTTTTAAGCTTTCTTTAAAGTAAATCAAAGTTAACATTACTTTGGAGAACGTACGAGTGGTTGATGAAGGAAAAAATGGTTGTTTATAAGTTTCTCTAAGATTATTTACTAGCAGGAAACTAGACCGCCTCTGAGTCCTAAATCTAGTATCACTACTCTCCCATTGATCGCCCTTTTTGGTACGAACATCAAGGAACTGTGTTGCTAGTAAACAAACACATTGGTTTTAATGTCATTTAGTTGTAGAGCATCTTGGTCTGACTACCATTACACTCGATACGCCGTCATGATCTAACAGGGGAATAACCCTGTGCACCAGATTATTTTACTATGAAGATTATCTTTTTAATGGACAACGGCCCGTCTCTTCCACAGACTGCTCTCGCGCATGCATGTAAGAAGTAACCAAAGCCAAGTTCACTAACATGTACTATTGATACATGTTTCGGTTCATTATGTGAAGTCTCGAGTACAAGACAAGAGCTTTAAGTATGCTGCTGTCCGAAGTGACCTGAACTGGCAGTTCGGGTTCACACGAACTAGTCCGAACTGGCAATTCGGATGACAGTATGTTCGCACAATCTTGTTCCTCTATAATAGCTTGTTCTTGTATAGTTTCAGTACTGCTAGTCAGATCTTAAGTGTGTGGTTTCTGTGTGTAATCTCTGAGTGTTAAGCAATACAAAATCCTTTGTATTTACATCGTGTTCCAATCGTTTACAATTTGTTAAACATTGATTTCAATACGATCGAGTAGACGATCTATCGCTCACGCAATTATAAGTGGTATCAGAGCTTTCGGTTCATTTTACTGGTCTAGAAATCTATGTTTTTCGGTTTTTAAGTCAAAAAGTGGGGGTTTTTGAAAAATTTATGTGTTTTTGTGCTCATTTGATCATCTCGGTTGTGTTTTTTTTTTGTGAAAAACTTCTCCTATTTCATTCCCATTTAGTTTATCTGATAAACTGCTGAAAATCCCATTTGAAAACACTTAAAATCATGAAGATTGAGTCGGAAATGTTTCAGTTCGTCTCAGTTCGGGTGAGATCTAACTGTTCGAAAAAATAACCGCTCCGTAGTCCCAGTTTGCTAAGGTTCGGATACTTTTCAGTCAAACAAAGTGCGAGTTCGTCAGAGTTTGCGTGTATTCGGTCTAGCAACATTTCAGTTCAGATAAATTTTGGTTCGGACTTCAGTTTGTTTACATGAAGTCAGAGTTCGGTTTAGTTCATTTCATTTCAGTTCAGAACTAGTTCGGATCACCTTAGTTTATTTCAGTTCGGATCGGGTTCGGCTCAGTTCGGTCTGTTCATTTTTTAGTTTGTTTGGGTTTGGGTGAACAATAATCAAAATCGTTCAAGATGTCGGATTCTCAAGCGTTAGCTGCAATACAAAATTCGATGCAAGCTACAATGCAAACAATGATGAATTATAATAATGAAATTGGAACAAGTCAGAAAGTTCCCAAATTGTTGAAGTTGGAAGATTATCATAGTTGGGTGAAACGTTTTGAAGCGTATGCTGATACGAATGATGTTGATATGTGGTTGGAATTTATTGAACAATACATATATCATAAGGATGCATCTGGAGAGCCGAACATCAAAGAAAATTCACTTCTGAACAAAGGAAAGCATATCAAGCTGAAAAAAGGCGTATGGTACTTTGACAATGGCATTACCAAAAGAGTTGCTACATCAACTTTCTGCTAACTTTAAATCAAAAAGTTTATGGGATGCATTGCAGAAGAGATGTGAAGGTAATGATAAATACAAGAAAAGTTGACAGAAAGTTTTGAAAAGGGAATTTGATAGTTTCAAACAGTATCTGAATGAAAAAATTTCAAATCTGATTGCAAGATTTGCACATTTGATGAGTGAAATGAGTTTGGTGAGTCTTACAAAGGAAGATTCTAATTTAAAAGAGAAGATTTCGGAGGCATTACCCGAGAAATGGGAAAATTATGTCATGATGATTGCCCATGATAAAGTTTATCCAGGTTTGACATTCAGTGATTTGATCAAAGAATACAAGCAAGGGATATGGAGCTGACTGTGAATTAGTCACTTCCTACACAAATCTAGGATCCTGCCTTGTATCATGGTTAAAGTGATTCTACCATTCATACTGTGAAATCAAATGTTTTAAGTTTCGCACCTTCTACATTGTTTATCGCCGGTAAAACTGAAAATTCTAGTTATTCTTCTGGTTGTACTGTTTCAATACCTAGTTCATCAACACAAAATGCCTTATCTGTTAAGACAACTGAAGATTATATGGCATTAATGTCTGCATTGGTATCTTCATATTTTGGTGTTATTACTGGTTTCGTAAGTAATGTAGAATTGACTAAGGAAGATTATAATCCGATCGATTATGATCATTTGGAAGAAATGGATTTGAATTGGCAGTATGCAATGTTTGTTAGAAGAACTAAGAAATTCTTTAACAGAACCGGGAAGAAAAGGTTGAATCAAGATTGAAAGATCGGGTTAGACAAATCAAAGGTCAAATGTTTCAAGTGTTCAATATATGGACATTTTGCTCGTGAATGTCCAATGTCAACTGACAATAAATTGAATACTGGTCAACATGCTCACTTGGTTATCAATTCGACAAACAAATGTACTTCAAATCAAGATCAAAAAGCATTTGTTTCTCTTGATGACAGAATGGCAGAAATTTTCTGGCATCCAAATGAATTTGTATGGAATGCAGATTCTGAAATTAAAAGATTGCCACATGCTGATATTAATATACATTCTGAGGATGACATAAACAATTTTGCTTTAACAGTTAGTCATTGTGATGATAACATTCAGACTGATTCTGAGTCAAGTTTCCAAGCAAAAACGGTTGAAGAAGTTCAGACAAAGGTGACTGATAGTCATAATGATGGAGAATCTAAGTGTACTGAATGTGTGAGTTTATGCAACACCAGCAAAAAGGAAGAAATCTAAATCAGCAAAGAAGAAAGAATAGATATATAAAACCGAAGAACAGCGGCGCGAATTAAACTAGGAGATCACCTTTACGATCAAACGCGATGGAGTAATCACCGACAAATAATTAAATGAATAAATAAGTATTCAAACGAATAAAACGTGCGACTCGTCATGACACAACGGACTCGATCGGATACGTGACTCGTTGGTGATTTATTCAAGTAATACTATGAGAATTTAATTAATCAAATGGTCAAACTTAGATCTAGGTTAAGCATTTAGCAAATAATTGTTTATTTAACCATAAAACTTACGACGTCTCAAACCTTTATTAATTTCTATAAAATCAACCGAACCACATTTAGCCTTCAAAAATTAATTTAGGGCTGATCTAAACATATATAATTACAAAATAAAATTCCAAGACATAACTCCAATGTTAACCCGATGATTTACTCAAAATGATTTATTTTTAAATTCCAAAAATACTAGTTAATTTAATTGAAATAACTAAACATCCAAGATTTAACTCTAGACATGGACTAATCCTAGATCTTGGTCCAAAATCATGTTCCATACAAGAAGCAATGCACTAGTTTAACATTAACATCATCTAACCAAGATCTAATTAAGATCTAACATGAGAAATAAAGAAAAACACATAAAAATCATGCTTTTTCCCATATAACCCTAGATCTATGATCAAAGTAGTGATTTCTCCATCTCAACTCTAGATCTACCATCAAGATCATGTTTTCATCAAGTTTTAAGCAAAGAAGACTATGAATAATATAGATCTATGAAGATCCATGGACAAATTTAAGAAAAAAGTAGACTTTTTATGAAAGAAATCAAGTTTTCATCATCAACACACTAGATCTATAGATTAGGATGTTTTCTCATGACCAAACATGTATAATAATGATGTATTTTCTAGCCACAAACTAGATCTATCAAGATCTATTAAGATCTAACATGATCTCAACAAAAAGTGACATGAAAATCCATAAATTTGATTAAAAAAAATTGTATAAAATCACTAAGTCTATGATCAAAGATCTAGATCTAGGTTTGAAGTTGCATAAAGATTAGATCTTTGTTAGAACACAATGTAAATGTAACACAAAATAGTCAAGTATTAGAAGAAAAGATAAGATATATCCTTAAAAGAGAAAAGATACAAAAGTCTGTATGAATTACAGATTTCTGCATGATTTCTGTATTTATACAGAACTACTCCGGAAATTCCAAAGTAGTTGTGTACAGACCAAATTCTAAAGAAATCTCAATTTCTGTAGAAGGCTTCTAATGAGAAGCATTAATAGTCTTCAAAGAAGAGTCCTTAAGGAGTTCTAAATCTAGGTTTGAAGAACAAGAAAATTGAATACCAACTTGGCATTAATCACGAAAGCAGTTGAAGACAGTTGAAAAAGAGATAAATTAAATATCCTCAATTTATCTCTATATACTCTGACACACTCCAAATTCAACCTTCCTCAACCATCTTATCCAATGCAACTTGCTACATCTTCCTATAAATAGCAAATTGACTTCACCAAACAAAGCAAGACATCAAGCATACAATTCAATATCTTCTCAAAGAAATTACAACATTACTCCCACAGAAAAGTTAATTCTGTTGATACATAGTTATACTATAAACTCGTGTAAACCATTATTTACATTTGAGATATACAGAATAACCCTTTTATGAATTGCTATCTTCCAATTTGATTTACTTTCCGCAACTTGTTTATCTTGTTTAAATGAAATTGTGCCAACATTGTTAAAGAGCCCCTCACGGGACCCAACAAATGGTATCAGAGCAGATTGAATAATCAATATTCAAAGATCCTGCTCTTTAAAGTATCCCCAAGTCAGAATAATGGGAAATCACTCGGCTCACTAGCAAACCTCCCTATGCTTTCTAGGGAGGAATATCCATAGTGGACATCTAGAATTACCAATCTTCTGAAAGAAGTTGATAATTCCCTGATGGATTGCATAGGCAATAGATCCCATCATCCTGAAATGGAACTTTCTGAAATCAAAAGGCACAAGAAGGAAATTCTTCAACCTTCTTCTATGCCTCAAAACAGAAAAAAATCTTCACCAATATCAAAAACCTCAAACTAAGTGTCAAGAGCATCACATATAACAAATCTGGTATTGTGATTCAGGATGCTCTACACACATGACTGGAGAAATAAAACTGTTAAACAACTATGTGAAGAGAAAAGGAAGATCCATCACTTTCGATGACGGTATAATATACAAAACCATTGGGTACGGAACCATTACCAATGGTGAAGTCACAATTGAAAATGTGTCACATGTCCAAGGTCTAAAATACAATATATTGAGTTGTGGACAACTATATGACAAAGGCTTCAAATTTACTCTTTATTCCAACAAATGTGAACTTGTTGAACTAAACGACAGTAAAATTTACTTAACACGAAAAAGAATAAATCAGAGTCCTTATTTTATAAAATTCAATAATCAGATTTTAAGTGAGTCTTTCTGTCTTGTTTCAAAATCATCTAACAAAGAGTCGAGCTTTTGCACAGAAGACTATCCCATCTAAACTTTAGAATAATTGTTGAACTAGCAAATAAAAAGATGGTAAAAGGTCTTCCTAACATATCTTCAAAATTCGAAGAAATATTTGAATATTGTCAAATGGGAAAAATAAAAAAAACTTCTCACAAAAGTCTTCAAGAAATATCTGGAAGTCAACCACTATTTTTGGTATGAGAAAGATCACTATATGGGATCATATTAGTCATAACACACTGGACTACACTTCAATTTCAATTAATTGAAGCACATAAGCCACGTTGATTGCCGGTATAATTTGTCCATCTTAAACTCAGACATAATCATACTAATAACATCTGGATATGTTAAAGTATTGATTAGATTTGCTTTGACCAGTGTATCCCCCCACACTATCAGAAATATTCTTTTTTTCTTTTTCTTTTTGTGTGATTACACTTGTAAATTTTCACAAAGTATAATATTTTCATGATATTGTCAAATGTGTTCCATGCAAAAAGAAATAAGAACGTTAAATCGTCTACCTTAAGGTTGATCTTTCGATACACAGATAAGGCATCAGATTTAACAAAATAAAGACAATAAAACAAGTTGAAATTATATAACCCAACAACAATCAGGTCAGTACTCCCGTACATGCAGAGAAAGTCCAATGAGTTATACGAAACACCAAAGAAAATAAAGCAGAACTATAAGGAATATCGCTTTGGAAATTTCTGGCTGAAAGTCAGTTTTGATGTTTTCCGGTTGAAGTTGAGGTTCAAGCAGAAGTCTCAACTTCAAGCGGAACTGGCAGTTCAAGCGGAAGAAACATTTTTGTCTGATAGCGAATATTCCAGGTGAACTTGATTATCCACCAGATAATGAGTTCAACCGGACTTTTCCTGAGATGTCTTTTCAGTAGTCCAGTCCTGTAAAAGCTTGTTGGTTGCTTCCAAATCTATCAAAGCCGCTCTCCTAAAATAGGTTGTTGCTGTCAACACACAAGATATTCCGATAGTCGAAGTTTATTCTTTTGGTAGTTTGTATTTGAGTTTGTAGTTAACGGTTTAGATTAAATCGTTCGAGATTAATGGCTGTAATTGATCTCATTTGCACTATATATAGCATTAGTTAGCTCTAGTTTACACACGGTTCTCGATCACCTTGTAACAGTGTAACTTTGAGTTAATGCAAATAGTTCCGAGTATTTCTTACTTCGTTGTTACTATACTTATGCAAATCAAACACTACCTAATACAAGAGAACTAAAATCAGCTCAAGTAAAGTGAAATACAACTTTAATTCTGCGGGGTTATATTTACAAGTAGAGGGTTCTTGTTTAGTTAAACTCTAACTAATTTTCGATCCTACAAGTGTTATCAGAGCTTTGGCTCTCACTTTGAAGACTTCCAGTGCGTCAAAGTTGATACTCTACTCGTTTACTTTACAAGCTTTGTTATTTCTGTCTTTCAAAAGTTTTTCAAAATGAATGAACTCAGTTTGGGATGTTCAAACGGTAGTGCCAACAAACCGCCAATGTTCACTCCTGATGACTTTGGTACCTGGAAACTCCGGATGGAAGGTTTTGTTAGGATCTTAGATCGCCGTATATGGAAATCCTTAACTGAAGGTCTTTATTCACCCACAGTTCCATCTGCTGATGACGCAGAAGTCAAAATACCAAAACCTTTAGATAAATATGTTGAATCTGACTATGCTGCTCTCAAATTTGACTATAAGGCATAATGGACTCTACAGGCTGCACTTCCCAACTCCATTTTAAGTGGGTTTAAGGGTTACAAAACTGCACATAGCCTATGGAATACCTTAAGTGAAATATATGAAGGAACCAGTGAGGTTAAAGAAAACAAGAAAGATGTTTTAAAACAGAAATATGAGAACTTTACCTACAAATCTGGTGAATCTATGACCAACCAGTACTTGAGATTTGTTTCCTTACTTGATGAAGTAAAAAAAGTAGATGTAAAACTAGATCAGGTCGATGTAAACAGAAAGTTTTTACGTTCTTTGCCTTCTGTGTGGACAGTATACTTTGTAAGCATCATAGAATGTAAAAATTTGAAAAAGATGAGGCTTAGTGAACTTCATGGCATACTCAGTGCTTATGAAATGGAACTAAATCTTAAGCAAAACTCATCTTCTGAGTCAACTCAGCTGTTATCAACTGCTCTAGTTAGTAACTACTGATTTTCAAAACCAGAGATCTTCAAATTCATCTTCTTACCAGTCACCTATAGTCAGTTTCCCTGAGACACCAAGGTGTCAAGAGAGTTTTTCAAATTCCTTTGATATCTCTCACAATGCTTACATAGCAACTGTCTCATACCAAGGCTTCATTCCTAAAGACTTAAAATGTATACATGCTGATGACTTAGAAGAGATGGATATTTTGACCCAACTTGCTATGGTGTCTGTAAGAGATTAAAGATTTTACAAAAGAATAGGTAGATCCTATAAAGGAGCAAAAGGTGCTCACATTGGCCTAGGCAAAAGCAAGGTAAAATGCTATAACTGTCACCAACTAGGTCACTTTGCAAGAGAATGCTCCCAACCAAGAAGGGAAGGACAGAATCAGGGTCAAACTCAGATGAAGAATCATGGTGGAAACAACCACAACAATTCAAGCAACAATGCCGCTCATAGTTCAGGACAACAACCCACCCAACCAAAACCAGCCGGAAGTCAAAACCATCAGAATGTGGTTGTTTTTGTAGCAAACCAAACTGAATGTGTTGAATGGGGAGACTTCCTAGCTGAGTTCGAGCCTATCAACCATGATGGCCAAGCAAGATTCTAATTCTGATCAGGTAAATTCAATTCCTGAAAAAGTTCTAGAAAATTTATGCAGCCCTGCCTGCATTGAACAAGTACCAAAGTATTGAAATCACAACGCAGATCTGATTGATGAAGTTTCAAACTTAAATGAGTTAAAGGAATGCTTTAAGAAAACTAAGTCATCTTACATCACTAAGATTGACAACTTAAACAAAGAAGCTAAGGTTGAGGTTGATGTTCTTGAAATAAAACTAAAAGATGCTTAATTCACTTGTGATAAATTTCAAATTGCTAACAAGAAAGCTGAGAAACTGTGGATGGGAGGGATGTATGGGAATACTGGTGTTGGCTATATTAGTGTTGAGCCACCAATTGAATATTTACCCGTAATTGAACCAATCAAAGATTTGTCAACAGAATGTAAAAGTAATCTCACTGATGATGATACCTTATCACAGTCAAGTACTGAAAAATCTGTTAAAACCAAGAAGCCCGAAGTCAACAATGCTAGCACATTTGTATTTGTTGACCAATCAAAAATTTTGAAACCATCAATTGCTTTTATGAATCTAAGGAGTCAAAAGTTGGAGGAAAACAACCTGAACAACAAAAAGGAAGTCAAACTCAGAGACTTGGTCAATTAAATTACAAGCAAGTTACCAAGATTGAGTATCCCAGGAAAAATGAGTTTTATGAAGCAAAAAGTCTTGAATGTGTTTTCTATGGTGAAAAAGGGCACATTGCTGCCATGTGTTTATTCAACCCACTGAGTAAAGTTCAACATCTTCCTAAACCAAAATTTACTCAAAAACCAAAAACTGATTTCCAAAGAAAGCTCACAGGAAGAATCTCACCTGTGAAAAGCCAAACAATGAAGTATTTTGGACCAGAGTCTAACAGGATATTGGTGGGAAATGAAAGAAATGCAAGTTTTTCTGTTTTAAAACAAAATCGTTTTCCGGTCGAAGTTCAACAGGAACGACCTTCCACTTGAACTTCAGTTCAACCAAAAAACCAAAAACAACCCAGATCAGCTATTGCTCCCAAGAAGATACCAAAAGTACACTTTGCTGAAGGGTTTGAACTTTTTGAAAGACAAGGTAGGAGAAATCCCTCAAGAGGAAAGACCACCTCAAGGGAAAGTTTTTCAAAAAGCAAGAAAACTAACCAACCGGAATTCTCTAGTAGTTCAAGTGGAAATTACTGTGCTCCACATCAGGTTGAAAACCTTTCTCAAAGGTTTCCCCAATCACCTTAAAGAACTAAATTGGTCAATCAAGCTCACTATTCATCAAGTGAAATACCAAAGAAAGTGACCAATAAACATAAAAAGTTCCGGGAATACCGTGGAAGAAAAATTGCTGAGAGGAAAAACAACAAGAGTGACAGATCAAGTCAAACAAGCACTCCCTATGAGAGCTTGAACTTTGATAATGATGATTTGCTTACTGATGCTCTAGTGGTTAATACTTTAGTACTCAAGGAGTACAAGTATAACGATGCTTATGGCAGACCCAAGACCACTCAGGCTTGGGTCCTCTAAAGAAACAGATCAAATCTGATGTGTGCAGGTACAAAATAAAGGTGAACATAGCCTATGGGTAGTTGATAGTGGATGCACTTTCCACATGACAGGTAATAAGCATATAGTAGAAAACACAAAAAGAATCAATGGAGGACCAGTTGCCTTTGGTAGCACTAAAGGCCACATCTCAGCACAAGGAGATGTGAGGAATGGACTGGTAAGTTTGATATAGTCAATGTTATTGATACATTAAATTTCAACCTTCTCAGTGTCTCAAAAATGTGTGACAAGAACTTGAATTTCTTGTTTAATGAGAGGGAGGCTATAGTTCTCAAACCTGGTGTGAAAATTCCTGATGAGCTAATCATGCTTAAAGCACCCAGGAGAGATGGACTATATATTTTGGATATTTCAGTTGCTGCACCCTCCTGTGGCACTGCTTACTTCATATCCAAAGCCTCTTTGGATGAATCAGATTTGTGGCATAAGAGGCTAGGACATGTAAACTACAACAACATAAACAGAATTGTCAATCTTGGCTTGGTTAAGGGTCTTCCTAACAAGCAATTTACATGTTCTAAACATTGTGTGCCATGTCTCAATGGCAAGCAACACAAAACCTCCTTCAAGCCCAAAGTTGAATCTTCTATTTCACAACCTCTAGAGCTGTTGCACATGGATCTCTTTGGTCCAACTAGAGTGATGAGTTTGGGAAAAAGGTCATATTGTTTTGTTATTATTGATGATTTTTCTAGATACACATGGGTTTTCTTGTTGGACTCGGTCTGCCCAAGACACATATTAGATTGATGTGGCTAGTACGTTATGATCAAAGTCGGGTCATACCCAATAACGAGCTAGACAAACACCCATATGACATTCATTTAAGATATAATCAAATGAATAAATGTCACTTATAGAAGACAATTAGAAATCGATATTCTAATTAATCGAACTTGTGTTAAATCATATGGATGATTTAAATTAGAGAAGTATGTCAACAATATTATTTAATTGGTTAAATAAATTGTTACATAAAACATATTTATATGTTACACCATATTTGTACATGTAACATGGGTCAAGTGAAACATGACCAAATGAATGTGGACAAGGAAATGGACTAGATGCATGGGAGGGAGTTTAAAAAGGTTTGAAAAGCTTTTCCCCCTCTCTCTCTCTCTCCTCTTGGACGTTCACCCACCTCCCATTAAGAGGGTGGTTGGGCCTTTTATTTAAACAAGGCATGCAACCTTGTTTACCATACTAGTCATTCATTACTTGTTTCTCTCATACTCAAGTTCTCTCTCTCTCTCTCCTTCAAAGCAAGAACATATTCTTGCTAATTAGAAATATGGAAATTGGTTCCAAGATCTTGTTGGATTCGGATTCAACAAGAGGAGAAGGAAGCGTTAGTCTTCAAGAAATTCTAGCAACAAAGGTGCTTGTTGCTTGAGCTTGTGGGTATCACAACCTTGAGGTTTCTCCTTTGAAGCTTTCCTTTCAACCTCATCATCTTCTTCACACCATTTTTGCTTGGAAGAAGGTATATCTAAAACACCCTATGGTTGTTTTACTTGATAGCATGCTTTCGTATTTGGATCCTCCCTTGTTTTGGGTTTTCTTTAAAGGTTAAAAAATCGGTTTTAACATATCATAACTTTGAGAAAGTTTTGTTTTCCGATGCGTTTTACTTATTAAGAGGTTAATAAGACTTTGATAAACCCTAACAAAACCAAACATTTCTTTCTTAAAACAAAAGATGAAACTGCTGAATTGTTGAAAACTCTTGTGATAAATTTAGAAAATCAATCCAATTTCAAAGTGAAAACAATCAGATGTGACAATGGCACAGAATTTAAAAATCATGTGTTAAATTCATTTTGTGAGGAAAAGGGAATTGTGAGATAATTCAATGCTCCTAAACTCCATAAAAAATGGTGTTGTTGAAAGGAGAAATAGGACACTGATTGAAGCTGCTAGGTCAATGTTAGTAGACTCCAAACTCTCTGTGATATTTTGGGCAGAAGCAGTGAACAATGCCTGTTATGTCCAAAACAGGATTTTATTTGTTAAAGGCAAGAACAAGACACCATATAAGCTTTGGAGAAAAAGAAAGCCAAACATTTACTTCTTTAAGCCATTTGGTTGTCCTGTCACAATATTAAAAACCAATGAGCTATTGCCTAAATTTGCAGAAAAGGCAGATGAAGGATATTTTGTTGGATATTCTGGTGTGTCCAAGGCACACAAAGTATACAACAATAGAACCAAAATTGTTGAAGAAACCATAAATGTGTCTTTTAATGAAAAATCTCCCAACAATTTTGAGTCTCAGCCCACCTGGTTATTTGATATTGACGCACTAACTACTACTTTCAACTTAAATGCTGATAAGCCTGTGAGTACATCAGTGCATGGATAGAATTTTTATAGGTCACCTGATGATCATTGTAAGAGAAACAAAGCTGGAATCAACAAGCCAATCTTCTTCTCTTCAATGAGTATCAAGCCTATCTTGCAAAACAATGGAAAGAAACCAGCTGAAATAGTTCAAATCGATGATGAAATAGTTCCGGTTGAAGTTTAAACGGAACCAGTTTCTCCGGTGTCAGGACCAAATTTGAGCCTTTGCTCATCCAATACACGGATTCAAGTGCGGAAATCATGAATCCATGATCAAATCATAGTGTTTGCTTGTTGAAATCCTTAGATTTCGCCTCTGAAACAAAGAACTTGAGGGTTTTCACACACAAGTGCTCTCTTTCTTCAAAACAGCCGTCCAGAAGGTTATTTAGGGTTATACTAGTGTGGCTATTTATACTA
>JBCNJP010000006.1:28499630-28527173 GCA_039602395.1 Deinandra increscens subsp. villosa
GTGCTCTCAAGACTTATTAATACAAACTCCATTTGTATTTATTTCTTTGATCTCGTATTCATCTCGTTATCACGTGATTAGCAAACGATCCATCGCTCCTTGCGTTTACAAGAACCTCAAATACCTAGCAATCAGGCCGGTCTTGTGGACACAAAGAGAAAGCACAAGTATTTGTGAAAATAAGAAAGCAAAACAAGTTGAAGTTGTATAATTCAACAACGATCAGGTCGATACTTCCGTATACGCAGAGAACATCCGACGAATTATACGAAACACCAAGAAAAATAAAACAGAACCTCAAACGAACAACAATCAGGTCGATCTTTCGATACGCAGAGAATGTTCGATTGTTTGAGAAAATCAAACAAGTTTAAATCTTTCAAAATGAAAACATGCATTCATCAGGATATCTCTTATTCTATTTTTGTCAGAATCATTACACAACATTCATCAAGAAGCAAATAACCAAAGATCATCAGGCAAGCTTTATGTTTATATCTTACTTGCAGATATCAGATTAGTCATGCACATTCACAGATTATACAAGAACCTACAACCTTTAGACTTAATATATCCATGACAGATAAACGTATATGATGATGTACTATCATTTCTCTCCTTTTTCGGATCAATTTCTCATGTTTTTTTATTTATTTTTATTTTCCATTACCCAATTTCTCTCCCTAAAATTCAACAAACTTTTTTTTTATATTTTCCAGATTTTCTCCCCCTAAAAATATGAACGAAAGTAAATGAAAAACAAAAAATGAAAATGATCGATCAACACTTGACACATTTTTGAAAATGATATTCTAGAAAATCAGTTTTTTCAAAGATAAGAACGATGCATTTTAACTTAAATCAACCACAAGTATTCCACTGTTAGTAATCTTTCAATCACTAACAGGTATTCTTGAAATACTTGCGAACACTGGAAAACAATAAGTTCTTAAAACCCCGACCCTCATCCACATTTGTGGTAGGTCGTCCGGTGTCTTCAACGAAATCTCTGTTGGTTGTGGAGACAATTTTTGGTCTCCATTCCATTTTTGGTTGTGAGTTTTCTAATGAACCAATCTCGACTGATGAATGACACTCAGAACTACTACCTCGAGAATCAGAAACAACTTTCTTTTTTCAAAACAGTTTATTATCGGGCATTGGTTCATTAAAAATTATGTCTTCTGAATTTTCAAATTTTGTATTTTTGGCATAAGATGATGAATTGTTAACATGTGTAGGACAAGTAGCAGCAAAATGTCCCTTTTTACGACAAATGTAACAAATTCGATAACGAAATTGATCGGTCAACACGTCATCAAAAATAATTGGAACTACATGATTACTTTTCTTTGGTTTTGAAGGTTTTTGAAAACACTTTGCAACTGGAAGATCATAAAAACCTGAATCATCTTCATAACCAAATAATTTATCTTGACGATAAAATTTGTTTGATTTAGCAGAATAAAATGAACCTGAACTTTTTCCGCCTTTAGGTGTTGCATCAGATATGCATGAAGATTCTTCAGTAGACACCTTATCATCTACATATGAATGAGACACTTTCTTCTTCCAAACTGGAGGTTTTGTATACAATAATACCTTCTGATTTTTCATCTTCTCAGCTTTAAAAACCTTTTTGTTGCTATTTTTCATTGGTACCTCTTTGCCTTCATATCCCAATCCACCATTCTCCTCCTTATGATAATCTTTCACAGAATGACCTTGTGATGCGAGTTGAGAAAATTCACTTTTGATAGCATTCACATCAGTTTTCTGAGCAAGTAATGAATAATCAATCACAATATCTGAGAACTTTGGTATCTTCACATGACTTGGATTCCCTTCAAAAATCCTCTCTTTATCAAGAAATGTAGATTTGGAATTAAACTCCGATCCTTTGCTATAATCAACCTTCTTTTTATTTTTCTTCTTAGACTTTGACTTTGTTTTCTTTCCTGAACTCTTATCAGCAAACTTTGAATTATCATGAACTTCTTCCGCAGTTTTCAGTGTATTCATAGACTCGTCAATAAAAAAAAGAGGTGGAACACTCTTCAGAATAACATCACCAAACAGTTGTTGAAAATTCTTATCATTAAATAAGTAACTTGTGAAAGATGGAGAATTTGTAAAATTATGCAATTGCTTCTTTAAATCCAGAATTTCAATTTTCAACTCAGAAATTTTTGTTTGTGCCACTGCTAATTCATTTTGAGAATCAATGAATTGCTTAGAAGCAATATCTGACACATATTTTTCTCTTATCAGTTCACCATGAGTATCACGTGTCTCTTGGATAATCTTTTTACATCTTTGTTTATAAGTCTCAACATTTTCCTTCAAAATATTGTTTTCTTCAATCAATTCAGCCTTAGCTCAAAAGTTTTGTTCTCATTATGAAAACTCACAGCTTTCACTATAAGTTCATCACATGTCTTGTTAAGAACATCAAATTTATTTTTTGAATTTTCAAACAAATCATCAAAATCTCCTACAGCTTCTTTAGCTTCTTTCTACCATTTCTCCACTTCTTTTAACAAACCATCTTTTTCCTTAGTTAGCTTAGAAACTTTCTTTACTAACTCAGTGTTATCTTTTTGCATCTGAACTTCTGTCATAACTAAATAATCAACTTTATTAGACATCTCATAATCTGTACAAGATGCAGATTCCTCTGTATCAACCTCATTTCCAGATTCATTCAATACAACATCACCTACATTAACATTTGTCATATTCTTAATATTAGCACATTTATGAGCAAGGGCATCCCATAACTCTTTTGAAGTTTTATACCGTTTGAATTGGTAAAAGATCTCTTTAGGTATTACCCTCATCAAAGCATAATAAGCTATCTTTTCACTATCATGACCTTTAACATCGTATTCGGTCATCCTTGATAAAAACTTTGGTGGTGGTACTTTTTGACCCGAATTGTTTAGAATAAGAAACTCATATCCATCTTGAATTGATTTCCAGACATATTCACCTAATATACCAACCACGATATCTGCATATCGACATTTCCAGTTACAATAATCATCAAAATGAAGAAGCGTTGGAACTTCGCTTTCAATCTGTTGAAACTTTCCCAGAGAATAATATGAATAAATGGAAGAACCATTATTCAAACCCATCTTCGTTTGTCTCAAAGTCTTTGAATAACCACTTAAATCTTGAAATGATAATTCAAAGATCTTAGAACTAGGGGTGTTCATAAGCCCGAAAAACATACATCAGGATGATGTTAAATTGGTACTTCAGGACCTGTAATACAACTGGTACTACTGGACCAATTATGCTGCCTCGTTAAAAAACCTTACTAAGAAAACCCAGTGGGAAAAACTTAGTCAAGGAAAAAAGAGTACAGCGTGTATAATGCTCCCCCTCAACTTAATATATATCATTTACTTTGTGACGTGTAATCTTTTATGATAATTGCTTGACTTGGTCTTCAACGTAATCTTCTTTGATTTAAACATGGCATGCTGCATTGTCTTCAAATATTGTAGCTGAACTTCAGTTGATTGACTTTTGTCCGTATTGTTCTTGAATATGTTGAGTCTTTAACCTTGACATACGTGCTTTGTTGATCACTAAGTCTTTAGTTCCGCAAAGATACTAACTTATACTTTAATAAGTCTTGATGATGATGCATTATTAAAAACCTAGCTAGGAAAAACCCTGTAGGAAAAAAAACCGTAGCAAAGGAAAAATAAAATGCAATTCATATTCTCCCCCTGCAATATAGTACTGTTCATTTTTACACAATTAACAACATACTTCTAGATGATGTTAAACCATTATTTAGGGGATTGTAAGATAAAACTGATACCCCTTCTTTCCAAAATATTAACTGAGTCGATTGTACCATATACGACCAATTTTCATGATACAATGTAATGATCTATTTGAGATTTTATAACGCACATATCTCGGGGGTACTATTTTTCAATGCTTCGGGCATTCTAATCCTTTAGGGAATTTTTCATATGGATGTCAATTTAGTGTCCCGTATAAATATGCAATGAAAAACATCCATAAGTTTCATTTGAAGTCTATTCTAGATTTGCGAGGCCGATTAAATATAAAAGGTTATCGCATCCACTACAGGGGATACGTTTCCACATAATCAACTACTGGGATCTGGGAAAAAACCTTTGTGGTACAAGTCGGGCCGTACATCGCATAATCTCATTATTTAACGTTTCTTTTTATTTAAAGACACCCATTTATAATCTATTGGTTTGACGTCTATGGGTGTTCGAACTACTGGTTCGAAAACGTTTCGCTTGTCAAGCGAGGCCTTTGAAGGCATCTTGCCACTTTTGGCAAACCATCTTTGTATGTACTTATACATAGTTTTGTGTACTCAATCTTTTTCATTGAGTACATCTATTGCTATAGCATATGAAATATTTCAATTAAACACGTGTTTTGTTTCAGTTCCATAGTGTACTTTTCCGTACATAATTTATTGAGATCTCATATTCATTCATATCGATATTTGTATAAAACTTAACTTGCCTCTTCTAGGACATTGAATATTATTAGTCTCTTCTAGGACTTTATCCTTCTTGGGCTTTACTAAATCCTTCTTGGATTTAATCGATAACCTCATTCTGGGTTTTTGTGTATAACCTCTTATGGGGTTACACCAACTGCATTTACTCTGCTCTTTTACTTTCGCTATCGGAACCGATTTATCTTTCAATCTTTATATGATTATTTCAATCTGAGCAGGTATACTAAATACTGGTATATGTGATTTTGTCACTATCTTTATGCATGCATCAACTAAATATGACATATATTGACTTCAGATTTATATTGACATTCATGATGCACTTCATATTATTCATTGTATTACCAGTCTTTCTTTACTCTTATCTCCCCCTAAGACTGGGAATATTGTCACATTAGATCAAAAATTAGCATATTTCGCTGTAAATATATCTCCAGTCAATCATATGGTTGTGTTATAGTTGGGACATAGTAATTCTCTTATGAAAATACTTGATGTATTTGGGGAGTATTCGTGATTAGCAGTTGGTATTATTTTCATTTTTATTGTAACGATACATAGATTATCATACGCATGCGCTAAAACTAATCAACTTCGTCAAAATATATAAGATAAGGTATGCTCTTCTGGAGCTTTCAATAAGGTTACTAACACCGAATATAGTCTCTACTGGAGACAATATAGATAACACTTTTGTTTTGTTTAAGTATAGTATTGGTACTAACTCAATTTACTAGACATTCATCACCGATAGTAGTTCTGCTGGAACTATTAAACATGTTTCTTTTAAGAAATGAAAAATGCATAGAAACATACCATCATATTAGTTACAACACTTCAAAGTCAAACTGAATACATAACAAGAGTTTGAAAACACAACCAAAAGTCATAGTTTAAACACAACAAACGTAGTAAGACACATAAGGTTATATAATTTTAAACATCACGAACATTCTCGATGAAGTCACACGCATCGAGATGAATGTCTGACATAGTGATATCTCGATCGGTGTTAGGTGCACTTTCAATCAGATTAGTTTCAACACTTTTTCCTTTCTCTTTGATCATTCTTTGATAAGCTTCAACAAGATGCTTGGGAGTGCGACATGTGCGAGACCAATGGTTTGTCATTCCACAACGATAACAAGAATTGTTTTGGATCTCGCGACCTCGCCCCCTAGAATGTCGTCCCGTATTCTGTTGACTTGATTCACCACTTTCAGGTTTAAAGTTTTGAGAATCACGATGCCATGAATTTCTCCGTCCACAACCACGACCTCTACTGGGGCCGCGACCTCCTCCTCTCCCACGACTGCTCTGAGAAGTAGCCGCATTAGCTTCAGGTAATGGGCTTGAACCAACAGGTCGCGCTTGATGATTTTGTAGCAAAAGCTTATTATTTTGTTCAGCGACCAAAAGACATGAAATCAATTCAGAATATTTAGTAAATTTACGTTCCCTATATTGCTGCGATAGGATCATGTTTGATGCATGGAACGTTGATAAAGTCTTTTCAAGCATGTCTTCATCGGTTATATCTTCTCCACATAATTACAATTCAGATGTGATGCGGAAAAGAGCAGAATTGTACTCGCTGACTGTTTTAAAATCCTGTAACCTAAGATGAATCCAGTCATAGCGAGCCGTGGGGAGTAAGACCAACTTCTGGTGGTCAAAACGTTCCTTTATATATTTCCACAATTCCAAAGGATCTTTGACAGTGAGGTATTCCCTCTTCAAGTCCTCGTGGAGATGGTGACGAAGGAAAATCATAGCTTTAGCTTTCTCTTGGAGGGAAGTTGTATTACCCTCATTGATCGTTTCACCCAGATTATCGGCAGTGAGATGAATTTGTGCATCAAGAGACCATGGGAGATAGTTTTTCCCAGAAATATAAAGGGCGGCGAAATCAAGTTTTGACAAGTTCGACATATTATCTGAAATGAAAACAAATGTAGTCGAACAGTAGTTCCAAATTAAAAAAAAACAAATACACAATCTAAAAATATAATATATATATATATATTATATATATATATGAAATAACTAACCATTTAACCAACAGACACAATCTAAAAGCGTCTCAACTATATAGTCAGCAAAACAAATATGATAACTTACCATTAAACCAAAAGTTGTCTTCATAATCCATAAACAGTACCCATAAACAAATAAAATTCTCAATTCACAAAAAGAGCAATTAAATAAAATATTCATACTATGAAACTTTTCATCACCTACTGAGCTCGTTCAGTTACCCGCATCCATCATATCTCTCAGAATAGTCTTCCGTATCTGAAGAGGACAACTAAATAGTAACCTTGCTTGTGCTTGATTGGCCCCCAAATAAATTAAAGCCCTTGATATTTCATAGGCTTCTAAACCCATCGGCTCCAATTCTTTATATAGTTCATCACCTGTATACTCCCGAGGATAAATTCTATCCAATATTTTATTACCTTCTTGAATGGCATTAGCCACACCATCAACGCAATTAACAAGCTTCGAGTTAAACGCTCCATCTGGTTCTTCGATTTTTCTTTTTTTACTTTTTAACTTCTTTGTTTTTGAAGACTCGGGTGGAGAAGGCTCAGAGAATAACATTTGAACGTCGTCATCATTGTTGTACTGGTTCTCCAATGTTACTTCATTGGCTGCTAAGAACTCATCCACATTTGTAACTGTTTCTATTTGGGGATCTTCATTCACATGCAAACGGGCATTTCTTTCTTTAGCAGTCTCAGCATTTGCACCCGATGCCCTATCTGTTGCAAACAATTCCAACATCTCATTATAGTTTGACACTTTTTTTTTCTTCAGCGCTACAGCCTCGGGCTTTGACTGTTTAACAAACAAAAGATAATTAGCATTATAAATGAGAATATAATTTGTTATGAAAATAACTAAAACACTTACTTCTATTAATCTATTCCACACTTCGTCCTCCGCTTCAATAAATTTAGTGTTAGAATTCCATGAAAACCCACTCAAAGAAGTTCCTCGAAACAGGTCATACCATTGAGAGAACCTCTGTTTTAATGTTTTTAAGCGATTTTTCAAGTGATTTTTGTCTAAATCCATCTGAAGCTTTGTTGTTAGCTCCTCAACCATGTCATTGTATGCTTGTGTACTAAAATTGCCGTTAATCCTATTACCCATGTCTTGTTGCGTTATCATTGCTTGAAGGAATGCATTATCCATTTTGTCTGTCCATTTTAACTGTCCCTTCGTACCCTGTTCCTTCTTACCATTGTTTTCAAATGCTTCATTCTTGCTCATGATGACTTCCAATATGGTAACATAATTACAGAATGATGCAATGTTAAAATAAATAATACATGCAATAACTTTGATAAATATAAAAAGTAAATAAAATAAATAATTTCAAATACCAAACACCAATCATCAATACAATGTCATAGTGAAATACTATAATATACTATTTTAAAACTATATAGACATATCTATTTCATTGTTTGGACACATCAAATAGTTATTCCACATTTCATTTGCAATTGAGTTCCTTAATTGGTCTGCTCCAGCACTACCCTCATGTAAGCCTCTTGTATTATGACGCCCTTCCCCTAGTGGTCCATTTAACACCTCATGTATGACCTCATCTTCAAGATCTTGGTCACGATCTTCCTCTCGTAGAAAGTTGTGTAAAATACAGCATGCCAAAAAGATGTCAGACTGTGTTGAACAAGTGTAAAATGGTTCTTGTGTACTTCTAATAATAGGAAACCTCTTTTTTAAGACACCAAATGCTCGTTCAATTGCGTTACGTAATGACGCATGTCGAAGGTTAAACAACTCCTTTGAGTTCTCAGGGGCACGCTTGGAGTACTCTTTCAAATGATACCTAACACCTCTATATGGCGCCATTAGTGTACTCGTATGAGGCAGTCCCGCATCTACTAAACAATATCTACCTATATGTAGGTTGTAGTTAGTACTATTATAAAATACATTACAATTAAGTAAAATTCAATAATAAATTACCCGTTGGAATTACAAGTTTGTCCTCTCTTGTTAGCGCATTCTTTATTATTCTTGAATCTGATGCAGTTCCCTCCCATCCAGATAGAACATATGTAAACTTTAAATCGAATGTACAAGCAGCCAATACATTGATTGTTGGGTATCCCTTACGACCACGATATCTAGGGGCATCTTTAGTAGGTACTCTCACACGGACATGTGTTCCATCAATTGCCCCAATACAATCCTTGAAGAATGGATAAAATCTATTTTTTTCTTGAATTTCTTTCGGGACAATATCACCTTTAGGTTGTTGAATATAACGACCTTCTAAGGATATAATCGCTCGTAGAACTCTATGTAGACACCTACTGGTTGTTGATCTAGAACGACGGTATAGCCAAGCGGCAAACCGGCTTCTGAAATCATTACCAACGATATGCAAAAAACATGCAACTTGCTCTTCAATGGACATTCGTTGAGTCGGTCGAAGACCGCCATCACGCGTCAAGATGTTGCATAATTTCATAAATGTTGTCTCACTCATGCGGATAAGCTCACGACATTTGCCACTATTTGTAATATCGTGTAACATCTCTTCTCTTACATATCGTCGTTGTAAGATTTCATCGCTCGTCGGTAAATTAGCTTTTTTCTTGGCAGATAGTCTATTTCGTGTAATGAAAACCACCAATAAGCAAATCAAGGTAGCTGCATGTAATTGTGTAGCTCTCATAGCATGAAACGTGTTGACGATTCGGTTGTCCATTATTATTTCCAGTGCTGTTAAGACCAGTCATAAATTTACAACTACTGGATCAAATACAATTACCATGATTATAGTTTAAAAGCATAAATTATTAAAGTAAATTACCAAAATATAATCTTTTGGTTTTACTTGTATTTGCTTATTATGTCATTGCGTAAATTATTAAAGTAAACTACATTTATCCCATTTATATGGATTGAGAAATCATTAATTCTTTACAAATTATGTTTTTTTTTTGTTTTTGTTTTAGCAGCACTTTCAAATTTCAATCGCATGGATTATCCTTATGAATTGAAAATTTTAATTTAATCTACATGGATTATCTTTCTTGGTTTTTGTTTTTTGTAAGCTGCACTTTCATGCACCGAATGTCATTGATGATTATCCTTTTTTTTTTTGAACTGCACTTTCATGATATTCCCAATGTTAGTTCATCGAACTTATGAATCATATAACATCGAATTTGTGAACTACACTTTCATGATAGAACATAAAAAAAACAAAAGGGCAGAAAAAAATTAACAAAATAAAGACAGCAGCCAACGTAGAGAAGAATCAGAGCCAACTATGATCATATAAATCACATACAAGGTTTAAGAACATACCGGTTGTAGGGCAAAACAGCAAGAATGGCAGAGAAGAATCGCAGAGAACCAGGAGGCAACTAACGTGAGATTAGTGAGGAGCCAGAATCGCAAACGTGATATGTGATAGTTATTAGACGTGTGTTATTTGGAAAGGGTAAATTGGTAATTGGCCACCAAATCAATTTAGATCATTTAACTTTCTCTCCAAATCATTCCAATTTGGACGGAAGGATTTTTACACCAATATCCCCTCCACTTCCCTCCCTTTCTCTTCACTTCCCTCCGTTAAAAAAACTAGGGAACATGATTTATTTTATGATTCCTTCCACTTCCTCCCACTTCTTTCCGCTTCCTTCCTTTAATGAAACTCTGGAGCACAGTGGAAGAGAGGAGGTTCGTGATTGATTGTTCGTGGGTTATCGCAATCCGTTTCCCCAATTTTTCTTACCATCGAAGACCAGCATGTATTGCTCTGTGATTGTTCGCGATATTTGGTGGTTCATCTTTTCTAGTTGAATTACCACTGAAGACCACCGAGGCCGCTGTAAACAAAATATGACGTTTCTAGAATCGTGAAGAGTTAGTTTCAATTCTTTCCGGTTGGATTTCACGATTTTGGGTAAAATTGCATGTGACATCAGTCGAAATTCTATGGCGGTTCCGGCGAGGTTGAATCTGAGAGGACCGATGGATGGAGATAGAATATTCCAGGTTTGTGTATGTGTGTGTAATTACGGTAGTTACCATGAAATTTAGGTAAAATTTAATCTTCTATCTTCTTGCTTTGAATCCTCAAAGAAAATTTAATCTTTTCTTGTTTGTGTGTGTTGTGATTTCGATTTTGGATTCGGACAGTAGGAACTGTCGATGATTTGTAATATTGATTTAAACTTCAGATTATGAACATGGATTTCAGTTTTGTATTTCATATCTACAAGTGGACTCTTAAAAAAAAATCCAGATCTAAGTTCTAAGATCGAAATCTACATCGCAAATGAAAAAAAATTGTTCTATGTGATTCTTCTATCTTGTTCTTTTGCAACACACCCAATATTTAAGAAAGAAAAAGAACGATTTATTTGAAAATCGGGTGCTTTAAGTGTGTAAAAGAACATGTATTTAAAAAAAAAATATGAATATTAAGTGTATATATATGTTTACAATAACTGTAATAAAACTGTCAGGGAGATAATGTACATTTGTAATGTTTATCTGATTTTATAACAACAATAATATTATTTTAAAACCCTAATACTAATCTACTATTTTTTTAATTGGCCAGTACATAATGATCATGTTAATTATAGATCATGTTAGTTATGAAAAAAATACTAGGCCAATACATAATGATCACGTTAATTATGAAAAAAAAAACTAGGCCGTAACTCATAAAAAAAGAATAAAACTAGGCCAAAAAAATGAGAAAAAGCCAAGTATTAATTCAGATGAAAAAAATAGGCCCACAAAAAATTACCCACAAAGATATGTATGATGGATGGTTCAAGCCGTTTAACCCATAACCAAAACCGGATAATCCGGTTTGTTCTGATCCGCTAAACCCGAACCAACTCGTCCGGTTTGGGTTAAAAAATTTTGAACTTGTATCTTGCGGTTTGGTTGGAAAATGTCACACCCCCAATTTCCACTAACGGAGTATAACCGTGTGGGGTGTGATCCAGACCAGGATCCAAGTCTTTAGTTACAACCAAGCCATAGTTAAAGGGTAAACCAGTCATGTATTACATTTAATAAATCAGAGTTTACATTTCACAAAATCAGCGGAAGCATTAAAAGTTTACAAGGTTGTTGTTTAGCAAAAGTGATTACTAAAGTATCTAAAATACAAATTTCCAAAAGGGTTTTACAAAAGGTAAGTATTGCCAACGCCCGTGCCATCCATGATCCTCCAAGCAACCTGAAAAGCATTCAACAATCAAGTGTCAGCAAAAGCTGGTGAGTTCACAAAAGTGGTCTACACTGCACCGTGTAGGCCAACAATGTATATGAATAAAGAAAGGTAAAACACAATCAATAATCATAAGACGAGTAAAATTCCATATCGTAGGTAGCTAGCCTATAGTTATGTACACCTGAATTGTTCGTAACCGAAGCTGACAATGTTTTGATAGGGGGTACCTATGAATTTGCCTTCCCGTGTCTTGACGGATCACGGTGGGTAGGCTAACAATGATCTCAGTCCGACCGCCAGTCGGGAGGGTGCATCCCGTGCACCGCTGAGCGGGGGTGTCAATCCCCAGTAGTACTACTCAATATTACCTCGCTACTGTATATTAACGGCCCGAAAGTAAGGACTTTTGTATTTAAAAGCAATCCAGTGCTACATGTGATATTTTGTCGAAAAATTACTCAAGTAAAGAAATACCTTTACCGTTGGGTTTCCATCCTTTACCGGATGCAACTATCTGTGCGTTATCATCCTAAACTGGATATAACAATAATAGTAAGTGAACTCACCTTAGGGTGCACTGGTACGCGACACTTGACTTTACACATTGGCTATGAATGACCTATTTTGGGGTAAATATGGTCTAACCGAATTAGAGGTTGTCTATAAGACAAATATAGCATATAAGCACCCAAACAAGTTTCATGCATACATACAAGTCATACAATACACCCACAACTTCCAATTTAGGGGAAAATCAAGAAATTGCATCCCAAGTCAAATTGCACATAAAAAGTCAAACTTCAAGCACAAGTTTGGTGGCATACCTAAATTACTTAATTCTTGGAGTTAACTCCTAAAATTTTACGGGCATATACTAAACATCATTTAGGGAATGTTGCAAAAAGAATCAAGTCAATATGTTAAGTATTGAGAAAGTTATGCGCGTCGGAAGTTGGCATTTTTAGCATTTAGCAAACTGGTCAAAGTAAAACGAAAACTTGCATAACTCACTCAAAACTTAGAATTTAAGCACCCAACTTTCCAGATCTTAATTTTAATATATATACCTCATTTTCATTTAACAAACCCCTCATTAAAACAAGGTTATAATTCTCAACCAAAAAGCAAAGTCTACTTTTCACAGAAAAATACAGCTCTGCGCACCTAACTTGCAGCAGTGTTTTGGATGACCAAACGGAGGTTTTAGAACGTGTGAGAGTAGTACAGTTAAAGATAATACATGGAAATTTACTACGAAAAAAGAATCACTTGATTTCGATAAAAATTGAGCAAGTTATGATCTGCGCAAGATGACCCAAAAACTGGACAGAATCTGTCCAAAAACTGGATTTTGCAAAAATGTTGGTTTGAAAGTTTTGAGTAATAATTTGGTCATCACTCTCCTTGTACAGATTTGTAACATCATAAACAACCACTTAACATGCATTTTCAGTTCTAAACATAATCTCATCAATATCATAGCAAGAATTGAGCATAGCATTTGCACATAGCAACTTTCACCTAAAATTCATGTTCAACAACCCAAGCTTTAACAAGAACATTCCATGGCAGATTTTTGCTTCATATTTCTAGCCCTTAAACCAACATAAAAGCAGCCCCAAGTCATAAATTATCATATCCTAACCTAAAACACGTTTCATGAGCATACATACACACCAAATTGCACACAAACACAAGATTAACACTTGCATTCAATCAATTTCAAGTTAGAGATTTCTAGGGCTTACAAGTTGAGAAGAAAATGGTAGATTGAAGAAGATGAGATGGAGATGGAGCTTCTCCTAGCTTCCTTGAAGTTTACTTGAGCTCGCAAACCCAATATCTTGCTTGATTGATGGTGGAATTCGAAAATCTTCAAGTGTGTTTGAGTGTGTGTGTGTTGAACCGTAAGGAAGAAGAGGAGAAAGAGAAATATCGTGAATGAGGGAGGAGGGGGGTTTAGGGCAGATTTCTAAGTTTACCAAATTACACATTTGGCCCCTCTAGTCCCCTTTATACACAAATGACCCAAAACAACTAAAAAGTGGGATTTTAACCCAAAACTTGTAAAGTGAAGCACTAGAAATGTTTTCTAAATGTTTTTAACTCATTTAACGTGCAATGTTTAGTCGGGACAAGTATAAATATCATTTACACACAAAAATTTCAATTTACACACGAAGTCCGGTTTCACCCGAAAACATAAATTTTGCAAGTAATATATAAAGTCACGAAATGATTTCACGAATCAAGTCATTAAAATTAAATAGCAAATAAATATGAACCACATACAATTATCCGAATAACGGGCCACGGGTTTGCTAACGGGACTAACGGAACTAACGGAAAAAGTAAATGGAGAAACTGACGGCTGTCACAGAAAATATCCTCAAATCTGAAGTAACAATGTAGATCTCGTTGAGACGGTCGTTTTGACTGGTTACAGGTCTCGTAACTCTTAACGGAACAAAAGTTACGTCAGTTTTAGTAATCGTCACTATTCTACCAGCGGACCAATTGGTATGTTGGTGGTATGTTCCCAGCAAACCAATTGGTATGTTAGTTGAAGATTGCCTAGCATACCAATCAGCGTACCAACAACGTTGGTATGTTGGTTGAAGATTTCCTAGCGTACCAAGCAGCGTACCAATCAGTGTACCAACTACGTTGGTATGTTGGTTGAAGATTGCCTAGCGTACCAAGCAGCGTAGCAATCAGCGTACCAACTAGATGGTATGTTGGTTGAAGATTGCCTAGTGTACCAAGCAGCGTAGCAATCAGCGTACCAATAAATTTATCCAACATACCAACATATTCAACCGGCGTACCAAGTTGAATTTTTTGAATTTTCACGAATTAGAAGGTTTTAGACTGTGATTTGCAGCATTAGGCAACAAAAACACACTACAAGCGTTCGGAGATCAAATTTAACACCAGAAACACTCAAATTTGATGAAAATTGATGAAAAACCAAAGAAACCCACTTTCTCTCACTAGAAAAACCCAATTTTGATCAATTCAAACTAGCAGAGCAACCTGGGTTTCTTTGATACCACTTATAAGTACACAGAACGATCTTACTATTGACAGAATCAATCGATCTAGTAAACACGAGAAAGTAAATAAGCTTAAATTCTTATTGATCACTTGAAGATACAAGAACAAGCTATGGTTTCTCTCTCTATAACACACACACAGAAACACACACTTAGGAAGACTCAAAATGACCAGTAGTTCTAACAGTTCTTTCTAACACAAAGTATTTATAGTGACCAACTTACCAACCAGCATACCATCATTGGTAAGTTGACACTAAGACTCATGAACACACGCTCATTTATAATACAATACACGAGACAAATTTCATCATAGGATTATGCTCTAACAAACATCGTTAGTACCAACGTAGGCATCGAATCTTTTCCTCCAGTTGTGGTAATCCTCAAGTTTCATCAATTTTGGCAATTTTGGCTCGTGCCAATTTCGTTGTTATAGTTAAGGATTGCTTGTACTGAATTCTGCATCGCAACAAAGGCTTGCATTTCATTCAACATGATGAAACAACAAACTGATCACCGAATGAAGAAAGGATTGACCGAATGAAAATTGACTTTGTCAAATGACGAAAATCAAACGAAGGAGAACCAATATGAGCAAATGACTATAGCACTACCGAATGAAGGTGATCCGGCGAATGAATAATATTCACCGAATGAACTCTCAAACAATGAAATGAACTGTAACTGCCAAATGAGTATAATTGCCGAAAAAAATATATTCAGCGGATGAAAATCGATCGAATGAGTCAGCGAATGACACTCATCAAATGAAGATGCTGACTGAATAAATAGAAAATGAGGACCGAAGATAGGATTTGAACTGCTGAATGAACTGCAAATCAATACACAGACTTATTCGGTGGTATTGTAGCAGTCACCAAATAAAGAGTTTTTTTTTTATCAAATTTCACTAAAATCTTAAGTTTCTGAAAAGTTTTTTAAGAGAAGATGAACTTGATTGAATTTGGCACATTTTAGTCGGATAAAATCTGATAAAAAGGCACTTTCTGAAAACTGATTCTTGAAAACCCTTTTAAACTTGATGTTTTTCACTGAAACAACAAACTAGGTCTCTGATACCACTTGTAAGTGGTCTGAGTGGATCATGTTCAGTGTATTAAGTGCATAAACTAAGAGTTATACACCAAATTAGTAAATACAAGTGTGTTTTTTGTATTGATCACCGAATGAAACTGTCTGGATACAAAGATCACCAAATGAAACCCACACTCTCCAAGAAGTTAAAATGCAAAGAATTAAAACCACTATTTATAGATTAGAGCTGCCACCAAATGAACAATCACCGAATGAGCTCAGTCGATGTTCATTCGCTAGGACTCATTATCCAAGACAAATTACATCATTCTCTCAAACTCATCCTACAACTACTAGCACACTGACACATATGTATAGTGCACCAACAAAACCTTTATCATTAAATTTTGTCAAACTTGACTCGTACGAGTCCAGTAACATAAACCTGTGAACTCAACAACTTTATGTTAACATTTTTAAAACTTATAAATTCTCAGGTATTTAACTGCAACTTGCTTGCAAAGACATTTATCATAGGACCTGCATACTGTGGTGCCATAGTCATCAGACAACATGATGACTATCAAATTATACATATCTTTCTATCAAATATTCCCCGTATTTTGGCTTAGTTAAATATCCCCCGCATTTTGGTTTAGTTCTGATTAACTAACGACAAAACAAATCCATTTCGTCTTCTTTTTAGCTTTTCAGGTTAAATAAAGTCAAAATCACAAAAGGAGCCAAAAATAAACAAAAAAAAAAGATGAAAATCAACAAGTTCCTGATTTTTGGACTTTAGCAGGTCCCGTGCCCAACATAGCACGACCTCATGCCTATCCTCTGGAAGCTTCCTTAGGGCTGACATAGCAACTGACAGGCACGACCCCGTGCCACTGACATTGACAAGCACGCCCCCATTCCACTGACAAGGAAAACCCCGTGCCCTATGATGGAGAAGTCTCTCTTTTCTCTGATAGGCACGACCCCGTGTTCTGACATGGCATGGCCCCGTGCCAAAATTGCAAAATGCCTATAAAAGGGCCTCCTCCCCCTCATTCTTCTTTGCTAAATCTTTCCCCTCTCTTGTAGTATAGTTGAGCCATTTGGCGTTTTTATGTCATGTAATCAAGTTTATAAGAATAATAACTTAAGTAAGATTTTACAAGTGTTTGTCTATGGATTCTACTCTTTCTCTTAAGCAAATTAAAGCAATGCTTGGCTAAACTCTTATACTTAATTGGGAAGCAACAAACCTTTGGTGGGTTGGTAAGTAGCTTTATAAACTCACTTTATGGTGTGTGTTAATGACTTTATGAAAACCCTTTTTATTGAAAGTTTATCATTAACCTTTTGATTAAGTGTGCTCTATGTATTGTAGACCATTTGAGGAGTCGAAATCTCATCAACCGGATTTGTGACTCCCAGTTTGGGGACGATGCATGATCCTTCGGGTGACTTGCGCCCCATGCTACACGACACGTTTGGGGGTTCTTATCTCTATGTAAGCAAATTCGGCTATCACGCATGTCCAGGATGAAAGTATTTGGTTGGGAAAGGGGGTTAGTAATATTTTGTCACCTCGTGGAAGCCAAAATATACGTTTTGGTGAACTTGGCTTTGGTCACGACTTATGTGCATGTGTGAGAGCAGTGTGTGGAAGAGATAGGCCTTAGTCCCTTAATAAGATAATTTTCATAATAAAATAATCAGGTGCACAGGGTTGTTCCCCTGCTGGTTCATGAGGGCATATCGAGTGTAATGGTAGTCGGACCAAGATGCCCTACAACTAATTGGCATTGAAACCACTATCTTTGTTTACTAGCAACATAGTTCCTCGAGGTTCGTACCAAAAATGGCGATCAATGCGAGAGTAGTGATACTAGATTTGAGTTTGAGAGGCGGTCTAGTTGCTTGCTAGTAAACAACCTTAAAGAAAGCTTATAAACAACCATTTTTTCTTTCATCAACCACTTATCTAGATCTTCTTTTCTTTTATATTTCTTTAATTAGATTTTATAAACTTAAATTTAAAAGTTAGATCCGGCTAGATGATAACAGCGTACTAAGTACCTAGAGACCTACTTTTCCATTGTGTCCTTGAATGATCCCGATTCAACTTTGTAAAACACAGTTTCGGATCTTACTAATGCATGATGTGATCGATTCGGTAAAACACGAGAGTAAATATAAGCTTCGTTGATTGATATCAAACTCAAACGTTTACAGAGAGGAGAGAGAGCAAACACCTAAAATCTCACACAGTTAAGTAACACAACTCTCTCAGCTACTTTGAAACACAAGAGCTAAAGCTATTTATAGTGTTCTACCCGGCATACCAACTAACCTACGTACCAGATGGTCCGTAACTGCATACCATCTGATCCGTCTGTTGAAGCATGAACCTTGTGTGGCCGTTACTATTCGAATGGTCAAACAGACTGATTTGTCGAGGCATGAAATGAGGTCCAAAACCCAGCCGAACTCCAGGTTCGGAGTTTTCCGAACCTTGGACGAACTCCAAGTTCGGAGGGAGTTCGGACAGAGTTCGGAGCTTCTCAGTTTGGATAGAATGAAGAAGTATAAATAGATCGTCTTTGTATTTCTTTGTAAGTTTCTGTCCAGTATCTTTCCAGATCAATGTGTTGAGAGGGGAGGTTCTGTCTAACCTCCCCCGGAGCTTAAATGTTTGTATACTCCTTCGGTTAATGTATTCATTCAACAAGATATATGACAAAACTTCCGTCTCGATATTATCTACCATAGAATCGATCCGTATATGCTTTTTCAAGTGGTATCAGAGCCGTTAGGGTAAATGAAAGTGTTTCTGATTGATTTTTAATCAATCGAGTCTTTCTGAGTCATGTTTTTACCTAACAGAAACATCTGGATGTCGAAATTCGATCAAATTCTGTATCTGGTGCGATTTCAAAAATTTCCAGTGAAGTTCGGATAGAGTTCGGCCGAAGAACAGATCTTAAAAATAACCGCTCCGAACTCTAGGTTTGGATAGAGTTCGAACATGTTCTGACGTTCGAAGGTCAGGTTCGGATGAGGTTCGAAAGATCAGGTTCGGACAAGGTAGCACGGCCCCAGCCAGGGGCTCTGCCCCTTGGACCCCGCCAGGGGCTGCCGCCCTTGGACCACGCTTCTCAGGGGCGCTGCCCCCGAACCCCGTTAGGAGGGAATTTTAAAGAAGCGAATCAGTTATCGAGTTTACTCTTGATTCGATAGCTGTGGGGTGTTATGTTTGAAGAAAATCCAGATTCCGATAATTGTTAAGAGTTAGTGATCGAATTTCAAGAAATGAGTTTGTGGGTAGTCATTGTTGTTCTTGATGATGGACAGAGATTCAAGAACACGTGTTTCTGATGATGGACAGAGATTCGGAGACATGGTTATGATTACTTGGGAACGTTTGTCAGAGATTATCTTTCTACACAAACTAAAGATTGAATGAGATTTAAGATTCCGTTGCGGGCCACTTAAGTTTATCATTCACTAAAAACATGCGGGGTTGGAATCATAAGTAATTGAAGATTTGAATATTTCACTTGTTTAGGGGGAAATTTGGACCCTAACAACTTTTAAAGTTTATAATTGAAAAAGTGAATATTCAAAAGCAGTCAGTTCAGGGTTGATGGTGATTTTTAATCTTCATGGAAAGGTGGTGTATTCTGATGTTCGTGCAAACCGATATGTCAAAGTTCTTGGTTATGGTTTGGAACTCTTTGTCATTTGCCCGATACTTTCTTGAGTTGTGAAGACTTGGTCAGATTCCAGTCTGCAACGAGATATACGTTTACCGGAGTAACATATTGGGATGGATTTCATGCTAAGGGGGAATTTCCATGATTGAAGATGATGATCGTGTCTGTTTTCATAAAGATCAGAATGTATTACAGTTTGGTGAAGATTAAAGATTGTTGTCAATATGAAGTGATGTTCGGGTGTCTTTACAAATTCCGGATACGATTGATGAAGTGAACCATTATCATATATGTCGGTTCCAGTTGGATGGTTGTTCTTGAAGCTAGGGGAACTTTATTGGTTGTGGAGATTATACAAGATGCGAACTGTTTCCTACATGCCTGAAGTTCAGTCCATGGGGAGTTTGCTGAAAATCAAGATTCAAGATGTAGTAGATTGACTGATTATGATTGCTAGAAGATCAATGTCTGGATTCGACAGTAACGTCCAAGGGGGAATTTGTTGATGCATGAACCTTGTGTGGCCGTTACTGTTCGAATTGTCAAACAGACTGATTTGTCGGAAACATGAACTGCGGTTCGAAACCCAGCCGAAGTCTAGGTTCGGAGTTGTTCAAACCTTGGACGAACTCCAAGTTCGAAGGGCGTTCGGGCAGAGTTCGGAGCTTCCCAGTTCGGACATAATGAAGAAGTATAAATAGTTTCGTCTTTGTATTTCTTTGTAAGTTTCTGTCCAGTTTTTTTTCGGATCAATGTGTTGAGAGGGGAGGTTCTGTCCAACCTCCCCTGGAGCTTAAACGTTTGTATACTCTTCCGTTAATGTAATCATTCAACACGATATATGACAAAACTTCTCTCTTGATATTATCCACCATAGAATCGATCCGTATATGCTTTTTCACCGTCTACTGGTACGCTGGGACCAGAACTTACAAAACGATCATTACAATGACAAAACTCCTAGACCTAGCATTAGACATATTAACTTGTTCTAACAAACTCCCCCTTGTCTTATGCTAGTCTTCGGAAGCTTTTGTCTCAGTCTTCTTCCAATATTGCCTTCGGTTGTTGCCAGCGTGAATTCCAAATGCATAACAAACTCTGATCACTCTTTGAAATTATAAGGCTTTCTCAGCATCCTCAGCCTGATACAGTATCTAGTTGTGATAGAGCTTGTCAATATCTGCTTCAAATAAGTTAATCAACCACATTGGATCAAAGATCCTAACCACCGTGTTCTCTTTTTTAACAACGATCAATGCTGCTCCAGTATGTTCATCATAATACCACCATCTCAGAGTCTTTATGAAATTCTGCTCAAGCTTCTTCAAAGGTATCTTCTTCAGTTGAACTGGCTTCTTATACTTTAACACCACAACTGCTTTTCTAGTTCTTGGATGAATATCTGTTGGATGATCTGTGTACTTCGGTCTCTGCGGATTTAAAAATCTGAATCTCTTTTGACATTCGTCATATAATTTATTTTTGAAGAATTCAGCCAAAGGATGTTCACCATAGTTTGTTGGTCCTCACTGCTTTCCAGATCAATGTGTTGAGAGGGGAGGTTCTGTCCGACCTCCCCCAGAGCTTAATCGTTTGTATACTCCTTCGATTTATGTAATCATTCAACACGATATATGACAAAACTTCCGTCTCGAATTATCTATCATAGAATCGATCCGTATATGCTTTTTCAGTTAGACCTGTTAAGCCTCACTATCAAGTAGTGTGCTCTAGTTATGCAATACTGTGGCTATTTTTTTCATTATCAATAAAAGACAATTGTTTTTAATCACCATGTAATCCTACAATGTAGCAATTTCACAATTTTGGCTACTTAGAGCCATTTAACCTATTTGACCCATTAACATGGGTTCCAACTAGTCATATAAACCATTAAGCAACACTTTTGCATTTTAATATGGTTCCTATGGACCATTAATCTATTTCAACCCGTTTGACACCCGTTTAGGCCCCATAACACTATATGGACCTAAACTTTATGGCTTATTGATAGAATTCAACTTATCTTTTGATTCGTTTATTATTCGATTATCTCTATATCATAGGTTTCTCTGATCCCTTCGGATCATTCATCACCCAATTAACAGTCTAACACATTATTATGATCCATAGTGACCATTCGTCTTACAATTTTCAGTTTAACAGATCGTTATGCTTTTCTAATAACCATTTATCTATTATTGGCTTCATGGTTCCAAGAACCATTCATCACCCGATTAACATTCTAACACATTATCATGATCCCTACGAACCATTTATCTTATGGACACCGTCATGGTTTTCTAATAACCATATTAGATGAGTCTAAATCACAATACAAAACATCACACACAAAGTTAAGTCTCGAAACATTGGTGATTTTAAAAAATTGATACGTGCATAAATTGCATGTAAACGTGTTACGCGAATTTATGTGTTTTAACGTATTACGATATATGGCGTGTTTATATTCATTTTGATTGGCTTAAATGTGTTTATTATGATTAGAATTTATAAACGTGTGAAGTCGTAGAAAAACCTTAGCCGAAAAACGACAAAAAGAGAACAATCGAGCACACAAAACAAGGAATCGAACTAGGTTGGTCTGGGCGTGCGCCGCGATACGCGAAGGCCCCAGTGCCAGGCCTTCCACGGGTCGCGAACAGGGTCAGATGGTGAAAAACCCTAATTTTTGGGTATTTAAGCAACTTACCTGTAACATCCCAATTTCGGGATGTCTTAAATTAACCAAGGCGTCAAATAATTGACGAGATTAGGTGGAAATTGGAGACTTTCTATGTTAAAACCCAATTCAAAACCTAATAATATCTTGAAACCATAAGATGTAATATTTTGATATTTTGATGAAAATGCAATGTTTCGTCTTAAATCCTAAACTCGGTTAGGATGTTAATAATGCGTTAGTGTAATAGTAATAATTATTACACTTGTAATAATGTTTTAGGACATTTTTATGTACAAAATGTTATTGCAAGGATAACATAAGGTTTAATGAGAAAATTTGTGAGTTTTAGGATTAAAAATTCACAATGGCCAAACTGGAGGGACCATATGAGTAAAATGATGAATTTAATTAAAAGAAAATAGAACCCCATTTGGGGGAAAACAGAAATCACGATGGCAGGGGGAGGAGGCGCCATTCTTGGCTTGACAAGCTTCCTAATCCTCATAAAAACCATGAATTCAATGGATGCATGTGTGAATTCGGTGAAGGAGTGGAGACTACCTTCACAAATCTACCTAGAGATGTATTGGTAAGAGCATATCATTCATTATTGCTAAAATTCGTAACCCATGAGTGGGTGTATAGAAACATGGCAAATTGATCAAATTGATAGTTGATACATGTTGTTTTGTTCATCTTTAGTGATACTATGATGATCAATGTGATGAATTTGGTGTGAAAATGATGATAGTAAATCATATGTAGCTATGATGATACTAAAATGCTTACAACTTTATGTAGTTGGTAAGACTTGTGTGATAATGATGTATTAGCTTATGTCTAAAGTGATAACACATCAAGTTTGTATGCTAACACGGGTAGATTGATGAATTGTTTGGATCTACACTTAATGGGTGGTTTCCTTTGATTAGAATATTGTGAAAGTGTGTAATTTATGGTATGCACACTAGGTGTTCGATGTAATGCCAATATGAACTCTTATGCTTGAATTCATGACTAAATGTAGGAATGTTACACTACTAAGGATCATGAAACAAGAATGTGTATAATATGTGAAATCCATGCTTGTTAAATGTGTTAATGGAATAATGTAAACCCATAAAAATAATAAGAATCTAGTTGTGGGGCTGTTTTGAAAATGCTGTAGAAGATGACTCGTATACCCGTTTAGAATGTATGATGCACGATCGAAAAGCTTGCTGTGAATACTATGTTTCGTGTTTGAATGCTTGAAACTGAATCTGAGTAATAATGGGTCAAAATGACCCGTTAATATGGCCATTTAATTTTCCAGCATGCTGTTTGGAAATAAATGTAGCTGCTGTTCTGTTTTTAGAAAAATCATATAAAATCATAGAAAAATAGTTAGAAGGCGTACTATATACGCTTGGAAAGGTATTTCAGTATACTACGTTTTATCTTTGAACACGGAATGCTAGAAAGATTCGTAAAGTGGTCAAAAAGGGGTCATTACAGCAGCATAGCTGAAAATATAGTGCAATAATTTAACTTTTCTAAAATCTTAGTAAGAATGGAAAGGTTGAATTACTCTTGCATTTGGATATATATTGATGATTTATGATGTTGGGTGGATCTAACAAGCATTGAATCCACTATAGGCGACCGGGCAACGGAGCATTTGCAAATCGGGTAATGATTTTTGAAGACCACGAGGTAACATTTATGTTATGTTGCACGTTTAGTTTATTGCCCATTATGGTTATAATGCAATGTGATGCAACTTGACGAGTAAAGTGTTAAACTTGTTCAAGTTGGGAAGATATGAATATGTTAAGGAGAGTTAAACTCTAGCTAAATGATGATGTGCCTAAACAAGGTTACATTATGACATCTTAGATGAATAATGTTGAATCTTGTACGGTATGGATACATGGGTGCTAAATAGCATGTAGAAAACCATAATCATGGTATAACTTGTTATTTGGAGGTTAAGCGGATTTAGAAATCTCTATGATACGCTAATGGTAGGAAATATGAATATAAGGATTCATGTTAACGGGTCAAGCGGGCTAATGTGTAAAGACTCAAATGAATCAAGGTGATGAACCAAGTTTTAGTTGTTAACTAAATGAATTATGTGAACCACATTAATTGTGAAATTTTAGGAATGGTCTTGTAACGTATTCCTACACGTTATATTCATATGAATTATGTTGGAAAAGTGGTCGTTGAATTGACTAGGTACTTGTTATTAAGTGCATACTTGAGATGGTAAAATGACTTGTAGTAGTCATGCCTAGACAAGGGAGTGCATATGGTAAAACGTTGATACACCTAAAGGATAATGGTTTAACAAGTAGGTCCATAAGGACGATTGTTAAACCTATAGTTGTCTAATTAGAACACCAAGCGATGTTGAGGCCTTAAGGATTATTGAATCCTCATGCGTTGGCCCAAAGCATCGATGGTGACCAATGGGTCGATAAAAGGAATTTTGGTAACTAAGCCGTATGTAGAAATATGTGTATAATATAGTTGAGTTAGACCCGTTGGGTGGTTTTAATGGGTTATATGTTTTGACATTGGTAATTGCCGTAAAAGTCGTGTTATTAGACTCACGTTACATTGCAGGTTCGAAAGGAATGCTTGGGGGTTACCCCGGATAGATTTCGGATGCAAAAAGGCAAGAAAAAGGGGGTGTTCCACCAGGTGCCACCGTAGCTTACGGTGCCACCGTAGCTTACGGTGGCCCCTGATGAGAAAACCCCACCGTACCACAGCGCCTGGCCACCGTAGCCTAGCCAGGGCCACCGTAGCTTACGGTGGCTGGCGTAAGCTACGGTGGAGGTGGTTCAAAATGTTGAAAATCGTCCTCGTTTGTTAGTTCAATGTCGTATCTTGCATCCAATATGTTTATTACTAATGGGTTTAAGCTGAATGCAGGTAGGGGATGTGCGGGACTGGATTCCACAAGCAAGTCCAAGAACCGAACACTCGAAGACCGTTGACATCGGCGTTGTTTTGTAAATCGTAATGGCGCTAAAACACTAGATACTTGTATTAAAAGCAATTATCATGTCTTTTGGGTGATTCGCACGTTTTAACGACGTTAATTAACGAAAAAATTTTCTGGGACCTAAATTCTAAGCTAACGTTTTAACGTTATTTTCCTAAATTGAAACTCGGGTGTTACAAGTTGGTATCAGAGCCGTGGTTTGAGGGATTCAAGTACGCGAAAGGTGCTTGAACTCAAACTCCGAGCTCGAGGTACGGGAAAAGTGTTCGGTTCAAGCTTGATCGGGAATCCAGGTGAGTAAAAGTTTGCATATTGTGGCATAGTTGTTAGTAGCTAGTGTATGAACAAATGGTTAAACATATGTAATTATCACATGGTAAAATATTTGATATAATGCTTAAAACTGTGAATAGCACGGAAGATTGTAAGCGCTAGAACCGTGAATTTTGTAAATGTTAGGGACAGATAGAAATGGGTTAATGCTAAGGCAAAAGACCTCGTATAAATCCGTGGGATTATTTGATAATAAGATGACATTGTAACGAGGTAACATTGTGACAAGTAATTGTGCAATGTTGTATCTCGAATAGTATCTGTAAATGTAACAAGATAGCATTGTGACAAGTCCATTGTGCAATGTTGTATCTTGAATCAAAATTGAAAGTGTAACGAGGTAACATTGTGACAAGTAATTGTGCAATGTTGTATCTCGAATAGTATCTGTAAATGTAACAAGATAGCATTGTGACAAGTCCATTGTGCAATGTTGTATCTTGAATCAAAATTGAAAGTGTAACGAGGTAACATTGTGACAAGTAATTGTGCAATGTTGTATCTCGAATAGTATCTCTAAATGTAACAAGATAGCATTGTGACAAGTCCATTGTGCAATGTTGTATCTTGAATCAGAATTGAAAGTGTAACGAGGTAACATTGTGACAAGTAATTGTGCAATGTTGTATCTCGAATATATCTGTAAACGTAACAAGATAGCATTGTGACAAGTCCATTGTGCAATGTTGTATCTTGAATATAAAAAAAAATGGAAATTGGCGAAGAACGACTCTTTAGGAGCCGTGAAACCAATACAAAGAAAATGGAAATTGGCGAAGAACGACTCTTTAGGAGCCGTGAAACCAATACAAAGAAAATGGAAATTGGCGAAGAACGACTCTTTAGGAGCCGTGAAACCAATATAAAGAAAATGGAAATTGGCGAAGAACGACTCTTTAGGAGCCGTGAAACCAATATAAAGAAAATGGAAATTGGCGAAGAACGACTCTTTAGGAGCCGTGAAACCAATATAAAGAAAATGGAAATTGGCGAAGAACGACTCTTTAGGAGCCGTGAAACCAATATAAAGAAAATGGAAATTGGCGAAGAACGACTCATTAATAGCCGTGAAACCAATTTAATGAAAGTGGCAATTGATAAAGCCATTAATTTGAAACAAGGTTGCATTCGGGATATCACTAGATGTACAAAGGATGAACCTTATGTGAAGTTGTTATAAGTGAAAGATTAATGAGTAACCATGGAACTAACAAGTTGAAACGGTCCCATGTCTTTAATTAATAAAGCCGTTGGGACGGTTTATTTACGTTGGTATGTAATATCGTAAAATTGTTAAATGATGCCAAGTTATATAATGTGATTGATTTTCATGTGATTTGGGTTAAAACCCAAGTCGAGAATTAAGTAAAATTTCGAAATGGAAAAAAATAAGAATAAGGAGAAACGGGTTATTGCATATGCTAGAAAATCCGTAACCCTATGAAATGACTAGACGTTTAACAAAAGGTGAGAAGTAACCTTGTTTAAACATAGTAAAAATTAATGATGTTGAGTCATGTTGATTCCCATGTAAGTTCGTATAACTAATAGGGAATTAAAGCTGTTAGGTGGGTGACCGACCTAACTTCATGGGTGAGACCCACACGCATAGATGATGGCGAAAGTAGGGAGGACGCTGGAAGCGACCGTTCCCGAAGACGGATAGAGGATTGCTATGCAAGTAAGTATCCTTAAAAATTTCCAAATAAATGTTGGAATGTAATATGAACAAGTAATGGTTCGTAAGAACCATAACTACGTGCTCAAAAGTGTTGAGTGATTGATTAATGATTATTAAGAACCATATCATAATGTTAAATTATTTAGAAATGATCCTTAGGGATCATAATGCTGATTATTTCTGATTGCTAGCTAAATGGTTCAAGGGAACCATGGCAACGCTGAAAATACGTAAATAAGCCAACATGTCAACTGAATAATAACC
>JBCNJP010000006.1:28527673-28595096 GCA_039602395.1 Deinandra increscens subsp. villosa
CTGTTGGGTAATATTCATTCAAGGGGATATTACTTGGGTCATTAGGGTCCTTCAGTCATGGCCGCGAGGCATATATTGGAACCTTACAGCAGCTGTGTAGGGAGTCGGTACTGGCTCATACCCACGTGATACCTAGTATTAAATTATGATGGTATGATGGTATCCCATATATGTTATACACATGAAGGAGATACAGGGGCACGCGCCTGTGTTGTCTGGATTGAGTTTTGACCTTAGGCAGGACCTAGGATTCACAACAGGCATATGTATATTTCAGAATGAGTTAAATAATTTCATTTTGAGTCACTAGCTGCGGCTTACAAACAACTTTTTTTTGTTGTCATGTTTTAGTTCATATTGTAAGTAATTAGCTAGCGGTTGGGACAGGGGATCTTGATAAAGGGTAATTTGGGGACAATTGGATAGGCTTCACAGCCTAACTTCGTTATCTCTCCTTGTTTTTGTCCTTTAGGTTTTGTTGGATTGTATTAGAGAAACCTCATACTAGTTTAGACAATTAATTCCACCGTTTGTATATATTTGAATAAGTGGTCTATTGCGTATGTTAGTGGACTGTTGTCTGTGTTTGTTGGTTTTATGTTGTGCACTCTTACTTAATCTGAAGCTTCCGCGAGATACTGATACAGACAACCGTCCCACACTCGCTCTCCCCGTCCCTTGCAGGGGGTGAACTTTCGAGAACGGAGGCGTGTGACGTCATGAAATCATAGTCGTGGATACTTAGAACAATTTGCAAATATAATAAAGATAACAATACGTCATTTAGATTGCAGCGGAAAATGTGGTGATAATGACATTGTCTTACAAATTGCAATAATAATAAAAGATGTCTTTAACGATGAAGCTTAAGATACTTAAAAAGTTGATAAATGATAAAGGGGGCTATGATTCCATCGTGAGCAAGAGGTCCGATAGAGTTCAGAATACCCGTTTGCACCGCGTTCGTCATCTAGTTACCTGAGAAAATCATGAGCTTAAAAGGGTCAACATAAAGTTGGTGAGTTCACAGGTTTAAGACTCTACAAACAGTTTTGTAAAAGGTTTAAGGCATACAAGATAAATAACATGGTCACCGTGATGTAATGATTAACAATGAACTTTGAATTTGAAACTAACAGATTTACCCACTCATAGCATCTTCCCTAAAGATACTGAAATGGAACAATAATAACTGGCGTGTACTACTCGACAAATGCACACGTCGGGATTGGAGCTACCAATCAAGTAGGGTTGTTAACCCAAATAGATCTATTCACTAGTTACCGTTTCGTTAATTACCTTTGAACCCAAAGACCAGTCATCAAATGTCTGGTGGAGTATATTTTTTCAAATGTGTGTCAGACAGGTTGATGATAGAAAGATGCTGCTGCTGCTCAAAGTTAAAGAACCAGTCGGACAAGACTTCCATCTGGAAAATAAACTATTTAGGGGAAGTTGTTGGTGTCTTTACAAGTTTTCAAAAACTTCAAAAGAGCTTCAAAGAAGTTGTTCACGTGTTAAGGGGAAGCTGAAGACTTTAAAGTCAATTGATGAAGAAAATGATGCAGAGAGCAGTTAGAGATCATGAAGATCCAAGATCAACAATCAAGTTCTCCAAAGTTAGGAGGTTTTTCAAAATTTTACCTCTAACTTTTGGAGATTCAAGACAGTTACCGAGGATTCAGCAAGAACCAGTTCTTTCAATAGAAGCAAGTCAATGAGAATCCTCCATTTCATTAACTTGTTCATTTCAAGAAGTTCGAGCTGATGCTGATCAAGAGGAAGTCCCAAGCGCCCATTATGAAACCCAAAGAAGATTTCCGCGGAAAGAATCTTCATCAGCATCTTTGCCAGCCAGTCAAGAAGAAGATTTTCAAAGATCGAATACATTTAATATCACAAGCCTAGGGGAAAATTCTAGAGGCTAGATTATGAGGCTTGTAATATTAAATAGTTTGAGCTGGGCTTAGTGGGTTTCATTAGATTAGTAGGCTAGTTTTATTATTATGTTTAGGCTAGTTTACTATTGGATATAGGCATGGGCTTGGGTTTATGATTAGGGTTTAAGAGCCCAATAGTAAACTCATGGGATGGCTATATAAACCCCATGAGTTTACTATTCAAGGGGCTTAATTACGATTTCTAGAGAGAGAAGAGGGTTTACGATTTACTGTTTTGTACCCGACAAGTTCATCTTGTGTGCAAGATTAGGTTTTTAACGTTTAATCACCGTATTCTTTGTGTTTCTTCTCTTCTCTATCTTGAATCAATCATAAACGAGGATTCCGCACTCGTTTGTGATTAAAATATCGTGAGGCATGAACATTAGTTATGGGCTAGGTTATTATTTGTTATTGGGCTTGAATAGATTACTTGTTAGGCCATGTTGGCCGATTTTATATGTTTATGATTGGGCCTATGGTGTTTATGATTGGCCCCAGGGTTTGTAAGAGGTAGTATAAATACCTCACTTGTTTATGATAACGTCACGGACATCATCTTCTATGGGGCTTCTACTTGTTGCCTTTGCCCAATTTCATCAATTAGCACTCGTTTGTGATTAAAATATCGTGATTAGTTGTTGTTTCCGGACCTACAATTGTTTATGATAATGTCGGTAATTATGTACCACAATTAAGCACTTAAAATGTTTTAACTGGATGTGAGTTTATATGGTTTCAAAATTTTTGAACAATCGTTTAGAGCGTCGAGTAACGGAAGCTAAAAAGGGTTCCTCAGTTAAAGATTTGTCTGGTTTGATCCATGATTTTAAATCAGCTTCGAGGCAAGTAATTTTTAAATTTCTGTGATTAGGGTTAATTGTTTTTATGGTTTATCTTATATTTCAAGTCTTTAAATGTTTTATTAAATTTTTATGATCAAGATCAGATCACTCGGGGTTTGAGTCTGAGGGGAAGCTTCGTAAATTCTCAGATTTTCTCAAAGTTAACACTTTTTAAGAGAATTAATATCTTTTTGAGGTTTGGGAGTGTTTTGTATGACTTTTAAGAGTTGGAGGGGGCAAAATGTAAATTTTTATCAACAAAACCCCATTTACGATTCACTTTACTCATTTACGGTCTACATTTTATCTCTCTCTCTCTGCGTTTACGATCTCCACCGAGAAAAAACCCTAACCGCCCCTAAACCTCGCCGGAATTTCAATCCAACCCACCTCCGACCTCCGCTGAACAATCCGAGCACACCATCATCCTCGCAATCGATTTCCGACCGTGAAACCCCATTCAATCGACTTGTTCCCACTAGTTTTTCATCGACCTTTTCACGGTTTTTTTTGTGTCTCAAGCCTTAAATCGCAATTGTTCCCTGTTTCTACTGTTTTCGAGACGATTTCACGAGTGTTGAAGTCGGTTTTGTGCTAAAAACTCATAAAGGTAGTTGCAGATAATTTTTGGTGAATATTTGTTGTGTTTAACTGTGTTTACGAGATGTTGCAGGTGTGAAAATGGAGGTTTTTGGGTGTTTACGATCGTCTCAATGAAGAAGACGACTGTTGACTGTTTACGATTTTCATTTTACGATCAGGGTTTACGATTCTATGATCCTGATCGGTGTTTACGACCCTAGCAAACGACAAAATGTGATTACGATTGGGCTTCGGGTGTTTATTCAGTGTTTACGACTGGGCAGCATGATTACGATTGGACCGAAATTATAACCCGAGTCGTGAACCCGTATTTGTATATCGTAAACTCACATTTTGAATCGTAATCTCATGATAAAAGGATATTCACTTAAATTTGTTTTAAAATCATAAACACCTAATATTTTGAATCTCATTAAAATTGAGATAAAATTAATTGTGTTTGTCAATTCTGTGACGGTTAAATCAAATATTTTCCTTGAAAGTTTAAATTGAAATTTTCGTGAACTTCAACAAGTTAAATGTGATTATTCAATTGAACTTCAAGATAGGGTTGGCAAACATAATTACTCTTTAATAAATTCAAGTCTGATACATGTGTCTTGTCTTTCTCAGATGGCAGACGACATGCTTGACGAAGAGATAAAGTTTGAAAGTGATCACTGCATCCCGGCGTATCTTGAAGACCCACCAGAAAAGCATATGGAATTATTTTATTCACTGGTGGCCGAGATGAATATCTGCAAGATAAACCATGCCCTGAGATCATGTGTGCTGATTGATGAGGAGCTTGTAACAGAGTTCTGGGGATCTGCTAGAGCTGATGCAGATAAAACAACAATCACTGCTACAATCCAGAACAGGGAGAGAGTGATTCAAGAAGATGACATCAGGAAAGGGCTGAACATCATTGATAGTGCTGCTGATCCGATTGAGTATCCGAAGGAAGTTGTTCTAGCGGGTGCTCAATCTCTGGGATATGAAGGAAAGTTCCCTCCCATCTTCAAGAAGTTGTTGCCGCACTACTGGAGGTGTCTGGCTCACTACATGCAAAAATCATTTCTGGGAAAGAGAACTAGCTTTGATCAGCTCAACAAACTGCATGGAACAGCATTTGTCGCATTGGCCTTGGACTGGAAATTCAATTTCTCCAAGATGATGTTGTTGGATTGGATAGGCAATGCTGACCTGAGCGCCCGAGAACAGTTCCTGATGACACCAAGATTCGTACAAATGGTGGTCATGAAGAAATATCCCATGATTGAAGAGAGGGTGGAAAAACTGGATATTAAGGTGATGGATTGTGGAGTGTTTGGACTACAGACCCAAGACAGAAAGGGTAAAAATAGTTTTCAAGGAAGGCTTGAATGGGTCAAGAGGGGTGCATTTCCCGAAGTGGCAAGGGAACAAGAAGTTGAAGAATCTGAACCTGAAGCCGATGTGCCAACTGTAAATGCATCTGTTGCTGAAGATCAAGATATAACAGCAACTCCGGCTGTAAATGTGCAAGAAGAAGATGTGGTGATACCTTCAGATGAAGAAAATGTTATGGACGACATTTTTGCTAATCAAGGAAATATGGATGATGATATCTATGGAGACTTGGAGCCAATAAATCTTAAAAGATCAAGAGATGTACTGAATTCATCTTCTAGTGGTGATTCCATTCCTCAAGAGTTGGATTTTCAGTTCAATGTGAATGAAATGCTCGAAGAGCCTGTCCCCTTCCGTGAACCATCTCCCAGGAAGAAGACAGATCCAAGAAGTGTACGGTTCAAGTTCACAAAGACTAGCTCAAGTCTGTTAATGGTCCATCCAACTGAGTCCAGTTCTCAGAGTCAAACTGCTCAAGAAGAATCAACAGTTCCAAGTGTTGAAGATCAACCTGCCCAGGTTCAGACTGAAAGCCCTCCTCTGAATGAACGTAGCCCTGTTCATGAGGAAAGGCAACCTCTGGAGATTGATAACACTATTGTTGTACCCAGCCCTATCAGAATAAGTGTCTCTAGTGGAACAAGCTTGCCGCCAACTGTTATTCCAAGTTTCCGCCCACTTCAAGCTGCTGAGCTACCAATTGAGATAAGGATAAGTGCAGACCCTCACATAAACTTTCTGATGTCTCAGAACAGAATTAGGGAAACTGAGATAAAAGCACTCCAGGCAGAAAACAGAAAGGTTGAAGGACAAGGAGACGGCGGACAAGAATAGAATGAAGTATCTGTGTGAGACCTTGATGGACCTGAAGAAGAAGTTTGGTAATTTGAAAAATGTTGTGGAGTCAAATACTTCAGGTGCCCCTGGTCAAAGTTCATCTCTGGGTGTGCAAGGTACAGAAGCAGTAAATGTGGATGATGGAGATGACACTATCGAGATGTCTAACTATGCCCTAAGTGGAAGGGTCATCTCCAAAGCACCAGAAGGTCACGACAACTGGTTTAAGGAATTCTTTCAAGGACCAGCCCCCACTCAATACACCCTTGATGTTGGTGAAAGCTCAATAGACAAAAGGGGGAGTCGTGAACCTATTATGTGCTGGCACTATGACACTGAGAAGAAGCTGTTTGCTGTGATCCGTGACGGCTACAGTCCAGTAGCAGTACTATAGAACACGTGCCCAATTTCATTCATGGACTGAGCCTGAGATTAGAAGTCTGCTTAGAGCTCCATACATCAACAGATGGAACATCACTGAAGGAGATCTTATTCGAAACAATCTGATGAGCCAATTAGAAAATAATTTTGCAAACTTTGAGCTGAAGCAAGTAAGATGGGTCGAGACTGGAACTGACCCAGTAACTGGTGAGTCGATAGGAGAAGCAAGGAGACCACCCACCAAACGCACAAGAGTGATCAATATGTTGGATGAGATCGAAGATGGTACCTTAGTCAAAAGCTTTGACTGTTGGTGTTATGATCCAACGACTCACGAGGTGGTGGTGCTCTGCAAGAGAATGAGGCAATTTCGTTTCTACGATCCGGTCGACCTGCTAAGATTTGGAGAAAAAGATATCAAGCTCCTCGCCTCACAACCTATTCTCGGAGATGAGAATGATCTGGAAAATGCTATAAGGGTGGGGATCTTCCATGGAACAGCTAACCGGATTGTGGCAAATGGATGGTGGTCGAACAACATACAGAACACTTTCAGATTCGATCTGCAGCTGCCATAGGTGGTCTAATGGTTCATGCCTAGGGGAAGATTGTTGGGCTATACTTTAAGAGGCATGAACATTAGTTATGGGCTAGGTTATTATTTGTTATTGGGCTTGAATAGATTACTTGTTAGGCCATGTGGGCCGATTTTATATGTTTATGATTGGGCCTATTGTGTTTATGATTGGCCCTAGGGTTTGTAAGAGGTAGTATAAATACCTCACTTGTTTATGATTATGACAAGCTTTTGGAATATAGTTTACGATTTTCTCTCTCACTCTCTAGTGTTTCCGATTGGTTTCATAAGCTTCAAGATTGTAGTGTTTTGCATTCAAGATTTGATCTTTATCTTAGATCAAATCTATTTCTTCTAATTTCTTCTTGAATCAATCACACACGAGGATTCCGCACTCGTTTGTGATTAAGATATCGTGTTCTTGGTTGGATTTTCGGACCTACAATTATTATTTTTTGAGGTTGATGGATGATGTTAGGCATTCGTTTATGTATTTTCAGTCTTCGTTGCTTTGATTTGATAGTTTTTGTGTGTTTTTTCTCCGTAATTCTGTTGTAATGACGCTCAAAGCTGGTTTACGTGATTTGGTTTTGATCGAAGTCGTTTGAAGTTATTTTCTCGTAATTAGATCAGTTATTGTTTGCACGTTTCTAATCGTTACAATGTGTGATTAACTGGTGTAATTGTTTCGTAGATCGAGTTTATTGAAGTTAGTTTTGACGTGATTTTTTCAACATGTTTCTATTTTGCATGCGTTTTGTTAATGAAAGTGCGTTATTATGGCATTTAGTTTTATTGCCAAATTTTCTTAGAAAAATAGTTTGTGTTATTATTATTCATAGGTTGCGTTATATATTTTTTATTGTATAGTGTGAACAACTTATAAGTTGTACGTTGCATGATTACTAAAATACAGTTGCGTGTTTTTTATCAATACTGTTTGCGTGATTACTTATTATGCGTTTGCGTCATTTACAGAATTAAGAAATGAAGAATGTTACATTTCATCAGTTCCAATGTCAGCCAAACCTGAAGAAGGCATGATATTTTCATCATTGAATGAAACTGAGGCATTCTACTATGAGTATGCTAAACAATCTGGATTTACAGTTAGGAAAAGATATCAATATGAGGTGTTTGGTTTCATTAAGGGGAGGCGTTTTCTTTGTTCCAAACAAGGTAACAAACCCTACAAGAAGTATGATTCGAGTAGCGTGTCTGGAAAGGGGAAAAACAAAGTAAAACCTAGGAAGAAGTTTTCTACCCGTACTGGTTGCATTGCACATATTGTGTACACTTCGAGTGATGGCTTATCTTACAAAGTGCATAAATTCGTGGAGGGGCATAACCACTACCTTGCTGGTCAAGAAGACATGCATTTTCTTCGCTCAAACAGGCATCTGACAACAATTCAGGAATCATTGATATATGAACTATATTTACTTAACCTTGGTCCTGTTAAAGCATTTAATGTGATGAGGAAAAAATATGGAGGTTTTGAGAATGTTGGAGCGACTGTTGTTGAATGCAAGAACTTTAAAAGGGACCTAAACTGCTATATTGGTGAGTGTGATACTGAGATGGTTGTTAGAAGGATGCTGAACAAGAAAGATTACATTCCTGATTATTCATTTGAGTACACAGTTGACGATGAGGGGAAAGTTGTTGGGTTTTACAGGGGGTTTCCGAGTTGCCCGTTTTAATTATTTACCGACTATATATACGGGTTAATTAATCAGAATTAGTTATGCAGCGGAAAAATGTTTTACAACGCGAATTTAGTAAAACTGTTAACAGGATCTGATCACCATGTACGCGTAAATACAGAAATAAATTAAATAATTAAGTTAATTATCTAAACAATTTAGATTTACATTTGCGGAGTCCGATCAACCGTTCGAGACACCGGGGTTCGACGAACTGGCGCTAGGGTAAACGGTAACGCCCGACTCGAACCAGCGAATCAAGGTCTTCAACCGACTTTGAAGACGGGGCCTCAGGCATCACGGGCACGTTCATCTCATGAATGGGCGATGGTGGCGGTAACGAAACCATCCTATGCATCATAGAATTCCAATCGAATGGTTCCGCCATGCTTGACGGCGAATCCGTTGTAGAAATGATTTCGTCCGTCGCGCGTGGAGGCGACGGAGGAAGTGGCGTAACGACGGCGGCATACAATGGCACCAGCCACTTAGGGTTTTCACCCGATTTGACCGTGGCGGCACGCGAGGGCTCAAACATAGGCCTCGATGGCGCGGGTAAAGCGAGAATCACCTCACGATGATCCTCGTAGAAAATATCGACGGTGACAGCGGCCTTGGCGGTGGCGGCGGCAACGGAGGCGGCGGCTCGCTCCTCCGCGGCGGCGGCAGTGGTCTCCACCTTCAATGCAACAAAGATCAACCTAGGATCCCTTTTCACCTTCTTGGCGGCGGCAACTGACGGCGTGGTGGTGGTGTTGGTTTGCATCGAACAAGAAGGGAGAGAGGGGAGGGGGACGGCGATCGCAAGGGAGGAGGGGGAGAGGAGAGATTTCGAGAACTAGGGTTCTCCTCTTCTAAATCCTCCTTTTAATTCCCTACGATGGGCTTTAGGAAGGCTAAGCCTATATCGCGGTCCATTGCTCCAAAACCACTAAAAACTGTGATATTACTAGTCCGGTAACGAATAGACAATATCCCGTCGATTTTTCTCGTAAACAATTTTAGATAGATTCGTTTCGTTACATTTAATTAAATATATAACAAGTATTTATTTATTTTAACCGTTTCAATTAATTAATTAACAAGTAATTAGTTATAATAGTTCGTTGACTCCGGTGTAACTCTTCCGGGTCGAAACCGGGCGGTTACGTTAAATGTCGGGTCAGGACATCTAATATCCAACATTTGTTCCAGGTTCGATGCCTAAATATACCATAGGTATGCTTCTATCATCAAGTTTCTTAAGGTGAACCGATGGTACTTTTGAATAAACTAGGGAACCGAAAATCATAAGATGACTTATATTTGGTTTGTGACCTTTTAGAGCCTCATAGGGTGTAGTATCATTCAAAGTTTTTGTTGGAGTTCTATTTAGTAGGTAAACAGAATGATGAAGTTCGACACCCCCCCCCCACCCCACCCCCCCCCCCCCCCCCCCCCCCCGGGCGCCCGAAAGGTTTGAGGCATACTAGTAGCTTTTAACATACTTCTAGTTGCATAAAGTATGGTTCTATTTTGACGTTCAACTACTCCATTTTGTTAGGGTGTATAAGGAGTAGTTAGTTGTCTTAGAATTCTATGATCCTTATAATATTGGTTGAATTCATGTGATGTAAATTCTCCACCTCTATCAGCTCTAAAACTTTTAAGCTTAGTTCTAACCTCACTTTTGACCATATTCTTAAATTCCTTGAATGTTTCAAATGCTTGGTCCTTAGATGTTAGAAAATATGCTCACATATATCTAGTCACTCACACCCTTGCACCAAAATAATTATAATAGTAATAATAATCACTCCTCCATATGAAACAAAAGAGATGACACATGTTTGTAGTGAGCACCGTTAGTTGAAGACAGAAAACGTACGATACGAGGGCTCTTATGTTTGTATACCTTAACTATAATGATTTTCAAAGTGTCAGGTACTTGCACTACCTATGAGTTGACATCTAGTTGGGGAGTGGGACCCTCTTCCATTCTAAAGGTACTGACTCGTCTTTGTCAACCGGCCATATACTTATTCTTCAATGTTTGAAACGTTTTATATTTAAATAAATAAACTTAGAGCGTTCACACATACCTCCATTATAGATATGTGAGCGTTACTTAAAAATTTAAGGTTTAGTTATAAATGATTATTACATATAGGAAGTTATAAATAATAAAGTATTACTGCTATATGTATTTATATTTGAGAAAAAATTTATTGAATCCTTAAAATTTGAGATTTAAACAGAAAGTGAAATATGGTTATATGATTTAATGTATAAAAAATATTATTTGATTAGTGGTTACTGCAATAAAATAGAGAATGTGTTAATGAATAAATCCTTTTCAACTTACTCTAAAACATACATACATTTTACATGTGAAAAGGGTTTTTATCTTTATCTTCAAATCTCTCGACCATTATCTTCTTTACGTTTTACTAGTTGTGGGTGAAATGATCTATAGAAGCGCAATAAGTTGTCAGTACACCGGTCAAGCCAACCTTACGTATATCTAATAACAATTTCATATATTAATGTTTTTTAGAAAACTAATTTCGCTAAAAATTCTATAACTTTTATTAAAGCTTTATTTATGGGAAAAAAAATTTAAAAAATTAAAAAGTTTAGTGATTTTTTTATTATTGCATCATGCAATAGTACCAATAGTATTGCATAATGCATTATAATTAAAACTACTTAAAAACAAGAGGCTTAACTTAAATATGAATGTGGTTTATGCGAATAATGTAAAAAACAAAGAACTGACATTCATTTAAACCAATTTTATATTATTGTTGCATAGTGCAATATTAATTTCAAGACTAAAATTCGAATTTTATTTTATTTTTAAAAAAAACTCGAAAACGTTTTTAAAGTTTTGTTCTTTTTCTCTAATATTCTTAAAATCATGAAATATTCATATTAATTGAAAGATCTAATAATTGAGATAACTTTTTAGCCTTTTTATCCTAATGATATTTCTTACGATAACTTCTTTCAATTAGTTTATCTACATTCTTATAATTTTTTGGGAACTGATTATTTGATGTATTTAAATTAGTTAACATTGAGTTTTTCTAACATTTCATTTGATAGATTATTTGATTATTCTCTAATAACTTATAACATTTAGTTTCTTTTAATATAAACACAATGTATTATTTAATTCTTATGTCAATGTTACGATATAAAATTAATAAAAAACTAGTATTTTTAAAATAAAGTACGTTTCTAGTTTAGATCTAAAAACAAATTGGTTTAGAATAAATCACAATGTCAACAATTTTCTTTTAGAAAAAATAGTGTATTTAGATGTAAATAAAAAGTTTAATATTACAAATTATTAACAAATTTAAATAAATGTTATTTTGATTATTGAATGAAACAGAAAAAATTAACTTTGCATGACTTGTCAGTGGTGACAAGACGCCACCGCTTAAAGTGGTGAAGGCTTCCCTTGACTCCTTGAGATTAAGGAGTTCTAGCCTTTATTGGTCCTCAATGTCTATGACTGATTGTAGTAGTTTAGCCGTTCAATAATCAATGAGGCTCACCAATCATACATCATTTCTTGATTTGATCGTAAACACACAACTTAAAGAGTTTAACCTATGGGTAATACCAAACCTTCAAAAAACTAGCCACCAAAAGTACAAAATCTAATCTTTCGATGACATTTGGGACCAATAACATCCACTACTACAAAAACGGCCTTTCTTGACGCTTTTTGTGCGTCAAGAAAGGGCTCAGATGACGCGCAAAAAAGTGTCAAAGAAGGCAGGGTCAAGAATCCTCTTGACGCGCAAAATGCGCGTCATCTGCTTCTTGACGCGCGAACAATGACGCGCATTTTATGACGCGCAAAGCGTGTCATAAAAAGCGTGTCAAGGAAGCCCCCGTCATAAATATGCTTATGACACGCATATATGCGCGTCATGAATTAAAAAAAATTAAAAAATTTTTTTTTTGTAGATTCACTAATTTCCACATTAATGACAATTAACCTCCTAATCAAAATACAATACACTTGTAGCAAAATAATACATTTCATATATAGAGCAAATATTACAAAGTTAACATTAGTTTACATTGCACTAACTACATGTAACCTTAGCTTCTTCCATCACAATACTTGCATTATCAAGCCCATCTACAAAAAGGAAAAAGGATGGTCAAAAGCAGGAAAGGAAAAACAGCAGAAGCGGGAAGGGAAAAACTTGCATTATCAAGGCCATTTACATTACACTACTACATGGTTGATGCAAGAACAGAAGCAGCAGCTGCCTTAGTTATAGAACTGAAGTTACCTGATTTCAGGCCCGCATCTGCACCCAATTTTGATTACCTGAACTATGCTAATCAGTGCCTTAGTTACTCTAAATTCTTCTTCTAAAGCCATCATAATCTCAACCTGCAGCAGCAGCAACAGTTTATTATCTAATAATACTAATTTTCAAATACAACTATTATTACCATGTTCATCATTAATTAATTTGTTACTTGGGAGTAAAATAAACAAGATTTTTCAAAGAAAAATACACAAAAAGGGACGAGTCATACCACTGTTAGCTTCACATGAAACCATCTCAGCCCCTCTCTTGGGTTAAACTCTTGCAGCCCTTGGTTTGACCGCGTGTGAAGATGGTATCCGAGTTGGTGATCTGAGGTTTGCTAAACAACTCGATCCAATTTCAACAACTGGGTGGATTGGATTTCCATATGCTCATAGCTTGAGTTCTAAGGCTTTGATGTTTCCAAATGTCAGTTTATGGCTACAAAAATTCAAACCCATGATAATAAAGAAGAAATAGAGTTATGGGAAATTAAAATCAGATATAATGAAGTTTGTGAACCCATCTTTAATTGTCAAGAGAAGTTATTTTATCTCTACCTTTTTTATGAACTTATGTTAACTTCTATGAATTGGGGTCTCATTACCAGTGAATGAGTGTTGGTTTTTTAGCTCAGCAGCACCTTATAGCTGCCAGATAGAAACAGTACCATCAAAGTAGCCATATCTTAAACCAACTAGCAATTCAGCCCCCTATAGCTACAGCCAAGGAACACAATGAAAACATTAAAGACAAAGAAAACATCTCAGATATAGAATAAAATCAAAATCACCAAAAAATAATAATTATAATCAATTAATATCATGAACTGAAAGTAAGAGGAAAGCATCAGTATGGAGTCCAAACGTTGAACGATAAGAGTGGAGTTAGATTCAGTGGTGGGTTTGCCTGGTGTTCCATATGTGTTCATTTGCCCACATTCCAATCACACTACCCACAAGTTAATATCTAATAGTTACCCAGACCCTATGGATTATTTTCACTACCCTTAGTTTATACATGGTTGGTGCTACAAACATGAACATTTTGCTTGGTATAAAATCCAATTTTTTATTCAATGATAGTGAATAGATACTAAAAATACCTGCATTTTAGCACCAGGAAGCATATCATTGCAGGGTTTAACAGAACACCTGATGGCAAAAGGACAGAAATCCACATAGAAGCACTCAAATTGGCATTAAGCAAACATCAAAAGTAGAACACGGCCGAATTTTGCAAAAGGGACAATTAATCATACCTGATTCAAGGAATTCTTTGGAGTGCTATACTGAGCAGCTAAAGATGCAAAAACCTGCACATATAAATTATAAACTTGAAATTGAAAACAGGATAAAAAGCATGTTTGAAATTGCAAAAACCTGCACATATCTAATTTGTCCACTTGTACTGCATCATAATCATGTTTGAAGATCAAAGACCCATGCTAGAAGATAAAATTATATATGGACACAACTTAGAAGTATAACAATTGACACACCAAAGATAAAAATCAATGATCATGAGAGGTGTGTCGAGAAAAGAAAGAAGTTTAAAGATAAAACACATCATATATGGTTCAAACATGAATAAAACACAACATAAATTAAACATGAGGAAAGACAACATAATTTAATAAAAGAGCCTATGTAAAATAAAGAAATACAATAAGGACTCAACCCCTGCACCACTACATATCAACGCTACTTTTAGTCTATATTTTTAACAGCAAAACACTAGTTTTACTATTAGCCATGTATAATCTATTAATCTGCAAATCAGCCTTACTCACCAAATTGAAACAAATTAGTCATAATCCATTCCAAAAAGTGTTCTATGATAATCATAACTTAATAAAAAAAACTAAGAATCCTCTCTGTCATATTATATATAATTCTCTTCACAAGAGCCTGCAACACAATTGATACAATCATAACCTAAAGAAATGCAACAGCAAGCTCACCCTAAAGAAAATAGGGTTATACCGATTGTTTCAATTTCACTCTTGTCTCTTGAATTAATCAATTGTTTCAAATTAGTCATAATCCATTCCAAAAATGTATGAGTGTTTCACTCTTGTCTCTTGAATCAATCAATTTCAGAGCTAAAGGGTTATAACGATGGTAATAAACCCAAAAAAATTAGAGAATCACACATGTTCCTAATCAATTGCTAAGTGATAGAAACCAGAAAAGTTATAACGATGTAAATCCACACCATAGTATAGTTGCACCTATATGAAGCAACTCCTGACCCTAATTCCAATAAGATACAATCACAGAGAGCTTCTAGATACTGTCACTACTTGAATTCAAAGAAAAGCATTTGATTTGAGACCGCAAATCTATCATTTAGCAAATATTATCCAATCCCTGACCAAAACGTAAATCAGAAAGACTACATACTAATCATAAATAACAAAGTGACTTAAATGGAAATAAATACCTTGACAACAATCATTAATTTGAAGACGAAGAGGACAATGATAATGGTGATGAAATCTCCATTTCCTTCACGGAGTAATTCCCCACGCGGTGGCCACTGTTGCAGTGGCGGTTGCCTTCCTGCGTCCATTTTCGATGTTAGGGTTCTTAATATCAAGGAACAAATTAAGTAAAGGGATAAGAGAATCGAACGGATTCGAACAGTGTAGAGAAAGAGAATTAGGTATGATCATTTATGTGGTTTTTGTGGTAATAAGAATGAAATTGCGAAAGGGAAAGAAAACGAATGTGAAGAAGAAAGAGGGGAAATATGGCGGTTGTAGTCGGAGACGGAGAATGAAGGACTCGATTGTCACACCCTGGATTTGGACTGTGAATGGAAGGCGGAGAAGGTGACGATTGCGAGAGGGGTCGCCAAACACCATGACGATTTGAAATTGGTGGGAAACGGTGGAGCAAGGGTTGTGATGTTTAGTGAGGCGTCGATGTTAAAGCACGCCGTGACTGTGGAATTACCTAAAGACGGAGACTGAAGAACATATCCTTATCAGCAGAGACCGGAAACCTCATTTCAACGGTGGTTAGGGCTTTGAAGTAGCTCTGGAGGAGGTCGTGACAAGCGGGGAGAGAATCCGCGGCGAAGGAGCGTTTGATGTTGAGGGTGATGGACAGACTGAGTGAGCGGCGGTTAGGGTTTGGAGGTCCTTTTGAGATTTTGGGGAAAAAACTATGTAACTTAAATTAAAATTATGTAAAAAGTGATGGACAGATCGAGCGAGCGGGAAATAAAATTTTGGGGAAAAATTAGCGGGAAAAAAAAACATAAAATGACACTTTTTAGATGACGCGCATTTTTTTTAAGTGTACTCCGTGTTTTTTTTTATATATTTATGACAGAAATTTAATGACGTGCAAAAATGCGCATCATCTAGTATTAAAATTTTACAATTCTTGACAGTTTTTTTATGACACTCGTTTTTGCGCGTCATTAAAAACCGGGCGTCATCGTTCGCGCGTCAAGAAAGGCCCTGTTTCTAGTAGTGATCAGAAGTATCATACCTTGGAGATGGACTTCGTTGAGAAGAACCAGAACTATAAGAAGACCCTCCTGAATAATAATGATCATTCTTTGATTTGACAACATGTCGTTTCTGCTATTGTGATTTGTTCTTTTGAGTTAAACCAACAACTTTCTTTGGTCGTTGTGTTTGAAAAACTACTTCTTCCTTAGAATCATAACCAAGACCTTTATGCTTGTATCCCTGGACTTTTGAAGAATTTGAAAAAGCCATTGGAACTGCTCTGCCTTTAGCTGCACTGGTAAATTTAGCTTTAATAGCTTTCAATTTGTTATTTGAATCAAAGCTTTTTCTTCTTCATGGACAGATGAAGAACCAGACGCAATTTTCTCACAAAGCTTTTCATCTTCTTGAGCCTTTGAAATTGACACAAACTTTGGAGCTTCACCTAATTTCTTCTCCCTTTTCTCAGATTTGTTTTTCTTCTTCTTTGCTGGAGTTGCAAATTTAGAATAATCTTGCAATTCAGCTCTTGGATCAAGTGACACAGATGGAGGATTTAATATAACCACTGGAGCTGGAACAGAATGTAATTCCTCTTCTTTCACACTTTCGTCACTCTTTTCCTGATTGTAAATGTAATTCAGTAATGTAGGAGACATAGCTGAATTCTTTACTTGCTTTTGAAGGGCGAGAATCTCAACTTTTAACTCAGATATTTTGACTTGAGCAGCCAACAAATCTTTCTGAGTACCAATAAAGTCATCTGATAATTCATTGTATTCAGCCTTCAGTTGCCTTTTGGTATCACATAACTCCATTAGCTCAGCATAAACCTTCTCCCACTTCTTAGTAAAATAAGCAACATCTTTTGTTAAAATGTCATTCTTTTCACCCATCTGAACATTTTCATCTCGAAGCTTTGAAAGTTCTTCTTGAAGTTCTAAAACTTTATCTGCAGCTTCAACAGCAATCGCATTTGCTTTTTCATACCTTTGTTGAACAGGATAACTCTTTTCAAATAGATTCTCAAAATCTTGAACTGCATCAAGATGAGCAGCCTTTTCTTTCTCAAAGTCAACAATCCATTTATCCTTTTCTGTTACCAACTCTTAATTAACTTTTTCTAAATCATCACATCTTTGTTGTAAACACTCCAAAGCAACTTTCACAACTATGAATTCTTTAGTTAGCAAACTGTTATCGTTTAGCAAAGATTCAAATTTATCATTGGCAATACCACAAGCTTCACATTTCTCTTGTAAATCTTTTGTAAGTTCAGCAACTCCATCTTCCAGTACTGTTTCACATGAACTTGTTTCTGAATTAGAATCACTTACCTCCTTCCTTACAACTTCGGCAAGAAATGCAGATTCATCAGGATACCACTCGACATACTTATTTAGAGAACTATCATAAACCAAAGCAGGTTTGGAAAGAGAAGCTGAATTAGAATCAGACTTAAAAGTGGAACTTTCTAGATTATGGAGAGCATTTAATGCCAACTGTTTCTGTCTCTCTTCTATTATTTCAATATCCTTATTCCAATCATAACCTTCATCCATTTGTGAAATCAAGGCTTGCGAGTTTGAATTGTTTGTTGAGGACGAAGATACAGATGTTTTCGGATTTTTACATTCACGAGCAAAATGTCTAATTTGTGAACATTTGAAACATCTAACTTTGGACTTATCCAATCCAAGTTTTCCTCCTAGAAGAAAAGATTGTTTACCATGCTTCTTCATGTATCTCTTACCTCTTTCAACAGTCATAGCAAATTGCCAATGTAAATCTAACTCATTTAAATGATCATCATCCAACTCACTTAAGTCATTTGCAACCAAATCAACTTCTCCCAGTTTCCCAAAAATTAAACCATTTGACGATGATATAAAGGCAGATAACAATGAAGCTAAATCCTCAGATGCCTTGTCAGGAATTGTAGGCTTTGATGATTGATTTGGACTTGTAAAAGTACAACCTGGAGAATAACCATAACTCTCAGTTTTTCCAGCAAGAAATGCAGTAGGAGGACCTTCATTGAAAATGTTTGACTTTTTAGCATTTATGGTAGAATCATTTTCACCACGATATGCAGCTGGATTCTGTACTTGTGCAGGCATGGATTTGTTGACACTCAACTCCATATCTCTTGCTTGTATCTGCTCAATCAAATTGATGAATGACAACCCTGAAAATTCTTTATCATGAGTAATCATCATTACATAGTTTTCCCATTTTTCAGGTAATGCCTCTAGTATCTTCTTTTTCATATCAGCTTCTTCCTTTTTGATGCCAACTAAAGCCATTTCACTTAATAAATGTGAAAACCGAGTAATAAGCTTTGAAATATTCTCATTTGGATAATGCTTGAAATTGTCGAACTCTTTTCTTAGAACCTTTTGTTTGCTTTTCTTGAATTGATCATTACCCTCACATCGTTTCTGAATTGCATCCCACAACTCTTTTGCAGAAGTATACGCAGAAAATTGATGTAATAAGTCGGAAGGTAGTGCCATTGTTAAAGCACCATAAGCTTTTTGTTCTGCTTGATATGCCTTCTTTCGCTCACCAGTAATACTTTGTTGCAAAGTTGGCCTTCCATTTGTTCCTGTTGGATACTTGTATAGATTATTGTAAGATATCCAAAAATCAACATCATTAGCACCAACATATGTATTGAATCGTTTCACCCAACTATGATAATCTTCCAATCTGAGCAATTTCGGAACTTTCTGACTTGTTCCTATTTCATTGTCATAGTTAATGATAGCTTGCATCGTGTTTTGAATCGCAGAAAACGCTTGAAAATCCGACATTTTTCCGAAATATGACACCTCAAAAACTTCGAACTCAAAAACGGAGGTCTTCCAAGCGGATTTAGTGGGTCAAAACTGGACGGTACTGGCCGTAGGCCGGTACAAGTCCTAGATCTCGTCGATACGAACGTTTTGACTGGTATTGGGTTCCGTAACTCTTTACGGTTCTCAAGTTCCATCAGTTCTAGTGATGAATACTTTTCTGCCAGCGGACCAAAACACTTTCAGCGGACCAAAAACCTACCAGCGGATCAGATTTGTACCTGCGGACCAAATCCGAATCAGATTTCATCCGGCGGACCAGATTTCATCCGGCGGACCAGATTTCATACGGCGGATCAGATGATACGCTGAAATAACTGCCGCGGATCAGATGGTACGCTTAAACTGCCACGGATCAATAATATGAAGATTGCCTACGCGAACCAGATTAGCGGACCAGAATGCTGATGAAGATACACGGGCGGACCAACCAGCGGACCAGAAAATTCATCCGGCGGACCAGAAATTCGTCCGGCGGACCAACTGATTTCGAGGCTGATTTCACTGATTTTCGTGAAATTTGACGTTTGGAGCTGGAAATTCCTTTAGTATGATGCGAAAACACTCCAGCAACACTCAGAAATCATTTTCCATCGTTGAAACACTCGGAATTGCGGAAATTTGATGAAAAATGAAGAAAACCCAAACTTTCTCTCTTTAAAAATCTCCAAAATCACAGAATATGATCAGCAAATGGAACCAGATAGCTCTGATACCACTTGTAGACGCAAGGAGCGATGGATCGTTTGCTAATCACGTGATAACGAGATGAAGACGAGATCAAACAAGTAAATACAAATGGAATTTGTATTAATGAGTCTTGAGAGCACACACACAGAAACACACACAGAAATGTAGAATATGGCAAGAAGTTCTTAACTCTCTACACAAGGTACCTATTTATAGGTACGACTAAATGAGCTGCGGACCACATCCGGACCATCTGGTCCGGGCGGACCATTTGGTACGCAGGACCAACTAGTCCGCTGCCCTCATAGTCACACACACATATGCTCTCACATAGATACAATACACGAGACACAACGTAGCATAAGAATATGCTTCTACAAAACTCACTGAAATAATTCAAATTGAAGAAGAAATTGTTCCGGTCGAAGGTCAGGCTGAACCAGTTTCTCCGGTTCAAGTTCAACCGGAAATCTCAATTTCAGAAACTGAAGAGAATACTGAATTAGGGTCAAATGAAGCTGAAAATTCAAATGATAGCACATCAAATGAGCTTAGTTTAGAGCATCTGACCTATAATTCAGACATCAATTCTCATGAATCAGTTGGAGTCTCAGATCCTGTGTCACAACTTGAAACTGTTGAGTTTGATCACAGACTTCCTCAGCTCAACATACCCTCAAATGAAAGAAGCCATGAATTTCCTATGTTTCTTGATAAAAGAATCAACAGAGATCATCCAGCAGGAAATATTATTGGAGAAGCTTCAGCTCCTGTGTTGACAAGAAGTAGATCTACAAATGCAAACATTTGCTTGCATGCTGCATTCTTGTCTCAAGAAGTACCCAAGAAGGCAGCTGATGCCTTGGAAGACAACAGTTGGGTAGAGGCAATGCAGGAAGAACTATTTCAGATCAACAAGCAAAAGGTTTGGGAATTGGTAGATCTGCCTGATGGAGCAGAACCAATTGGAACAAAGTGGGTTTTTAGGAACAAGAAAGATGATATGGGAATTGTCATAAAGAACAAAGCAAGATTGGTTGTGCAAGGCTATGTACAGGAAGTAGGCATTGATTACGATGAAGTGTTTGCACCAGTAGCCAGGTTAGAAGCAATCAGAATCTTCTTAGCCTATGATGCATTCATAGACTTCCAAGTATTTCAAATGGATGTCAAAAGTGCTTTCTTGTATGGCCTCCTGGAACAAGAAGTATATGTCAATCAACCTCCTGGTTTGAAGACCCTTATCATCCTAACAAGGTGTGCAAGCTAATCAAAGCTTTGTATGGTCTCAAACAAGCACCTAGAACCTGGTATGAAACTCTTTCTAATTACCTTCTAGAGAATGGCTACAGGATAGGGGCTATTGACAAAACACTTTTTGTTAAAACTGTTGGTAATGATATGTTGATGGTACAGATTTATGTTGATGATATTATTTTTGGTTCCTCTAATATTGTCTTGTGCAAGGAGTTTGAAACTTTGATGCAGTCTAAATTTGAAATGAGTCCATGGGAGAATTAACATTCTTCTTAGGGCTGCAAGTGAAGAAAACTGCAGATGGTATCTTTCTGAACAAATCAAAGTACATCCAAGACATGCTGAAGAGATTTGACATGCTAACTTGCTCAAGTGCCAAAACTCCCATCTCCACTTCCCACAAGTTAACCAATGACTTAAGTGGCAAGCCAGTGGATGTGCACTTGTACAGAGCTATGATAGACTCTCTGATGTATCTCACTGCTAGCAGACCTGATATCATGTTCAGTGTTTGCTTATGTGCGAGATATCAGTCCTCACCAAAGGAGTCACATATGCTAGCTGTTAAGAGGATCTTCAAGTATCTGAAGGGGCAACCAAAACTGGGTTTGTGGTATCCCAAGAACTCTGATTTCTCCTTCAGAGCATTCACAGAGAGTGATTATGCTGGTTGTGACATTGATAAGAAATCAACTTCAGGTGGATGTCAATTCCTAGGAGAAAGACTTGTCTCTTGGCAATGCAAGAAGCAAACTTGTGTTTCCACTTCAACTGCAGAAGCTGAGTATATTGCCGCTTCAAGTTGTTGCAGCCAAGTCCTTTGGATACAAAATCAAATGCTTGACTATGGGATCACATTCATGGAAACTCCCATTCTTGCAGACAACAACAGTCCCAGTTCAATTATCAACAATCCAGTGAAGCACTCCAAAACCAAACACATTGACATAAGGTATCATTTTATTAGAGATTGTGTAGAAAAGCATTTAATCAAACTATTCAAAGTTCACACTGATCATCAATTGGCTGACCTGTTTACAAAAGCCTTTGATGAGGCAAGATTCTTCTACCTCATCACAACCATTGGGATGATGAACTTTGAATAAGACTTTTCACAACTTTAATAAAAGAGAGGCATGTGCTCAAGAGCCCGTCTCTTGATACAAAAAGAAAAAGAAAATGAAAATCTCTAGTGTTAATCAGACAACATTTAGTTCATAGTCAGTAACTGCTGTTAAAACTATGGATAATTAACACAAATTTGCAAAAATCATGTGTTTTGGATTTCCGGTTCAAGTTCAGGTACAACCTGAGTAAACAACTTTTGAAATTCACCGGGTGAACTTCAACCGAAAAAATGCTTTAAATATGACGTGGAAAATTATTTTGAAAACAATTCTTTCAAGCGGAAAATCTGTCCGCTTGATGTTCAGACGGAAGAATTTTAGTTTTAAAATAAAGGAGAAAATGGGTTCCGCCTGAACTTCCGGGTCAACAAAGTCAAAGTCTCATTGAATTACCCGGAAGGCACAATTTTCTAAGCGAATATACATTTATTTACCCATTAAGTTTTTAACTGTTTAAAATCCGAGGTTTCAGTAAATTTACTTTTGGATAAAGACATGCTTTAACCTGTTGTACCGTATAACCCATAAAGCATCTGTCCCATCAGTTACTGAACCGTGTGTTTCCATTCTCTCTCCTCCACGTCATCACCGAAAAGGTAAAAAGCCCTAATTTACCGTCATTTTCACCATTTCACTCAACCCCACTCAGAAATTACTCCCATTTCTCTCAAACCCTCTCCGATAAACTTTCCGATTAACCGTCAATACTCTCCAAACTTGTATAAAAAATGGCTCCCAAAGTAAAGGCGAGTGGCAAGAAGCCAATCGGTGATTCCAAGTTTCCTGTAGAGCATAACCTGGTGGCATACCTCGAACCACCAAACAAAACTGACATCTACAACGGCATGATAGACTGCATCAAAAGATATCATCTTCATCATGCGCTCACTGTTGAAGCCGAAATTTTCGAAGAAGTGATGGAAGACTTTTGGTTTCATGCTAGGGTTACTGTATGTCCGAGATCAAACCAAGAACACGATATCTAATCACAAACGAGTGCGGAATCCTCGTGTGTGATTGATTCAAGAAACAAGTAGAAGAAATAGACTAGATCTAATGTAAAGATCTAATCTTGAATGAGAAACCCTACTTGATGAAGCTGATCGTAAACAGAAAAGCACACAGAAATCGTAAACAGTTTTTCACACTCTAGAAATCGTAAACCAGCAACCCCCTAATGAGGAGGTCAAGTGGGGTTTATATAGGCACCCCAATGGGTTTACTATTGGGCCCCTTGTGGATCATAAACCCAATAGTAAACCCAAACCCAATCATAAACTAGCCTAAATACAATAGTAAACTAGCCTATGATTCTAATGAAACCCTCTAAGCCCAGCCCAACTTATTTAATATTACAAGCCTCATAATCTAGCCTCTACAATCTTCCCCTAGGCTTGTGATATTAAATGTCTTCGATCTTTGAACTTCTTTTTCTTGACTGGCTGGCATAGATGCTGATGAACATTCTTTCCGCAGAAATCTTCAATGGGTTTCATGACGGGCACTTGGGACTTCCTCTTGATCAGCATCAGCTCGAACTTCTTGAAATGAACAAGTTAATGAGATGGAGGATTCTCAATGACTTGCTTCTTTTGAAAGAACGGGTTCTTGCTGAATCTTCGGTAACTGTCTTGAATCTCCAAAAATTAGAGGGTAAATTTTGAAAACCTCCTAACTTTGGAGAACTTGATTGTTGATCTTCAAACTTCATGAACAATGACTGCTCTTTGTATCATTTTCTTTTTCAAAGATAGACTTGAAATCTTCAGCTTCCCCTAAACTTGTGAGCATTTTCTTTGAAAAACTTTTAAAGCTTTTGAAAACTTGTAAAGACACCAACAACTTCCCCTGAACAGTTGCTTATTCAGATGGAAGTCTTGTCCGGCTGGTTCTTTAACTTGAGCAGTAGCAACATCTTTCTATCATCAACCTGTCTGAAACACATTTGAAAAAATATACTCCACCAGACATTTGATAACCGGTCTTTGGGTTAGGAGGTAATTATCATCTGTTTAGTTGATTCAAATTAACATAATTTTAACCAAAAACCCTAATATAGATTACGGGTTTTTTATAAAACTTCCCCTGAACCCAAGACCTCTAAAGACTTCCCCTTAGCTGATAACTTCCCCTCAGCTAAGGACTTCCCCTGAGATGATACATATTATCTTCGAGTTCCCTTCAGATACTATATATTATGGAAGTCTTTTCATTAGATAATAAGTATCATCCTCGAGTTCCCTTCGGATAATACTTATTATCCTCCCTCCTTCCCCTAAAAATTTGTCAAGATCTGACGGAGGAATTCTTTTCCATTAGATAATAAGTATCATCCTCGAGTTCCCTTCGGATAATACTTATCATCCCATATTCCTTCCCCTAAAAATTTGTCAAGATCTGTCGGGGGCATATTGTCATGCATTAAAACCCATGAAAAACACATTTTGACTTCTCAAATCAACCTGGCCAAGACGAAAACACACCAAAAAGAACTTAACGACTCACACACGAAAGATATAAACTAAACAAATACTTACCAAACCAAACATGAGAAAGTTTATAAGGAATCAAACCGTATGAATCTGACTGAGGAACCCTTTTCAGCTTCAGTTACTCGACTAGTCCAGGTGATTGCCGGTATGTTTGTCCGCTTTAAACTCAAACCCGTTTAATCCCAACCGAATGCGTCATGCTTAATATAGTACATTATTACCGTCATGTTTAATTGTCCCCACACCCAAGCGTACACAGCAAAACCTACCCAACCTCAGAGTTTATTGAGGATTCACAAACCCCCAACTTGAGGAACCATGCACCACGGCTATGACTACCACTTATTTTCATTAACCATCAGTTGGTGATCAGGTCGGCCGCTAAGCACGCAAAGAAGACCAGCTGAGTGATTATTTATTCTTTTTTTCTTTTTCATCATTTTTTTTTTCATTTCTTTTTCATTTCTTGTTTTTATGTGGTGTAGTCATAATAGCAGAAACATGGCGTGTGAGAGAGTGAATACTAGGCATAATTACCACTCTCAACCCGTTTTTGCTGGGACTCAGTCTTTTAAACCATGCAACCTGGGATGGGAAACTAAACATATATATCTTTTAAGTTCACTGCACTTTCATTGGAGGTCATAAGTTTAGGTCGAGCCTACCGAGCATATCACCGTGGAGCTTGCCTTTCACTTCCGCCTTACGCGTGTCAGCCATCTCCAACCCGGACATTCATTTTACTTCCCCTAAACTTCTCAAAAACAAGATACAAACAATTAAAAATTGAAAAGCACACTATTTATGAGGGGTCAACTTTTTCTTCATATTTACATTTCTTCCCCTTGCTTTTTGATTTTTAATGTCACAATCTTGTGAACATCATTTTTCAGTTTTTAATTTTTTGTTTTTTTTTTAAATAAAACACACAAACACACTTAAAAGAACAAAACACAAAATTTTGCAGACATCTGGCCAAGCTAACTTTCAAAGTATTGATTTGAAAATTTTGAGAAAATTGGGTTTCATGACATGCACACTTCATTGCATTTGAAGTCAAACACATAATCAATCAACAACTTAATTGAAACTTTAATGACATAGGTTTGACTCAAAAGACCCTTTGTTGCCTCATCATTCAAACAACCAAGTTAAGAGCAGTACCTTTCATGCTTATTTTGACCTTTTACCTCTCAAAGAGACATACCTTCCATTGTATAGATTACTTGACATGACATGAAGATACGTCTCCTAAACTGTGCCTGGAACAATCACTTATCAACAAATAAATTAATCAATAAAAATGTTAGTGATAATCCTCCTTGACTGTTCCTGCACAGAGTGAGAGATTAGTTAGCTAATAGTACCCAAGCCATTGTTTTTCTGGGTACCCCTGAGGAATCAATGAATGAAATTTCTTTTAAAAACATTCCTTTTGAAAAATCAGGAAGTTGGGATGATTCGGTTGTAGCTGCATTAGCCTTTGGTTTCCAAGTTCCAGGTGATTTAACATTTGTTTTAGTCACCTTTGGAGTTGTGACCTTAGGTATTTCAACCTTCTTCGTTTTAGATTCACTTTTTAAAACAGTTTTTGTTTTAGTCACCTTTTGAGTTGTGACTTTAGGTATTTCAACCTTCTTCATTTTAGAATCATTTTTCAAAACAGTTTTATTTACCTTGGGAGGGGTAACTTTGGGTTTTTCAGACTCTGGTTGTTTTGAAAATGGTTTCTTCACCTGTTTTTAGAAATTTTTGTAACTTGGAAAGCTGTTGTTTTGATTTATAGATTTTCTTTCAGCTTTGGCAGCACCCCAATGTTGATCAGAGGGTTTAACCTTAGGAGTAACAGTCTTCATTGCCTTAGGTTTTTCCACCTTCATGGGCTTAGACTTTACAGACTCCTGAGATGAAACCCTTTGACTTTTTGGAAAATAGGGTTCATAGGGGCGATACAGACAATTTCTAGCAATATGACCAACGATGCCACAATTAAAAAAAGTCTGCTTCTTTAGATAGAAGTCAAACGTGTACCCATTTGTCTTTGGTGGCTGATATGGAGCTGGTTTGCCTTGTGTCTGTTTCTTTGCTTTGACTGCAGCTTCAGATTTGACTTTCTGCTGGTTTGTCGAAGCCTGTGTCGAACCTGTCTTTACAGTCTTTATGCTTCCTTGATTCTTTGACGTTGAAGCACCATTCTTGCAATTACAACAACAACTGCATGATCCAACTGAAGAAATGGGAGACACAGCTACTCCCTTGAGTTTTTCATTCTTCACTCCAGCTGTTGGTTTCATGCTTGGATGCTTGATGGTGATCTTTGGCCTCTCAACTTTAGGTTCGCTTATCACTCCATCGGTTATGCCTTTGAACTTGGAGGAGAAGGACGGTAATTCATATCCTACATCTGGTTCTTGATCAAACATTGATCCAGATGTCATAAAGATCTTCCCCTCAGGCCGTGTCGTCAAGATCACCTTTTCCCTTTCGACTTTGTCAATTACCTTGAAGTATGGGGTTTCAATTTCAGGGTATGGTTTCAACTCTATCCCAGCCTCATCTGACTTAGAGTTGTGACATCTGTTATACTCCTGGCACTCAGCATCATCTCTTGATACGTCCTCTACTCTCCCTTTACCATAAGTCATTTTTGTCTCATTGTCAATTTCTTCTTGAGTCATTGGTGTAGTTCCAACCAAGACACTATCAATAGGAGGAGCAGCTTCTTTATAATCAGATTTGGTTCGTTCAACTTGATCCTCACTAAGAAGTATTCCTACAATGTCTCTGGGAACTGGTGGAGGAATGATGCTATTTGCAGATAGAGACTTATCAGACTTTTCTGACCCACACCCAGTTTTATCTTTCCCAACTTGACCAGTCACAACAGCATGTGACAATTCCTTTCCAGCATCGAGCATTCTTTTGTTTCTTTCCTGATTGCAATCATACTTGACCTGCAGCTCATCAAATTTTTGTTGCAGTTCAGTTAATTTATGTGTAAGCTCAGATATCTCAATCCTAGCCCGATCATATAAGATTGTCTTCTCCGTTGCTAGCTTCTGATATTTCTCAATGTCTCGTTTCTGAGCTTTTACCTTCTCCTCATTCTTTTGCCATCTACCCTTAAAAGAACTCCTCTCGCATTTTGTCTCAAATAATATTATCTGATAATTTTTACAAATTTGCCTAAGTCCAGGAATTATACGAGCACAAGTGGGATTGGGACATATCTCAGTTTTGTCAACTTCATCTGTGAAATCATCTTTGTCCTCAACTATATTCTTTTCTTCAACCACTGAACTCATTATGTAGCTTCTGAAAATTTTGAAAAATCAGCAAAAACGGAAAAATCGGCTAAATCACTATTCAAATAATAGTGTCAGAAACTTAAAACTGAAAAACGGAGGCCTTCGGAGTGGAATTTGAGGGTCCAAACGAACGTCGTGTTCAAATTTGAGCTTCTAACTCCAAACGAGTCAAAAGTTACGTCCGTTTCCGTGAAAGTGTGAAAAATGACTTTTTGCCACAAACCCTGTTTCCGATCGTAAACCCTGTTTACGATCGTAATCTCCCGTTTACGATATTTGACAGCCTGGCCTATCGTAAACACCACCGGGTCGTAAACACTTGATCGTAAACGACGATTCCGATAAAACCAAATCATAAACGCCTGATTTCGATTCAACTGAATCGTAAACTCCCAATTACGATCCAAAAATGTCGTAAACCCCAATTCCGATCAAGAAATGACGTAAACTCAAAACACCGGGTCGTAAACACGATAAAAACGCAGTCTTGAACTCGTAAACACCCAAACAATGAAGATCTTCAACCGAAGAAGTCGTAAACACGGAAAAACCCAGAAAAACTGATCGTGAACTCGAAGAACAGCAACAAATCTGATCGTAAACACCTCCAGCAGCTTCAAATCTTCAAAAACTCGAACTTTTTCCAGAAAAATGCTTGAATCCAATATCGTGAGAACCTCGAATCACAGATTCTTGGCTCTGATACCAATTGTAGGTCCGAGATCAAACCAAGAACACGATATCTAATCACAAACGAGTGCGGAATCCTCGTGTGTGATTGATTCAAGAAACAAGTAGAAGAAATAGACTAGATCTAATGTAAAGATCTAATCTTGAATGAGAAACCCTACTTGATGAAGCTGATCGTAAACAGAAAAGCACACAGAAATCGTAACAGTTTTTCACACTCTAGAAATCATAAACCAGCAACCCCCTAATGGGGAGGTCAAGTGGGGTTTATATAGGCACCCCAATGGGTTTACTATTGGGCCCCTTTTGGATCATAAACCCAATAGTAAACCCAAACCCAATCATAAACTAGCCTAAATACAATAGCAAACTAGCCTATGATTCTAATGAAACCCTCTAAGCCCAACCCAACTTATTTAATATTACAAGCCTCGTAATCTAGCCTCTACAGTTACCGAAGGAGAAAATGGTAGTGACAAAATTGTGTCGACTGTTCAGGGAAAATAAGTGGAAATTGATGAAGCTAAGGTGCGGAAATTGTTGAAGTTAAGGGATAAAGGTGGATACGAAACGGTCAATCACAAGAAATATCTCCGTCTGTTCAGAGATCTTGGATATGGTGGTTCCCTGCAGAGCAAAACCATCAAGAAGGGGCAGTTACCATACAAATGGAGGTTTTTGGCTCACACAATTCTGGTGTGCCTATCTCCAAAGAAGGGTGGATTTGACGAACTGGCCAGTGAACAGGCCTCCGCCTTCTATGCTGTGGTAAAAAGTGAAAACTTTAATTTTTCCAAACTTATTTTTCAAGCCCTAAAATCAAATGTCCAACCTGAATACATCTACCTGTACCCCAGATTTTTAACTTACATTCTCAAAGAAGAGTACCCCCAAATTGTTTGGCTTGGTACAATTTTGCACCAAAAACTTCTCAATGAGAAAACTTTTTCAAACCTTGCTTTAAACAAGTCTGCATTTCTTGGAAGGGACACTGACTATCCCTTACCAATTCTAAGGCAGTTTCCTGATGAACCTGCTACTGCAGAGGTTCAACCGGAAACTGTAGCAGCAACTGAGCCCCAAGCTCAAGATGACAGAGTTGTAAACCCAACAGCCTCTGATCCCACATCTGTCCCAGCTTCCTCTTCTTTCAAAACCTTTCAATCCAAAAAGAGGAAAGCTTCCACAAACACTACTACTGCCACCTCCTCATCCAAATCACCTCCTGTCATTTTCAAAAGACAGAGAAATATGGTCACTGGGTCTCCTCCACCTAGTACCACCAACCAACTCGAAGCTTCTAACCCCGTCCAAGGCAAAAAGCCTAAACGAAAACTGGTCAAAGTGGGATTTTCTCTCAGGGATGAACCTTCAGTTGAGGGGGAGTCATTAGAAGAAGATGTACCTTCCCCATCTGAACATTTTTCACCCCTACAACCCCTGTCACCTAGGAGTGACAGTGCTCTCAATCTTGGCCTAGATGAAGGTGTTATTAACTCACCTACCTCATTACATGAGAACATCCTGACAGGTCAGGACCCTGCAGCACTGTACCCACACTCCTCACCGGAGGTGAATCTCAGGAGTCAGGAAGAGATTCATGCAAAATGGGCTGCTGCTGCCCAAGGATCCCCACTGGATCTTGGTGTCAGCAGTAACATCAATAAGACCCAATTTGCGGCAATCTTCTCTGAATCAGCACCTGGAAGTTTTTTATTGGAACCAAGGGTTGCTGAAATAGATGAAGAGAATCCCAGGTGCCAAGAAGCCATGGGTACCAATGCTGATCAATCTAGGATTGATAGTTTGGTTTTGTCCAAGAACGCTGGCAAAAAGCCAGTTTAGGACAGTTATACACTACCTGAATTAACGAAATTGTACCTTTCACTCCAAGTACAGGTTGATACTTTGAATGCAACTGTTGCTCATTTGGTGCAGGCTGCTCCTACTCATACTGAAACAGGTCCTTCAAACCCTATAAAAGAAGATGATGAAGCTGTTATTGCTGATGAAGCTGATACTGTCAAATTGGGGGAGAAGATGCCCTCAAGGCCTGTTATTTCAGAGATTGAAGAAGTGGAAAGGATACCGGCTGAAGTTAGAGCCATAGCCTGTGAAAGAATTGGCGTCAACCCCTTCTCTGTTGAAGAAAGTTGGGTGAATATGAAATGTAGTCAACTGATTGCTATTTCTCCTTTTGAGGACCCCAACCTCACTGAGCTTGTACAGTCATCTATGCTGATTGCTGGTGCTCTCCCTGAGCACATCAACATGATCACGACACTCCTCAAAGATGTCATTTTTTCGGCTGAAAGAGCCAGTGATCAAGTGGTAGGAAATATTGCCTCCACCAGCAAGGCAGCATTTGATATTGAAGAGAGCACTGCAACTATTGCAGTTGCTACATTGACTGAAGGGGGAGACAAAAACTTGATAGGTGAAGAAGAAGGCACAGAAGTGCTGGAGATTGCTGACAAAGAACCTGAAGTCACCCAACCTACGGTGGTGACTGGAGGTCAAATTCCTGTTCAAGCGGAAGTTCAACCGGAACGTCAACCGGAAGTTCAAGTGGTAGCTGAGCTGAATGTTCAACCGGAAATTCAACCGGAAGAGCAAAGAAGTGAAGGAGCAGAGGATATAGCAGCAACTCTGATAGCTTTAAGGAGCACTGAGCCAATTCAAACTGAAGAACCTGTTCAAGCTGAAATTGCTAAAACCATTCAACAGGTAACTCAAACTTCTGAAGCTGAGGCTATAGTGAAGATGGTTAAAGATGCCAAAAGGGAAGCAGAGGATGAGAGGCTTGCCAAAGAACTACAAGAGGAATATGATCTGTATCTGCAAAACAGTGTGTTTGAAAACTTACTTGAAGAGGCAAAGACTAGGTCTTTCAACTGGAGATTAAAGGATTATGATCTAGAAGCAGTGACTGAAACTGATAGGCAGAAGTTGATTTCGATTGCTTCTCAATTGCCTACCAGGTTGACAAAGAATGATGAGAATTACATCCTACTGAAAAAGATACAAAGGGCACTTGTGGTCAGAAATTTGAAGACAGAGGAAGAGGTAGCTCAGATGCAAGTTAGGGGACTTTGCAGCTTGATAGATTCAATTTTTCATGAGCTTAAAGGAGAAATTGCTGCTGTCAATCCTAACTTGGTAATGCATTCACCATCAGAGCTCATCTCAGGTACAACAACTGTAAATGTTAAACCTGAATTTTCTGACATTGCAGATGTACAACATCCACCTTCTTTCACTTATAACCCAAACCCTATGCCCACAAAAATTCCATCTATCTTACAGTCACTTGCCATCACACCCTACAAACCTCCCTCCATCTCCAAGAAAGTTGCCACCAAACTTGCCAATCCCAAGTACAAAACAGATAATTTTACTCCCATTGCTCCTCTCAAGAAAAAACTTGCCAATCCCAAGTACAAAACGGATAATGAGTTTGTCCAGAGCTGAGCTCCTGCTGAAAATGAGCATAGAACCAAAAGTGCTCGAGCATGGATTGTTCTCTAAAACTCTGGTTGATGAAGATACTGAAGAAAAGACAACCAATCCGATAAAATTTGTGATTTGGGAAGAAGAAGAAAAACTCTTCTATATACACAAGGCAGATAGCAGTTTCACAACCCATGAAGCAATTAATGTTCAAGATCAGTGGAATGAATAAGATTGGGAAGCTCTGCAACATGTTAAGGTCACCATGACCAGCATAAGTGTTCTCTCAAAAAGATATGAATGCAGGGGTTAAGTTCTTTGACAAGTAGGTCAAGGAGAAGAAAATTTGTGGGTACAAGTCAGTTTTTGAAGATAAACATTGAAGTTGAAGAATAATTTGACAGCATCCGCTTAGGGGGAGAATGTAAGGAATATTGCGCTTGGAAGATTTCCGGCTGAATGCCAATTTTGTATAGTTCCGGCTGAAGTTGAAGTTGAAGCGGAATTCTCACTTCAAGCGGAACTGGCAGTTCAAGCGGAAAGAAGCAATTTTTTCCCTTAGCGAATATTCCGGGTGAACTCTATTATCCACCAGATAATGAGTTCAACCGGACTTTTCCTGAGATGTCTTTTCAGCAAGTCCAATCCTGCAAAAGCTTCTTGTATGCTTCTATATCTTATTCAAGCCGCTCTCCTAAAGTAGTATGGTGCTGCAAACACACAAGATATTCCAATTGTCGATGTTTATTCTTTTGGTAGTTTGTATTTGACTTTTTAGTTTACGGTCTAGATTAGATCGCATGAGATCAATGGCTGTCATTGATCTCATCAGCATTATATATAGCTTAGTTAGCTCTAGTTTACATATCACAATTATCTTTTTTGTTATCAGTTCTTGAACAACTTGTAATAGTGTAGCTTCGAGTTAATGCAAATAGTGCCGAGTATTTGATACTTGGTTGTTACTATATCTTTGCAAATCAAGTTTTTACATTATACACAAGAACTTAATATTGCTTGAGTAAAGTGAAATATAACTTTAATTCCGCAGGGTTATATTTGTGAGTAAAGAGCTTTGTTTTAGTTTAACTCTAACTAATAACGATCCTACATCTTTTAACCCCTGAATTTCATTTGCTTGTTGACGATTTGTAGACTTTAAAGTATCAAGTCTAGTCTGATGTAGTGCAAGCTTTAAATTAGAAGAAGAAATTGTTGATGATGTATGAGTAGGAGTGGTTGAAGCAGAAACAGAACTTGAAGAACTTTTGACAATTAACCTTCGAACCGGTGGAACACCAGAACTCTGAACATTAGTAGTGCTTGTGGTTGGTTGATTTGGAATGGAAGACTGTTTAGCAACTTTTTGCTTCTTGATAGGCGGACTGCTATGACCTGATCTTTTGCCTGGATTTCTTGCCAGTATCTTGCATAGGAGATTTTCCTTTTTCAGCAGTTACAGTCTTTCTTGCTGATTCCTCCACAGACGGAGTGTAAGATGGATCATCATCTGATTCTCTATAAGCAGACCGCTTTGTCAGATGCTCATATTTAGAAACATCTTCATTCCTTGATGTCATATATGCAAGATGAGCCTTTGATCCTTTCTTGACCATAATCCTTTGGAATTATAAATATCTCAACATAATCACCAGAATCTGAACTAGTATCAGACGAACTCGCATCATCATCGTCATTAGAAACAGTCTTTGAACCAGCCACATCATCTTCTCTTTCTGAAATAATTAGATCATGCTGAACTTGCTATGTTTGTTGTTTCTGTTGCACGGGTTCAGAAACAACAGTTTGTTGTTGAACAAGCACATCTAGCTCATCACCTTAATTTTAATCTTCCTCCATTGGATTACCATTCTCATCATATTCTAGCTCGTCATCAGAACTATCAGGATGTTTTGCAGCACCATCAGCAGGAGCCACATAATTTGGTTTAGCCAAGTGACCAATTAATCCCTTTAATGGGGGTGCCACATTTGCCCCTTTTCTCTTTTGATACACCGGCAGCTTACCAACAACAACTTCATTCATATGCTTCAACTGTAAAATAGAAGCTGGATTCTTCGGAAGATTTAGGTGCAAATCATTTAGAATCATTTGAAGAAATCTAGGATACATTACACTCTTGTTCTGCTTTGGTAGAATAGTCTCTTTCATGTAATCGAATATCGATCCTGAGAAATTAAACTCTCGATTCATCACTAAAGCTGTGAAGAAAGATAGAATCTTCATATCAAACTCCTCATGGCCCCTTAGTCGATTTCTAAAACACCAGATTATCACATGCATCAAATATTTATATGGAGGACTCAGATTTGCTTTAGGAAACCATTTAACATATAAATTCCCATCATACTAGATCCTTCTCAGCAATGCAACCATATCTATCTCGTCAAATTCCTTTGGAAATGCTGTTTCATCATTGAATCTTAACACCCTTCGAACATCATCTTCAGAAAAAATGACATCAGTCTGATTAATCCTTGCACAAATCATCGAAGGCACAACCGAACAATCAACTTGTGCAGAATTCCAGAACATTGTAAGAAGATCTTTGTATGGTGTACACTCATGCGTAGAAGCATAATAAATTCTCGATCTTTGCAAAAAATCGAATATTCCTCCAAACTGAGATCTCCATTTCGCAGAAGCATCGAGATACGCATAGATATTATGTTCTTCATTTGACTTTAAAGCTACCATAACTGAAACATTCACAAACAGCAATTATTATTAAAATCATGAGATAAAATCAAAACCGCTCATAATCAACTCAAATTTGACTTGAAACGCTCAAACTTTGATATTTTGGAAAAAAATTAGCCAACGTACCACGTCACGTACCACTTTGGTCATACGGACAAATCTGGTATGGACGGACCAGATTTGTTGACCACGTATCATAAAAGTCCAACGTACCAGACGCGTACCACATTAGGCAGCGTACCACATCTGGTACGCGCGTACTGCATGGTACGGCGTCAGAACAGTCAACCGAATGGACTTTCGCGATTTTAATACTCAAATCCGTGTTTGTTTTGAAATCGACCAACAGAGTTTAGTTCTATTAGAACATAATGTAATTGTAACACAAAACAGTCAAGTATTAGAAGAAAAGATAAGACATATCCTTAAAAGAAAAAGGAAACAAAAGTCTGTATGAATAACAGACTTCTGTACGATTTCTGTATTCATACAGAACTACGGAAATTCCAAAGTAGTTCTGTACAGACTAAAAACTACAAAAATCCTCACTTCGGTAGATAGCTTCTATTGGGAAGCATCAACAGTCTTCAAAGAAGAGTCCAGAAGGAGTTCTGGATTATCAGAAGATTAATATCATGAGAAGAACTTATTCTATCTTTGTGTGAAGAACAAGCAAAACGAATGTCAACTTGGCATAAATCAAGAGGGCAGTTGAAGACAGTTGAAAAAGAGATAAATTGAATACGTTCAATTTATCTCTATATACTCTGACACACTCCAACATCAACCGTCCTCAACCACCTTATCCAAATACAACTTACTACATTTTCCTATAAATAGCAAGCTGACTTCACCAAACAAAGCAAGACATCAAGCATACAATTCAATATCTTCTCAAAGCATTTACAACCTTACTCCCATATAAAGTTATTTCTGTTGATACATAGTCATACTATAAACTCGTCTAAACCATTATTTACATTTGAGATATACAGAATAACCCTTTTTATGAATTGCTGTCTTCCAATTTTATTTAGTTTCCGCAACTTATATATCTTGTTTAAATCAAATTGTGCCAACATTGTTAAAGAGCCCTTCAAGGGACCCAACAATTGGTAGCAGAGCAGATTAAATAATCAATATTCAAAAGATCATGCTCTTTAAAATGTCCTCAACACAGAACAATGGGAAATCTTTTGGCTCATTAGCGAACCTCCCTATGCTTTCTAGGGAGGAACATCCACAGTGGAAATCTAGAATTACCAACCTTCCAAAAGAAGTTGATGATTCCCTGATGGATTGCGTAGCCAACAAATCCCATTATTCTGAGATAATTTTTTCTTAAATCATAAGGCACGAAAAGGAAACTCTTAAACCTCTTTTATGTCTTATTACATGAAAATCTTTTCACAACAGTCAAAAGGATAAAACTAAATGCTAAGAGCATCACATACAACAAATATGGTATTGTGACTCTGGATGCTATACCCACATGACTGAGGAAGTAAAACTGTTAAACAATTATGTGAAGAGAAAAGGAAGATCCATAACCTTTGGCGATGGTATAAAATACAAAACCATTGGGTATGGAACCATTACTAATGGTGAAGTCACGGTTGAAAATGTGTCACATGTCCAAGGTCTAAAATATAACTTATTAAGCTGTTAACAACTATGTGCTAAAGGCTTCAAACTTACTCTTTATTCCAACAAGTGTGAACTTGTTGGACTAAATGACAATAAAATTTACTTAACGGGAAAAAAGAATAAATCAGAGTCTCTATTTTATAAACTTCAACAATCTTATTTCAAATGAGTCTCTCTGTCTCGTGTCAAAATCTTTTAACAAGGAATCTGAGCTTTGGCACAGAAGACTATCCCATCTAAATTTTAGAACAATTGTTGAGCTAGCAAATAAAAAGATGGTAAAAGGTCTCCCCACCACATTTTCTAAATCTGATGAAATATGTGAGGATTGTCAAATGGGAAAAATGAAGAAAACCTCTCACAAAAGTCTTCTAGAAATATCCAAAAGTCAACCACTCGAGCTAATCCACATGGATCTCTGTCGACCCATAAGCACATAAAGTCTTGGTGGAAAGAAATACATCCTAGTTATGGTGGATGACTTCTCCAGATATACATGGGTCGAATTTTTGAAATAAAAAAAAATGAAACAATAGATCTTACCATTAGCTTTATAAGAAGAATACAAAAATTAATGCACTTAAAGTAAGAAGAATAAGATCTGATAATGGAACCGAATTCAAAAACTCGAAACTAGACACATATCTAGTCAGAAAAGGCATATCTCGTGAGTTCTCTGCTCCAATGACCCCACAACAAAATGGGGTAGTAGAAAGGAGAAACAAAACTCTAGTAGAAGCTGCCAGATCCATGCTTTCTTCAGCAAATCTTTCCATCTACTTCCGGGCTGAAGCTATTGCAACAACATGCTTCACTCAAAATAGATCTGTCATCAACAAGAGGATCAATCAAACTCCTTACCAAGCAATCAATAAGAAAACTCCTAACTTAAAATTTCTTCATGTCTTTGGATGCAAGTGCTACATACAGAACGATCAAGATTATCTTGGAAAATTCGACAGAAAAGCCGACAAAGGAATCTTCATTGGATACTCACTCAAGTCAAAGGCATACAGAGTTTTTGTTCTAAAAACTCAAGTGGTAAGAGAAAGTATAAACGTGTCATTTAGTGATGATAAAATGGCTATACATGTTAGCACCACATCTTCAAATAAAAAGGATTGCATCCCTGGAATAACAATCTCAAAAAAAGAAAGAGACGCATCCCACAAACTTTTTGAAGAAAACTTTGATGATGAAAATAACCTTCCCTTGTTTTCTCCTCTTTCAAAAACCACTATCATAAAAGATCATTACAAAGATAGCAAAGAAACCTTGATTCAGAATGAAATTACTCATTCAAAAGATAAAAGTAATGAAATCTATGATTCACAGCACTTGAATAAAAAGGGAACAACTACAAAAACATTACAGAACTCCACTTCGGAGCTCTTAAATGAGTCTGTAACTGAGATCTGGCCCTTAGCTGATAGTCCATCAACTGAGGGAGAGTGACAAGGCACTGACACAATCGACCCAGTGCTTGGGAGTGAAGAGTTAGCCACTCTTCCTCCAGCAACCAAATGGACAAAAGATCATCCCATAAATTTAATCATTGGTGATCAAAATAAAAATGTCCAAACCAGATCAGCCTCTGCCAATCAATGTCTTTATGCTGGATTCCTCAGCATAATAGAACCAAAAAATTATGAAGAAGCCCTTCAGGATTCCCACTGGATCCTAGCCATGCAACAAGAACTAGGACAAATTGAAAGAAATAATGTGTGGAATTTAGTTCCGAGACCAAACAAAAAATCTGTTAAAGGAACTAAATGGGTTTTTCGTAATAAAACATACGAAGAAGGTACCATAATTAGAAACAAAGCTAGATTTTTAGCAAAAGGATACTTTCAAAAAGAAGGATTAGACTATGATGAAACCTTTACCCCAGTCGCAAGACTTGAGACTGTTATGATATTTCTAGCCTTCGCAGCATTCAAAGGTTTCAAAATCTATCAAATGGATGTTCAATGTGCCTTCTTAAATGAAAAAATTGATCAGGAAGTTGACATTGAACAACCACTGGGATTTGAAAGCGAAAATTTCCAAATCATGTTTGTAAACTTAAAAGAGCTCTATACAGTCTAAAACAAGCACCTAGAGCATGGTATGACACCTTCTCTGAGTTTCTTTTATCGGCTAACTTTAAAAAGGGGTCCATTGACACCACACTATTTTTAAAAGAAAGAAAAGGTCATCTCCTGATTGTACAAATCTACGTAGACGATGTCATCTTTAGATCCACGTGTCCATCATTTTGTAAAGAATTTCAAGAACTGATGACAACAAACTTTGAAATGAGTATGATGGGAGAACTAAACTATTTTTTAGGAATCCAAATTAAACAAACACCTGAAGGCCACAAATGTGAAAATTGATGTGGACAAAGATGTTAAAAATGTTGATGAGCACACATACAGAGGAATGATAGGCTCACTTCTATATCTCACAGCAAGTAGGCCTGACATCATGTTTTCCACATGCTTCCTCGCCAGATATCAATGTAAACTCCAAAGAGTCTCACCTATTAGCTGTCGAAAGAGTTTTTAGATACTTAAAAGGATCAGCTGATCTAGGTCTCTCATATCCCAAGGATACTGATTTCTCTCTAACAACCTACTCAGAGGCTGATCATGTAGGTTGTATACAAGACAGAAACAAAACTGTGTATCAACTTCAACCGCTGAAGCTGAATATGTTGCTGCTGCCAGCTGCTGCTCTTAAGTAATATGGATGCAGACCCAACTGAAAGACTACGAGATAAATCTCACTAAGATACCAATTTTCTGTGATTCAAAGAGTGCCATCGCCATCACATCTAATCCTGTCCACCACTCAAGGACAAAGCACATTGACGTCAGGTATCACTTTATCAAACATCATGTTAAAAAAGGACACATTGAAATGTATTTTGTCCTAACTGAACTCCAGCTTGCAGATATCTTTACTAAACCTTTAGATGAAAAGAGATTCTCATTTTTACTAAGCAAGCTGGGGATGCTAAACATGACAGCAAACTAGTTTTATTAAAATTAAAAATTAAAAAAATTTATAAATAAATAAAAATAGGGGAGAAGGGGAGTTAGTTCAATAACTACCTGTCATTTTTTTTCCTGTACTCCCAAAAACTTCTCTGAAAAGTTGACTTCTAATACAAAAGGCTCAAATTTCTATAACCAAAACATCAATAATGACCTATAAGAATAGGCTGTTAAATCCTTCTGCTTTCGCCTCTATTAATCTCATCATCTCAACTTGTCTTTAAAAGAAACACAAAACTGAAATTTCCAAGCAAATAAAAAAAAATCTCTCAACCATGCCTTTCAAAGAGCTCTCTCCTCCATTACCTGAAAACACGACATTCCTTGTTCCTCATCTTCACAACCTCATGCTTTACACACCCCGTGGGAACATATTTTGGTCATATCAACCAATGATGAAATTTCTCAAAAATTTCCCCATAGGATATGCAGTAACTCTTTATATTCCAATCAACTACTCCATACTTCAAGAATTCTGGAGGAATGCTGTCCTCGTTATCAAGGATGGAGCCAATGCCTTAATAAGAACATCTGTCTGTGGAGTAATGTTTGTCTTTGATCAACATCTGATCAGAAAAGCACTTCAAATTAAAGACAATACATCTGCTCCTAGTCACTTTGATCAAGACACTGTGATCAAGACTCTTCTTGACATGGGATACAAAGGAAATCTATATGAAGGAAAAGCTGACAGAGTTAACCTTTGTAGATGCAAGGAGCGATGGATCGTTTTCTAATCACGTGATAATGAGATGAAGACGAGATCAAACAAGTAAATACAAATGGAATTTGTATTAATGAGTCTTGAAAGCACACACACAGAAACACACACAGAAAGGTAGAATATGGCAAAAAGTTTTTTTAACTCTCTACACATGATACCTATTTATAGGTACGACTAAATGAGCTGCGGACCACATCCGGACCATCTGGTCCGGGCGGACCATTTGGTACGCAGGACCAACTTGTCCGTTGCCCTCATAGTCACACACACATATGCTCTCACATAGATACAATACACGAGACACAACGTAGCATAAGAATATTCTTCTACAAACTCCCCCTTAACGTGTAGTGTATCTTTTCTAACTAAATCTCTAGTCTTCAATCTTCAACAATGTTGCATCCGATCGTCAACTTGAAATCTTGTCAGAAATAGAGCTTGCATGGCTTGATCATTCTTGAACAAATCTTTGACCTTCAGGATCCACTTGTGAAAGATATAACAAACTCCCCCTTTCACCATGCTTGAGTCTTGACACACAAAAACCTGCAACTTTAGAAGACAAAAGTGCGGATTTTCTTTGAATTTCCAAAAATAATTTAATCTTGGTGCAAAACTTCTCTTTGAGAATCCAAGATATTGATTTTGAAATATTGATTTTGTATCAAGTGTTGATCAGTCGAAAACAACTAAGAAATAAAATCTTTTTGACTTTTTAGAAACTTTAGATCAAAACACACCTAAAATCTTTTTGATTTTTCAAAGTTATGCTAAAACACACCAAAAATCTTTTTGATTTTTCAAAGATGGAAATATAAATGCAATACAAACTTACACTCTATTTTCGGTATTTTGCGAGAAAGATCACGACACGAGATCATATCAGACATAACGCATCTAGCACATTTCAATTTCGGTCTTAATCATCATGCAAGCCAAGATAATCGCAAATACAACATTTATGTTTATTTCAGCATGCACCAATCATTTTTTATCGTTTTCAGATATGCTTAAGGTAATTTTATCATGCACTGATAACTCGGCCTCCACTCTATCAGTAATACTGGCAAATCATCATATTTACCATATAAAACCAACTTTCTTAGAGATTTAAACATCCTTGATGAATCATGCAAAAATAAAGCAGAACCCTAAACAAACAACAATCAGGTCGGCCTTGTGAGCACGCAGAGAAAGTCCGATTGTTTAGGAAAATAAGAAATATAAAAATAAAGCAGAAATTGTATAATCCAACAACAATCAGGTCGGTACTCCCGTACACGCAAAGAAAGTCCGATGGATTATACGAAACACCGAAGAAAATAAAGCAGAACGTCAAACGAACACCAATCAGGTCGATCTTTCGATACGTAGAGAAAGGCCGATCGTTTGACAAAATAAAGAAAATCAAACAAGTTGAAATTTTTGCAAAATGAAAACATGCATTCATTAAGATATCTCTTTATTCTATTTTTGGAATCATCACACAGCATTCATCAGGAAGCAAATAACCAAAAATCATCAGGCAAGCTTTATGTTTATATCTTACTTGCAGATATCAGATTAGTCATGCACATTCACAGATTATGCAAGTACCTACAGCCTTTAGACTTAATCTATCCATGGCAGATAACATATATGCTGATGTACCATCATTTCTCGCTTTTGTCGGATCAATTTCTCAATTTTCCATTTTTTTTTATATTTTTCCATTTTCTCCCCCTAAAATTCAAACAAACACTATTTTTTGAATTTTCAATTTTCTCCCCCTAAAAATATGTACAACTACAAAAATGTAAACATATGAACAAGAAAGAAAATTGATCGACCAACACTGACACTTTGCAGTTTTAGTTTTGAAAAAAACGGTTGAAAAACATTTGAAAATGATATGTCGTTGAAACACTAAATTAGGCAAGTTCTTCACTATCAGCAACACACGCATGACAAGTCTTCTTGAAGAAACCTGCAGACACCAGATAAAACATTAGTGGTTTTGGGATCGGCCCGAGTCAACAGCCTCGGGTCGCCCGGTGTCTTTAACATGGTCTTTGTTTGCCAAGGAAACAGCTCGTGGTTTCCACATCAGTGGCGATTTAAAACTGTTCAATGAACCCGCAAAATGAGCAACTTGCGTCTTTGCCCAAGACGGCTTACTAGTTGATTTGTACATCGATGGTTGTGGTTCATCAAAAATATGACCATTTAAATCCACATATTTAGCAGTTTTGTGCACATAGGAGAGAATGCTCGCATTCGTAGGACATTGTGCAGCAAGATGCCCTGGTTTACGACATGCATAACACTTCCTTTGAAAAACATTAAGGGAACTGCTACCCAGAGTTGATTCAAAAATTTGATTTTTATCAACAAAATGCTTTAGATTTATCTTGTCCTGTTTGAACACATCATGATAACCAAAAATATTTTCTGAACCAAAAGAATCAAAGAAATCGTCTGAAGAATCATACCTTGGAGGTGGACTTCGTGAAGAAAAACCAGAACTATAAGAAGATCCTCCATAATAGTAATCAACATCCTTTGATTTGAAGACATTCTTTTTCTGCTGTTTGAATTTGTTCTTTTGATTTGAACCAGCAACATTCTTTGCTTGTTGTGGTCGAAGAACTGATTCTTCCTTAACATCATAACCAAGACCTTTATGCTTGTACCCCTGAACTTTTGACGAATTTTAAAAAAACTCTGGAACTTTTCTTCCTTTAGCTTCGCTGGTAAATTTATCTTTAATAGCCTTCAATTTGTTATTCTTAATCAAAGCTTTTTCTTCTTCATGGACTGAAGAAGAAACAAAATCAACTTTCTCACAAATCTTTTCCTCTGCCAAAACTTTGGAAGTTGAAACAAACTTTGGAGCTTCACCCAATTTCTCCTCCTTTTTCTTAGATTTGTTTTTCTTCTTCGTTGTTGGAGTTGCAAATTTAGAATAATCTTGCAATTCAGCTCTTGGATCAAATGATACAGATGGAGGATTTAATATAGCCACCGGAGCTGGAACAGAATGTAATTCCTCTTCTTTCATACTTGCATCACTCTTTTCCTGAGCATCTAATAATTCTTTCTGAGTACCAATAAATTGATCTGATAAGTCATTGTACTCTGCCTTCATTTGCCTCTTTGTATCACAAATGTCCATTAACTCTGCATGAACTTTCTCCCACTTCTTCGTGTAATAAGAAACATCTTGTGTTAAAATATCATTCTTCTCACGAAACCGAATATTTGCATCTCGAAGTTTTGAAAGTTCTTCTTGAAGCTCTAAAATTTTATCTGCAGCTTCAATAGCAATCGCATTTGCTTCTTCATACTTTTGTTGAACAGGATAGCTCTTTTCAAACAGATTCTCAAAATCTTTAACTGCATCAAGATGAGCAACATTTTCATTCTCATATTCAATAACCCATTTATCCTTTTCTTGCACCAACTCTGAATTGACTTTTTCTAAATCAGCACATCTTTGTTTTGAACATTCCAAAGCAGCTATCACAATTTTGAGTTCTTCAGTTATCAAACCATAATCTTTCAACAAAGTTTCAAATTTATCATTTGCAACAACACATGCTTCACAGTTCTTTTGTACCCCCTTAGTAACTCCTGCAGTATCAGTTTCCACTGTTGTTTCACATGAACTAGTATCTGAATCAGAATCCATTTCGGCAATAAGTGCAGATTCATCAGGATACAACTTAACATATTTCTTTAGATACGAATTATACACCATAGTAGGTGATGTTTTGTAAATAGACTCTGTAGTAGCATCAAAACTAGAAGTGGAACTTTCGGAATTTTGAGTTACATTTAATGCCAACTGTTTCTGTTTCTCTTCCATTATTTCAATATCCTTATTCCAATCATAACCTTCATCCATTTGTGAAATCAAGGCTTGCGAGTTTGAATTGTTTGTTGAGGACGAAGATACGGATGTTTTCGGATTTTTACATTCACGAGCAAAATGTCCAATTTGTGAACATTTGAAACATCTAACTTTGGACTTATCCAATCCAAGTTTTCCTCCTAGAAGAAAAATTGTTTACCATGCTTCTTCATGTATCTCTTACCTCTTTCAACAGTCATAGCAAATTGCCAATGTAAATCTAACTCATTTAAATGATCATCATCCAACTCACTTAAGTCATTTGCAACCAAATCAACTTCTCCCAGTTTCCCAAAAATTGAACCATTTGAAGATGATATAAAGGCAGATAGCAATGAAGCTAAATCCTCAGATGCCTTGTCAGGAATTATAGCCTTTGATGATTGATTTGGACTTGTAAAAGTACAACCTGGAGAATAACCATAACTCTCAGTTTTTCCAGCAAGAAATGCAGTAGGAGGACCTTCACTGAAAATGTTTGACTTTTTAGCATTTATGGTAGAATCATTTTCACCACGATATGCAGCTGGATTCTGTACTTGCGCAGGGATGGATTTGTTGACACTCAACTCCATATCTTTTGCTTGTATCTGCTCAATCAAATTGATGAATGACAACCCTGAAAATTCTTTATCATGAGTAATCATCATTACATAGTTTTCCCATTTTTCAGGTAATGCCTCTAGTATCTTCTCTTTCATATCAGCTTCTTCCTTTTTGATGCCAACTAAAGCTTCTTCCTTTTTTTGGTACGGCGGACCAGAACTGGTACGGCGGACCAGATTTTCCAGCGGATCACACTGATACGCGATAACCGCCACGGACCAGCTCGATGAATATTTCCTAGCGGACCAGGAGGCGAACCAATATGTTCGTCGGGCGGACCAGTCAAGTTTCACGCAGAATGAACTGATTTTTCGAATTTCTGATGATTTTGACTGAAACTTGGATCACGAAGGTGCGCAAACACTATAGGAACACTCGAAAATCATTTTTCACCATAGAAACACTCGGAATTAGAAGAATTTGATGAAAAATGTAAGAACCCCACACTTTCTCTCTCTAAAAATCTCCAAAATCACAGAATATGATCAGCAAATGAAACCAGATAGCTCTGATACCACTTGTAGATGCAAGGAGCGATGGATCGTTTGCTAATCACGTGATAACGAGATGAAGACGAGATCAAACAAGTAAATACAAATGGAATTTGTATTAATGAGTCTTGAAAGCACACACACAGAAACACACACAAACAGGTAGAATATGGCAAAAAGTTTTTTTAACTCTCTACACATGATACCTATTTATAGGTACGACTAAATGAGCTGCGGACCACATCCGGACCATCTGGTCCGGGCGAACCATTTGGTACGTAGGACCAACTGGTCCGCTGCCCTCATAGTCACACACACATATGCTCTCACATAGATACAATACACGAGACACAACGTAGCATAAGAATATGCTTCTACAACCTTCCACATCTATGGCAATATTTTTTCTCTCAAATCCAAATTTTCTTTTCCTTCATATAGATTTCCTTTGTATCCCATGTCAAGAAGAGTCTTGATCACAGTGTCTTGATCAAAGTGACTAGGAGCAAATGTATTGTCTTTGATTTGAAGTGCTTTTCTGATCAGATGTTGATCAAAGACAAACATTACTCCACAGACAGCTGACAGAGTTAACCTTCCACATCTATGGCAATATTTTTTCTCTCAAATCCAAATTTTCTTCTCATCAAAATACTCTGACCATCATCTCTCTGATGAGGACACTCAATGTGTCATGTGTGCTCTCATTCAAGGTCACAACATGAATTTCTCTCTGTACCTTATGAGACACATGCAAAGAAATCTCCACAGACCCTTAAATGAAAGATTCATTCTCTATCCCAGATTTTCAACAAAATTAATCCTTCGAGCATTAAACCGGGAAACAATACCAAGAGGAATCAAAACAAGCAAAGTAGTATCTCAAAAGGGAATATCTCCTGGTGGACTATCAATTTCCGGACTTCTAGATTCCAATGGATATTTTCTCCCATCCATAGGAAGGCAAACTTCTTTGCATCTTTATATTTCTCTTCATATGGAAGGGAGATTTAAAGCTTTCAAAACTCCTGCTCACAACAGAGACCTAAATAGATACACGTGTACAGACATCTGCACATGTCTTAAACTCTATGTATAAATTTTGTGACTGAATAAATTATTATTCTCTTGATCAGAAAAGTGTGCAGAATGTCTCCTCGGAAATCAGATTTATCCAAAATATCCGAGCAATAAATAATTTCTTTTGCTCCGATAAATGCGGTAATTAATTTGCTAATTATTCACATAAAAGCCAATGGTAATTTTAATTACCGTTCAGGATAAAAGCGTCTGTTCGAATTAATTATAGCCATTATAGGAGAACCTTGAAAAATGGAACGGCATGAGGAGTTACCTATAAAAGAACATCAAACCCTCTCATCCAAATACCACTGTTCAAAACACAAACCTGAGAAATCACAAACAAAAACCTGAGAAATCACAAATGGCGTCATCATCTGCAACCCCTACGATGAACACTCGGTCCAAAGGAAAAGCTCTTGGAAACCCCTCTGCTCAAACCCTAAAACTAGATTCCTTATCCTCCGATTCACCACCCAGACGATATTTCACCATTGACACCCTTAACCAACCATACGACCTGAACCCATCTTCACACTCATCAAACCTCCAACTGATCATAGAAGCACTAAAAAAATCTTCCCAACTTGCCACAGCCTTAACCATCAACAAACCATGCCTAAAATTAGCCATTCTAAATTTCTGGGCAACCGTCAAAATATTAGATGAAGATATGAAAGGAAAGGTGGACATAGATAACAACATCACTCTCTAACTATCTGATCCGAGAAGAATCTTTCCGGTACCAGATGACTTCTCGTCCTTCTTTCCTAACCCTAAAGATTCAGCCTTGGTAGAAATGATCGTTGAAATTACCGGATGCAAGTTTGAAGAAAATAGTCACATCTCAAATCTCAGAGTAAGTCAGCTAAAGCCCGCCTGGATATTTACCACTGACCTACTCAACCACACCATGACATCCAAGAAGGGATCCATAGATCAGATCAACAAAAATGTTCTCTCTATTCTTTACAGTCTATGCTTCAACGAAGAAATAGACATAGCCTTGCTAATCTGGAAAGATATGGAGAAAAGAGTCAAAGAAAAATCAAAAGGCAAAAAGTCAGAATTTGTGCCCTATGTCAGATTTCTTGCACAAATGATCAAGGATAAAGTAAGAGCACAGGAAAATGAAAAACTGCACACATCTGAAATATATCACATCAAAGGTATCTACAGGCCAGGTACACATATAGATTTTTGCAATTTTCCTTGGGGTATGACAACCAATTTAGAATACAACAACACTGTTCTTCATAAATATCTCATAAAAGCCAAAACGTTTAAATCAAATCCTGATCAGTCACCCACCTCAACCAGTACCACAACATCACCATCAGAAGAGATGGCTGACCACAACCCTTCCTCTCCTCCACATCAATAAAACTCACCACATCAGGAAACCCCACCAAATTCCCCACTTACACCTCATGAGCCAACCTTCTCAGCCCAACACATTCCAAATAAAACCAAAAGCCAGCAGTCATCACCACAAGCATCCCTCCAAAAAGCATTTGCGCAATTTAAAACCCAAACAGCCAACTCACCCCACCTTGACATTCCCATCATAGCCACACATCACAATATCTTCTCTGAGACAGTAAGTGAAGATGATGACGTAACAACAAGTGGAGTCTCTAAGAGTCAATGAAACTTGGAAAAGAGCAACACAGATGTGGTCAGTGCTAGCTCACAAGAGACTTCCTCACAAAAGACACATATGTCTAAGGAATCTCTAAAAACACAGATGTGGTCAGTGCTAGCTCACAAGAGACTTCCTCACAAAAACACAGGAGGTAAATCCAACTCTCGATGAACCATAGAATGTGGAAGACCTGTACACACTCAGCATAGCCAAGTTAACAGGCACTGGTAAAAATCTTAAGGAGAAATCTACCAGTCCAACAGAGAGGCATGTGTTGTCCTCTAGGTTATTACCCCCTGATGCTGCATCAGGATCTGATTTTGAGAAATTCACAAAATCGCTCACTAATATGCTCAATGATTTCATTAATGAGCAAAAACAGCAAAATACAGAACTACACCAGAATTTCCGTAGTAGTTCTGTACAATTCAAAGAGCTGTCAAAACAGACAGAAGGCAACAGTTAAAGAATAGCTGAGCTTCAAGAAGAACTGAAAGTGATGAAGAAAAAACAGTGAACAATAACTCAATCAGCTTTCTGACCAGGTAAAAGCATTACAAGAAAAGGACTGGCAGCTAAAAGGAGGAAAGAAGAGTCATTACAAAATCAGATAGAAGACCTGAAAAATATGACTCAAAAGGCTCTGCAGTTCTATGAAAGCAACGGAGAAGAGCTGCTAAACAAGATCCAATCAGAAATTAGCCTTCTACAAAAGGAAATAAAAAAAGACGAAGGCCCAAATCTGATAAAGATAAATTCCGATCAAATTCTCCTGGAGAAAAGAATGAAGAATTTAGCCTCACAAGTGAAAGAATCCAACTCACTCAAAAGGACCCCAGAAAAGAAGGCCACTGCTCCTCCAGTCATTAATCTTGATGACTCTCCTCCCAGCTCAAAGCGAAAGGGAGCCCTGATGAAATCGAACCCTCTCCCAAGAAGAAGTAACATGATTAGTGCAAACCCAGCCTAACTCCTGATCATTCAATGCCACCACCACCACCAAGACCACCCACTCAGAAACCCAGCCAACCAGTGGGTCCACCCTCATTAGGTACCTCCGTCAAGACTCATGCTGCAGGAACATCAAAACCTACCAAGGAATCGGTGAAAGGCAGGGAAATGGCCTCAAATCCAGGGGGAGATCTCAATGCTCCTGAAATGCCAATAGCCTCTCAATCTCTATTCGAAGACAACTACAAAAAGACAAAAAGAGTTGAAGAGGAACTATGGCATGAAAAGAGGAGATGCGAAGACATTTTCCTTAAAGAAAGTGATCAATCTCCTCAAATGAGCCCTATGAGCAGAAAGATCTTTGAGGAGAAAATCAATAATGTGTCATTTGAAAGAGACTGGATCCACTCAGATGCAACCATCCTGGAGATTGATGAAGTCAAGGAAAGACAACAAAAGGGAAATCCCTTCACACACTACTTCAATTCCTACAGGATCACAACGACTGCAAAAAACCGTCAACCTTACACATTCACTGATGCAGACCTTGATCAACTCAGTGAAATGCACATTATGTCCCTCATTAAAAGCTTCAGAGCAAATGGATCAACAAGTATCAAAAACAGAAGAGTAATACATAGGCTCAGAGAGGCGGGAAAGAAAATATACAATAGAGTTGCATTAGTTGACTATGAATTGGCAATATACACAGATCTAAAGAAACTTTCCATCAAAACTGCAAATGAAGAGATTCCCTTGGGATTAAAGTGGACAGGATCCAATGTAATACCAAGCATCGGCGAAATCAGAATCTGCTTCAGAAATCATGACTCACAAAAGAGATTCTTCAAAATTAGCCAGTGTCATTCTTACTCAGATACTTCTCTAGACTTCATCGCATTCCTACTGAACGAAAACAGAGAGTCTGAACCAGAGACTATAAGAAGAAAGGAACTCATTCTCAAAACAATAGAAGATCTGAAGACACACAGAATGCTACAAAAGGAGTTGCACAAAGCCTGTTGGATTCCTCTTCCTAAGAAACTACGTGTTAGAGAAGACTCTGTAACTGGACTCCTTTCTTAAAAACTGTATTCAGAATTCCATTCATCCTGATGTCCTTTCAAATATTTATAGTTTTACTTTACTTTCTCTTTTTATTCATTTTCTTCAAATACTTAGGGGCAGATTGTTAGAACATAATGTAATTGTAACACAAAACAGTCAAGTATTAAAAGAAAAGATAAGACATATCCTTAAAAGAGAAAGGAAACAAAAGTCTGTATGAATAACAGACTTCCATACGATTTCTGTATTCATACAGAACTACTCCGGAAATTCTGAAGTAGTTCTGTACAGACTAAAATCTACAGAAATCCTCATTTCTGTAGATAGCTTCTAATGGGAAGCCTCAACAGTCTTCAAAGAAGAGTCCAGAAGGAGTTCTGAATTATCAGAAGATTAATATCACGAGAAGAACAAATTCTATGTAAGGAAATGAATTTCTGAGTCAACCGGTTCAAGATGAAGATTTCCGGTTGAAGACATGTTCAAGCGGAAGACGCTCAAGCGGAAGATTTGTCAACCCGAAGTTCAACCGGAAGAACATTTCCGGGTGAACTCTTTTATCCAACAGTATAAAGAGTTCAACCGGAAAAGTACTGAAAGATTACTTTTGCAGAATTCAGACCTGCAACAGCTTCTGTTCTTCCAAAGTCACATCCTAGCCGTCTCCTACTTATAGATAAATGCATTTTGCACATTTCCTCTTTTGTATGTTTACTAATGTTCTTTTAGTAAGTTTATTGTTTGACTTTCATGTACGGTTAGATTAGCCCGTATGAGATCAACGGCTGTAGTTGATCTCCTTAGTACTATTTATAGTTGTTAGCTAGTTCATTCACAAGTACCAGATTTAGTGCTTACACTTGTAACAGTTTGAACTTGAGTTAATGCAAATAGTACCGAGAAATTTATCTTGTGTTCACTAGTTTATGCAATCAATACAATCAAACTACAAGTATAAGTAAAAGAAAGCTTAAGTAAAAACAAGTATGATACAACTTTATTCCGCATGGTTGTGATCTTCAAGTAAAGAGTTCTTGTTTTGATTATTTCTCTAAGTAATCATCGGTCCTACAAGTGGTATCAGAGCGTTGGCTCTCCACTTTGAAGACTTCTATTGCTTAAAAGTTGATACTTTACTTGCTCACTTGAGTTTTTACAAGCTTTTTCTGTTTTACAAACTGTTTTTCACAATGACTGACTTAACTCTTGGTTCACTGAATGGTAGCTCTAACAAACCAACAATTTTCACTCCTGATGACTTTGATACTTGGAAACTCAGGATGGAAGGTTTTGTTAGAAGCCTAGACAGACGCATTTGGAACAGGTTGACTGTAGGTCCTTACAGTCCAACTGTTCAATCTGCTGATGATGCCGAAGTGTACATACCAAAACCACTAGACAAATATGTTGAAGCTGATTATACTGAGCTTGAATATGATCACAAGGCCTACTGGACACTCCAGGCTGCATTACCCAACTCTATACTGGTAGGGTTCAAGGGATATAAGACAGCACATGGCTTGTGGAATGCTCTCAGTGAGATGTATGAAGGGTCTAGTGAGGTTAAGGAAAACAAAAAGGATGTTTTGAAACAAAGATATGAAAACTTCACTTAGAAAACTGGTGAATCTATGACCAACCAGTATCTCAGATTTGTTTCACTTCTTGATGAATTGCAAAAGGTAGAAGTAACAACAGAACAGGCTGATGCCAACAGGAAGTTCTTGAGATCCTTACCTCCAATGTGGACTGTCTATACAGTAAGCATTAGGGAGTGCAAGGACCTCAAAAAGCTTAAACTAAGTGAACTCCATGGAGTCCTTAGTGCTTATGAAATGGAGCTTAATCTTAAGCAAAACAACTTTCCTGAAGCATCACCACAGTTGCAAACCACTGCTTTGGTTACAACTGATTTTCAAAAGATCTCAAATTCTTCTCAATATCACTCACCTTCAGTCAGTTTCAATGAGTCACCTAGATGCTCAGAGAGTTCTTCAACACTGTTTGACAACTCTCACTCTGCCTATGTGGCAACTGACTCATCTCAAGGATTCACACGTGAAGACTTGGAATGTATAGGGGCAGATGATCTAGAAGAAATGGACATTTTAACTCAATTAGCTATGGTTTCCGTAAGAGCCCAAAGATTTTATAAGAGAACAGGAAGAACTTATAAAGGGTCAAAGGGGTCATCAATTGGGTTGGATAAATCTAAAGCTAAATGTTATAATTGTCACCAACTTGGTCATTTTGCCAGGGAGTGCAAGCAGCCAAGGAGAGATGGACAGAATAACAACAACAATGTCCAACAAAGATCAAATCATGGAAGCAACAACAACAGCAGTCAACATAACAACAGCAGCAGCAACCAACAACCAACACAACCAAAACCACTTGGAAATCAAAATGTGGTGGCAGCTGTAGCTAACCAGACTGAATGCTATGAGTGGGATGACTTTATCACCGAGTTTGAGCCAATCAACCATGCTTTGATGGCCAAAGAAGATTCAACTGAACAGGTAAATGAGATTCCTGAAAAAGTTTTGGAAAATCTATGCAGCCCTGCATGCATAGAACAAGTGTCAAAATACAGGAAACATAACACTGATCTAATTGATGAAGTTTCTAATTTGAATGAGTTAAAGAATTGCTTTAAGAAAACTGAAAATGCATACATCACCAAAATTGAAAATTTAAACAAAGAATTTGATGCTTTGAAGCTAACTAACTCTATTTTGGAAACACAATTGGAGGATCTGTTGAACAAACTAACTATTTCAAGACAAGAAACAAAAGATGCAAAAGCAGAAAATGATGTTCTTGAAATTAAGTTAAAAGATGCCTTGTTCACCTGTGACAAATTCCAAACAGCTAACAAGAAAGCTGAGAAACTTTGGAATGGGGTAATGCATGGGAAAACAGGTATTGGGTACAACAATGTTGAACCACCCAAGGAATACTCACCTGTTATTGCTCCAATCCAAGCACTTCAGAAGGAGTGTAGTGTGAGTCTAACTGTTGATAGCACTACATCTTCTTCTTCTGAAACAAAATCTGTTGAATCATTATCAAACTGTGAAGTCAAAGATGCTAGCACATCAGCATCTGTTGACCAATCCAAGGTTTTAAAACCAAAAGTTGCTTTTCCACCACCAACTATTTATGAGCCCAAAGACTCAAAAGTTGGAGGTAAACTACCTGAGCAGCCAAAACCCAGTGAAACTGAGAAAATGGGTAAGCTAACTTACCACCAGGTCACAAATGAAGAATCAACCAAAAACACAAACACTTACCAAAGAAAAATGTTTGAATGTGTTTTCTGTGGTGAGAAAGGGCACATGGCTGCAATGTGCAAATTCAATCCTTTAAGTAAAACTCAAAACTTGTTAAAACCCGAAACTGTTTCTACTCAGAAAAAATCTACAGGTAGAACTTCACCTGTAAGAAGTAACACATTGAAGTATTTTGATACTGAGTCAAACAAAGTTTTAATTGGGAACAACAAAAATGGAAGTTTTTCAGTCCTAAAACCGAACAGGGTTCCGGCTGAACTTCAACCGGAAAAATTTTCAACCGGAAATGAAGTTCAACCGGAAATCTCCAAAACACTCAGATCAGTTACTGCACCTAGACAACGACCCAGGGTTCAGTTCACTGATGAGTATGACCATTTTGAAGGTCAAGGAAGGAGAAACCCATCTAGAGGCAAGACCACCTCTAGAGAAAATTTTGTGAAAAACAAGCACAACTCTCAACCGGAAATTCCCTCTAGTTCAAATGGAAATGCCACTGTTGCATTTCACAGTGAGAGATCTAGCCAGTCAAACAAATTTTCAAACTTTAATGCTAGAATCTCACCAGTGACTAGTGTTGATCAGACCTACACCTCACCCAATGAGTTGCCAAAGGTTTTGACCAACAAACAAAAGAAATACAGGGAATACAGAGATAGGAAGATTGCTGAGAGAAGGCTTAGCAAAACAAACAGACAATGTCAATCAAGTGAACAGTCTGAACACTTGAACATTGATCAAGATGATCTGTTGAATGAGGATCCAATACAAAATACTTTAGTACTTAACGAGTACAAGTATTATGATGCTTCTGGCAAGCCCAAGACCTCAAAGGCTTGGGTTCCCTTTAGAAATTAACCAAATTTCTCTGTGTGTAGGTGCATAATAAAGGCCAACAAAGCCTATGGGTTGTTGATAGTGGATGCACTTGCCACATGACAGGAAATAAGCATGTATTGGAAAACCCCAAAAACATAAACGGAGGTCCTGTACCTAACATAGGTCACATGAGGTTCCTTTGGAGATTCCTCCTATCCTAGGGGTGAGCTTTCTTGGCTTCACTCTAGAGTCCAGGGGGACGTCGAAGACGGATACGTATGTTTATCCTCCAGATCCTGAATGAGCATCTTGGCCTTTTGAGGCCTGTCTACCTCTCTCGGAGGGGACCGTCGTCGATGTGATCCAGAATGACGTTCCGGAACGCCAAGCAGTTGACCGTGGAGTGGTTTGTGAAATTGTGCCACTTGCTGTATTCCTTCTTACCGATTGATTCCTTTGGTTAGCGGTTTCTGATTTACTGGCATTTTGCCGCGATCGCGTAATATCCAATTCTTGATTCGTAAAATCGCCCTCTCTTGGGCACCGATTTATCTGGTATTGCTGGTCCTACTTTCCTCTGTAAAGCAGGACACATTAGTGGTCGGTTTCCCACAATCTCCACTACGTTGGAATCTGCTTCCATGTTGGGATCGTAATAGTACGTTCACTGAGAGGAAGCCTTCCTCTGACTCACCTCTTTCGGGCAATCCACTCATTCTTGTACCTGACACAAGTCTTTCTATAAATCTACTTGTTTCTGGGCTAAGAGAAGTACTTTTGTTTGTTGCCGTTGAATTATCTAAATAAGTACTTGTTTGCGAGAAAGTTTATGACATAACTTCTTGTTGTTGTATCCGGTTCGCTTATCGCTCTAACTACTACGAGTAACTAGCTAACATTCGTACTTGTTTCCTAGGCTTCAGATGTCTCATTATGGGAATGTGGATTGGCCCAGGATCTTTCTGTTCGAAGCTACCCATTGGCCGGTGAGGAGGCAGGCCACCCCTTAGTCAACTCTACTGAATAGCTGCCAAGGCCTGGAACGAGTACGACTAGGAAGATCAATAGAACCTAAACTTAGGTATGCACTTGCTGGCTGGTCTCATTGAATGGCTTGTAATAGGAGTGCCCTAAGGCTTTTGAAGGGCTTTATTCTTGAACTCGAAAGGGGGCGATCCCAGACCTACACCCGACAAAATGGAATTTCTTCTTGATTGAAGTATTCCATCAAAGCCCGATCTCTGTCACTGTAAATGCCGGCTTCCTAAGCAATGAACGACGAATTCGTCTCTTCATGAGACAGTTCGGGGGATGAGAGCCGAAAAAAGAAGCCTTTTCTGCCCGCACTACTACTTACGTCATTTCTTGTGGGCTGAGGCGAAAGGGCGCTTTGGGACCGATTTAAAGCAGTTTCGCCCCTTCGTAAAACTCAAAATTTATTAAGAGAAGGCGAATACCGATCAAAAGGTTTGGTATCCTTGTCCTACTCCTATTCTACGGTATTCAAAAAATCGGCATGTCTTAATGCCTTTGACCGGGGAATATCCCACGCAGCAAAAACGAATAATGAAATAAGAGAAGAAAGGGTTTTGGCATAAGCTCACACGGCATAGGGTTCAAAGTTTTCTACTCATAAACTCAGGGGTCGGATTTCCACTTCTTTCGGGCACTCTCTTTATATTAGTTTCGTCTAACTATCGCAGGTTCGGATGATTGATTCGCCCGAACTCCAATTTGTTCTGGGTTAAGTCCCATACGTATTTGCCTTACTTCTTCGATCCGGGAAGACAACCCAAGCTAGAGAAGTAAGACTTCATTTTGGCTTTCCTTGATCAACAGGCCGTCAATCCTTTCTTCGACCTCAAGAGATTGAACAAAGAAGCCCCATTGATTGGATATGGTTCCATCTCCCAGTGGTGAGCAAACAACAGCCCCCCGATCAGCTAAGCTAGAGAGCAGATATCCTACTCGTTCTTGCATTACGCGCCTGAACGAACAGAACGCACAATGCCTCTTATTTATACGAAACACTGAGAGAACCAAATCAAATCAAAGAAAGCTGTGGGAGATTCTTTTCGTCGTTTTCATTCGTGCCCCATCCTCCAATGGTGCATTCACTCCCGCCCTTAAGAGTTATTGCTTCAAGTTCACTTGCCTTGCTAATGCTAGCTTGCCTTCTATTATTACTGTCCAGAGCGGGGAAGAAGCACTACTGAAGGTCATTACTGTGAAAGACCTATCGATCTTTCTTTTGAAAAGGCCTATAGAAAGCCCGCGAGTTCTTCCTCCTTGATTCGTTCGTTGGTCACTCACTCTCTTTAGAGTCATTTAACACCCAGACTTTCAGGAAAGACAAGAGGGAAGGTTTCTTTATCACAGTCACCGAGACCGAAGCGGAGGGGGGGATCTTGGTTTAGCCATTCACTATCGAAGCGAAAGTCAAGCCACCAACCATCGAACCGATATTGATTGACTTACTAATCGGATAGTCGAGAGACAGAGACAGGAAAGCGAAAGAAGGGCCCCGTTAGGGTTAAGAGTGATCCACCAGTCTTCAAATCTGTTTAGCTGGGAGTGGAAATAGTGAACAATGGCTTTCGCCTTCCATGGCATGGAGAATTCACCAGTCATTATGTTAACTGCAACCAAAGAGTTCGCGATTCAATTCAGGCTAGATCCGCTTTCTAGCTTTCTTGTGGGCCAGTAACCTTCCTCACCGACCTTGGTTCCTTCCGAGGTCGTCTAATTTCTTTTATTAGGATATGTCCTCACTCCGAAGAAGGGGAAGTGGCGGCCCACTGACAACAGAGGGAATTTAGTATGGTAAAAAGCAAGAACAAGAAAACAAGGAAGTCAAAAAGTAAAAACTAACTCTAACTAACAAACAGTACTTGAATCTTACTTATTTGAAATTGATGCAAAACACTTTTTCTCAATGCCCGCGGAGATATTAAGCCTTTGTGTGCTCTTTCTGGATGGATTTTTGACCATCTATCTCCATGAGTGAATGCTTCCGGCTGGTATATTATTATACCATGTGTAGGCTCGGCCTGTTAAGGACTTAGAGAATTATCGTAGTCGCAGGTTTGCATTTTATTCATGTTCGCCAAGTGCTTCGAGGAAGCGGGAGATATGCTCTCTGGCGTTGCCACGGCCGTTGTAGAGAGTCAAAGTGGGGTGTCCTTTTGGGTAGGGCATGTGTTGCAGCTCATTTGGTATGGCGGGTAATGTTCATAGGTGAGGTCATCAGGTTGCTTCTTTGAGCGTTCTTGTTCGAGTAGGCGTGTAAGTTCTGCTACTGTGACGAATTCCTGGGTTGTAACAGCAGAGGCATTGGGTTTTTCTGTACAACGGCTGGTGGTACTCTTGGCGCCAGAGGTGATTGGGGTTGGGGCTCTTGGTGGACTTCGGCTGCAGAGGCCTCTGGCGTCGTTTTCGTCAGGCTCGGTTTGAACTAAATGGAAGAATTGCACCATCTTTTCATTGTTCTGTGCAAACGCACGACTGAGCAGTTCTGCGACTTCTTACTCGGGCCGCCAGGTGCCCGAGGTGGAGATGGCATCTCGTGCTCAGAAAGTTCGTCGTCAGTACGTTCTTCCTCGTCAACTTCGTTTCCTGGGTTCACTCGGTCCGTTGGCTATTTTATCTTTGCCATTCACTTGTGTAGTCACCTACCCACTGGAGTCGCCAAATGTAGAAGGTGGATAAGGCTAAGTATTACGTAGAGAATGAGGCTGATGTCTTGGAGTGGTGAGGTGGCTCAGGAGGTCGCCTAAACCGAATGATGGCCGTACGATCACCCTTGGGTCAAGTGGAGGGCAAAGAAAGATACAAAGGTCCGGAGATGAGGGGGAGTGAAGCCGAGAGAGAACCTGGGGAATCCCAAATAAGAAAGGTATGATGTCATTTCTGTCCTGGGGCCAGCTATTTATAGGCATAGCAGGTCAGAGAAATGTCGGAACCCAAGATCGTTATGCTGACGTGTCATAGTTTGTTAGAAGATCAGCTGGCAGAATCTTCCGTACGAAACTGTCTGACACGCGTGGTCTCGAACTCTCGGCAACCTTCCTGGCGGCGCCAGGTGTTCAGCCAATCATCTTATTCCCGAGGAGATTCAGATTCCCACTTCTCCTAACGAAGGAAGCAATAGAACCGCTTCCCGCTACTAAGGAAGTAGCTCGGAGTCGGTTTGACTGGAGGAGATTACCTCTTGCGAGAATAGAGATCTTTCAATTCCCGACTCCATCAGTATTCACAGGAATGCGGCTATGACAATAAAGAGTGTGACCTGACGGGCGAACATGATCTTTACATAACCAAGAGTTTGGTCGGTTCTCCGATCCACCTTGAATGAGCTATCCTTGCCCCCTCGAATGAGTAGATCGGCAATACAGGAATTGGAGTGAATGAGGCCCAACATAGAATTCTTTCTCGGAGGTTCGCCCGGCGCCTCTCTTCTCTGGATCCGCTCTCAGAATTGGATTTGACATCACGGGGGCCATCCATTGAGGCTATCGAGGTCTAGCTCGTCTCTTACAGTACAGCCCTCACTCGAAGTAAGGATTTCAGGGGGTTACTGACCAGATAGATCTATTGAGTGAGAGAAAGTGGCCTATAGCCCTCTCTAAAACTGATGAATCAAAGCCTATCGTCTCAGCCTTTCCAGCAGCCTAATCCGATAAGCCTAAACATGGTCCAAGGAGTTCTAACAATCGGGGAAGCCTTTGCTCTTGCTTTAGTTGACCCGAAAGCAGGTAGTTCAGTTCCTGACCTCGGCTCATTCCCTTCAGTTTTGAAGTGAAAGCGCGGTTACGGGTTTCCTTTTGTATCAGCATTGGCGATTGATTTATCCTTCTCATCCGGTCTATATCGAATGACCTTCTTTTTTGCTCTGGCTGCTATTGACTTGACTACATTGTCTCACTGAGGAGTGTTTTCTCATATCATAGAGGAAAGAAAGATGGGCCGAATCATGCAGGTGGAAATTTCTGTGATCACCTATGATATATCTGGTTGTTCTCTCTCCTCCTCCTTCTCTATGTTCCTTACCTTCCACCTACAAAAGCAAGAATGCAATCTCGAGTACGTCCCTCTTATCTTATTTCGGAGAAATTGAATAAGAAAGTGATGTTCGAAAACACTGATGAAGTAGAGTCAGTCTGAGGATTGGATCCGAGGGAACATAGATTTCCTATCGGTCTTGACCTTCTCAGAGACTTGCCAAGATAGGGATCTGCTCTTATATTATAGATATTATAGACGATATTAGAAAAGGAACCCCTCTCTCTTTCCTTTCTGTGCGCTCTCTCTTCTGTCATGTGCTTAAATAATTGAAAGTCAAAAAGACGTGATCAACTTTCTCGATCTGCTTCAGACTCATCACTCTAATGTCTCGTCCAGGTCGGGGGGTGAATTGGGCCCTCTGAATGAATGGTGAACCAGTCCTACGAGTGGGTTGATCCGCCGCAATTATTGTTATATATATATAGTCCTGACCCGGAAAGGTACTAGGCATGCGTCACACCACCTTGTTCAGGCGAAAGCCCATCAAGTGAATGAAGTCTAATTCCCATTCCGGGCCGGCCCAGGCCTGCTCGCTATCCGAGTGTAGTCAGCAAAAGCAAAGAGAAAAAATGACGTAACGTAGGACCAATAAGATTGAATCCTCTGAGAGAGAATGGATTCAGAGTATACTTATTATATATATTGATTCGAGGAGTACTGATGATATTCTTGAAGTCATCTCACCCGGGAGGGAACGGTTGTACTAGAAGGGCTTACGATACCGATAAGAGTAAGACAAGAGCGACTTCTTTTTCGGTCACTGGTCTAGTTCCAGCAGGGGTAGGACAGGAGTACCAGTAAGCAAAAGGACTTCTTTGGGAACTCCATTGACATGCTTACACTACCGGGAGTTTCTTGCGCTTGAAGGGGTAAAGGGATTTCGGGGCTATCCCCTTCTAATTCATGATACATTCAGCCCTCTATCCATTGGGATGCTCATAAGAACCTCCGTTTTACCTTCACAGATTCCTATTCTATTCGCTAGAAAGTGAAAGGGTCCTTTAGCATTCCGAGTTCTTTCAAAAGATTTTGCTTTATTAGAAAGAACTTATAGTAAGATATCCGTAAACCACTGATATGCCTCACTTTCAAAGCGTAAACCCTTGTAATGGAAGGCTGTTGCAGTAACTAAAACATCTTTGACTTCTTTTGTTAGGAAGACTAGCGGATTTTTCGAAATGAAAGTACCACTATTTGGCACAGGGTTGATAGAATAGCCAGCCAGCCAACCTGTAAGCTAGTAGTTTGGTTGATAAAGAGAAGGAAACCGGCCTATAAACCAGTCAAAGACTACCGCTTTAGTTATAAATTAGACATGGAAGTACGCTCGCTGCTTCATCAAAGAGAGGTGTCAGCTTAATCTATTGCCGGAAATCCTTCCTGCTGTCTGCGCTTTCCACTGTAATCTAACCCATCTTTATGCCTACTTACTCTGTGGGAAGTCTCATAGAATCATAGTTGAAAGTACTGATACAACATAGTAATGGATCTTTGTCCTAAAGGGAGAAATCTGTTAGGTTCTTAGTAGCAGTGGGTATTGGTACTTCCAACGAAGTCAACTTAGATAAGGTTCTAGCTATGGTATCCTCTCTTTAAAGTCGAAATCAGGATGTATTAATTATTTCTATTTGAGTTGCCCCTTTCCTCTCTTTCCCTTTGATCACCGACCCTGACTTTCAATCTTGGCCCTGTGATCCTTCCCCCTCCCCCCTTCCCGTGGTTGAGAACCCTTGCCTTTCTTACTAGATTTCCTGTTGATGGGGAAGGCTTGGCAAAGAAGCTTGTGTCGGAAGAGAAGTGGAAAACTAAGCTGTTCGGGCTTAACTTGAACCTGATTGCCCTAGTAGGAGTCAGAATAAGGTTGAGGCTTGTCTTCAAGAACTGACATCTCGGATCTTGCCATTGCCAGGAGCATGGATGCTGAGAATGCCCTCAGTCTATGTCTGTCTATATAGATAGGCTTTAAGAAAAAAAAGAAAATAAAATAAAAAAAGGCAAGTAAGCCGTAAGCCAAAAAGAAAGGCTTTTAAGGATCTTCGACTGCTTATAAATAAGCTAATAACAGATCTTTTGCGTCTTTCGAGATGACTCCCTTATTTCCTCCTTAGGAGCTAATCTCTTCTTGACTTGAAAGCCTTCTTCCCGGATTCCTCAACCTAGGATAGATTAATTGACTGTGTAAGCTCTCTAAGGTAGCTATCTATCTTTAATGAGGTTCCTAGTGGAGTCATTCTAATCTTCCCATGGTTCTAACCGGGCGCTTATACTAGTGACATTCTATCATCCTGTCTCACTATATCAAGATTAGTAATACCTTTCATCCTAGTTGTTCTCTTTCCTCTAGGCTAGAGAATATCTTCTTTCTAGATGTATTTCTTACTTAAAGCACTGGGAGAGAAAAAAGGACTGTAAGCATCTAGTTTGTGATAGCTTCCAATTGAAGTACCAGCCCCAGGGTTTAGACTATCAGTGCTTTGAGTGTCATCTCATCTGCCCTCCTCTAATCTTCTGTCTCTTCGAGCTGTACCAAAAAAAGAAGTTTCAGGGATTTAATTTGTGATATTACTTATTCTTACTTAACGAGTTACTTACTCAATAGAGAATCTAGTATCAAGAAGAAAATCTTTATTACCTTTTGTATTTGTAGTTAAGATAGTATAAGATTTAAAGAGCCAGGGATAGTAGGACTAAAGTAAAGCAAGCAAGGCCTAAAAGGCAAGGTGCTCAGGTAAAAGCTAAGCTTAGTTGGATGAGTCCCTACATTATTTAATTAAAAATTTTCTTAGCAACGAATACGTTTTGAACCCTTTCGAGTGAGAGCTCAGGGATATGATTCCCAGAGAGAATTTCAATCTGAAGAAGGCAACTCATCTCCTTAGCAAGAAAGTTAATCCATTAATAAAGCACTACTGACTGATTATACAGTCTGTTTTTCAAGGGAACTCGAAATATTGTAAGTAAGAGAAGACTGACGCCCAAAATTCCCATGTCTTTCTTGGTTGGACCAACCGGCGAAATAAGTCTTCTTGAATTGGAAGAGCAAGAACAAGTCTCTCCATTTTTTTGGGGGAGCAGAGCAGGCAAAGAATGAAACAAATCAAATGGAGAACAGGGGACACATACTATATGGGAATCCGACGCCGAGCGAGGTCGACTTTCTAATGGAGACGTCCTTCCCTTCTTCGTCTACTTCCACCAATTCATCTACGGCGTCCGACGCGCAGAGCGCACCACCTGACGTAGAACAATTATTTCATTTCATTTGTGATGAATACACCAGGTGTGTGCATGAAGCCGGGAGGGTATTACCCCCGGAATGGACCATGCCTGACCTTGTTCGGACAATGCTTGGGGATGAAGCTATTCAGCACGGCTTTCTGACAGATGCCTACTATGATGTGATGTTATGTGGCACTCATAGTTGGGGATGCGAGGAGCTGCTGAATTTGCTGGATCTGATCAACTACGTATTTTAGTCCGGCGGGTAGGCTGGAGGGGGCTCGTCAGGGGGAGCAAATCGAGAAGTCCTTCGAAAGATAGGGCTTCCCGGAGAATTTGGTGTCTTTCTATTTGGAAACAAAGGACCATAAGTATAATTAGACACTTCGTCTTTATTGTTCCACTAGCTAGGATAAAATGATCAGATGTCCCTTTCATTATTACAACCTTCTTTTTTGATGTCAAAGACCAGAAGCTACGCGAAAATTTTCATTGGATCTCGGTTGTTCTTAACAGCGATGGCTATTCATTTAAGTCTTCGGGTAGCACCACTAGACCTTCAACAAGGTGGAAATTCTCGTATTCCTTATGTACACGTTCCTGCGGCTCGGATGAGTATTCTTGTTTATATCGCTACGGCTATAAACACGTTCTTGTTCCTATTAACAAAACATCCCCTTTTTCTTCGCTCTTTCGGAACCGGTACAGAAATGGGTGCTTTTTCTACGTTGTTTACCTTAGTTACTGGGGGGTTTCGGGGAAGACCTATGTGGGGCACCTTTTGGGTGTGGGATGCTCGTTTAACCTCTGTATTAATCTCGTTCCTTATTTACATGGGTGCACTGCGTTTTCAAAAGCTTCCTATCGAACCGGCTCCTATTTCAATCCGTGCTGGACCGATCGATATACCCATAATCAAGTCTTCAGTCAACTGGTGGAATACATCGCATCAACCTGGGAGCATTAGCCGATATGGTACATCAATACATGTTCCTATGCCCATTCCAATCTTGTCTAACTTTGCTAACTCCCCCTTCTCAACCCGTATCTTGTTCGTTCTGGAAACACGTCTTCTTATTCCATCTTTTCTCGAATCTCCTTTAACGGAAGAAATAGAAGCTCAAGAAGGAATACCAAAACCTAGTTCACTCGCTGAGTCTCTTTGCATCCATGGCTGAATGGTTAAAGCGCCCAACCGGGCAAATTCGTAGGTTCGATTCCTGCTGGATGCACTTTTTACGTTCAGTTCAATCGCTGCTCACGGAATTGATACATATAGCTCGCCCTTATAGCTTATGGGGCACTTCACTCGCTCAACACTCGTTCAAAACATCCACTCTTTCTTCACTCGCTAGGGAAAGATAAAGGATAGATGACTGAAAATCCCGCTTAGAGATCGCAAAAATATAGTCAGAGTAGGAGTTCCCATCCGTCGAGGCCTCGTTTTACCTGCCCTTGGGACTGGAACTGATTGGTTGCTTGTTGTGACAGCCAAGGTCTGAACATTGTCCCACTTCCCTCATCGGGTTCCTCTCTGTTCTCATCATGGGGTTGTTGGGATAAAGGTGGGTTTGAGACGCGCGGGTACTCTTGATGCGAAAGGATATGGATCTAGAAGCCGAGATCAAAGCGTTAGTTCAAGATAAGAGCCCTTACGAACCAAGGCTTCTAAAGTTGCCGGAGGGTCCATCATCAAGAATGGCCTAAGATGGTCAGAAGCATTCCTAACAATGCTAGCCACAGCGGAATACTCCGGCAAAACGGGTCGCCATTTCGCGGAATCGAACGCCCTAAGAGGAAGATTTCATTTGCTTTCTGTTTCGTGGAACGAAGTTGATCCATGGTCATCGGGATGTCTATGTTGAAAGAGAACCTAACCTGAAGAGTCATTGGTTTTCCAGGTCGGAAAATGAAGTAAACAACTCAGGTGGACAAGAGGCGAACCACTCAGCTGATGAGTCAGCTATACTTTTTAAAAATAGCCTAATGAGGAGACGATCGTAACCTCTGAGCTCAAAGATGGAAAGCAGATTCCTTTTTTCAGGTTTTGCATAGCTTCCCAAGCGCCCGGCTTTCTTTTTGGGTTCCGAAAGGCAGAGTAGCTTCAGCATCGAGTAGGGTATGGGATAGAGTTCGAGTGAGGCATCAACCATAGATTGCGGAACTTTCGAGATGCTTCCTTGCGAAAGCCAACGGAGTCTGTACTGTAACGCAACCTTCTCATCCATGGAAGGATTCCTTATTCGATGATAAATGTCAATCGAGGGCACCCTCATTTCCAGAGAGAGAATCAGGCTGCACAGAAGGGGGAAAGCCCTCCTACTGAGCAAGATCATTCATTAATATTAATAAGGAAGCACTTAACTTAGGGCAGCCAGTCTCACTTCACACAGCACAGCGCCTTGCTATTTGCATTCATCCTTGTAACTTACCGAAGCGAGGATCTCATGCTATCATTGAACGGCTACCGAACCGCCATACTCAGGTAACCGGTCTAGGTTCCAAGTACATCAACACCCCATAGCTACTTAGGGCCGCAACGCAATAAGGCTTTTCGCTCTAGTTGGGCAATGCAAGGAGGCCTCTTTCGCCATTCTTTCTAAATGATAAACTATTATTAGTTCAGTTCGGTAGAACATCGATGAGAGGATCATTTTTTCACAGAAGCATATGATTGCCCCTCAATCGCCAGGTGGCTCGCTCCAGGTGCATGAGTAGCTTTGCTGGCTCTTATACGAAAGGTACCGGCCTCTTTCAGTGGTTCTTGCTTGCTCTTTAAAGCTGATCTGGTGCTGTCTCGTTCCTTCAGTTTGTTCTGATTCCGATGAAGGATACTATATTCCGCCTACACAACTACCTTGCTTGGTGGTTCAAAATGGAAGTCTAGGTATCTGCTTAAGTGGTCTGCTCGTACCGTTCCAAAAAGAGCTGCGCTGACAGGCGTATTTGAAAATGTGTTTCCGGGCTCACATATCTAAATTTCAGCGAGATAGCGTGCGGATAGGTGGAATGGAAATTCCACTCCAATCCCTTTAATGGATCCCCGAAGGAGACGGGTGCAAATGGAATTTCAATCAAAGGCGCTATGACCACTGAGCATGCCAACAAGGCAAACTCAGAAAATCGTCTCCTGTCCCAGGTCACCGAAAGGGAGATACTCGCAGCCGAGCTCTCGTCCCACTCCCGCTGCCAACTTCGTGATAGAACGACCATGCGAAGGGATACGGATAGGCTGCCCTCCCACACTTAAGGCATTGTGTTACACCTTAAATGTCTGGATTTAGCGTTATTGTCAAGCATCTCATTCACTACTAAAAGAAAGGTATGGATATTCTATTCTGCTCGAAAGCTTGACGAAGAAGCGTAAGCAAAAAGCATATTTTAGGAAAGAGGTCCAGGTAGCTCAGCTGGTTACAGCTAATGAATGAAAAAAAGTGTGTGCCGATTTAGATTTCCCGTCTTAAGCCCCACCTCGGTAGCTCAGCGGTAGAGCGGCCTCTTTTATAGTTCAACAACAGGTAGTCGGACGTGGGTTCAAATCCCGGGAAAAAACAGAGAGAGCTGCGAAGGGGCCTTTCCTCGCTTCTGTCTTTTTTTTTATAGATCAGTTCAGTCTGTAAACAAGCGGGTTATTTTTAGCCGGGAAACTGTAAACTTTCGAAAGCAAGCTCACCCACTCTCCCCCAGTGGTTAAACTCTAGGATCTGATTTGAATTCCATATTAAAGAAAAGTAGACATCTGCGGCCTAAAACTACACGAGTGGATAGATTTACAGCTACTACTTCCCGATCTTTGTGAACGTTCACTTCAATAGGATATCTCGTTTTACTAGCTCGACTATAGAGAGAGGAACTAATGGTAACAAGCCAGACCAGATGATCTTCAAAGACATCCTTCACCGATCGATTAGATGAGAGAGGTCATTCAGTGTAAGACCTGAGGTAGACGAACGGTTCACTGTCAGTGGTTCCATACGTCAATCCCATCCTGAAGGAGCTAATGAAAGCCTGAATTCAAATGAAAGTGGGCTCTTCTTCTTCGATTCAAGCAAGTCGACCATTGAATCTATTAAACTGGGCCGCTTCTTCCCCCTCCGCAGGAAGACTTCCTTCTTTCCCTTGCCTGGCTGGTTATCTCAAACCGGCATTCGAACCCACAAAGCCTAGCCGCACCGCCATTGTGCTATTAGCCCTACGCCTAGAAAGCCTCAGTTACAGACTGAACTTACCTATAGGAGGAGGTTTGATTCCATTGCCATTTACTGTTCCATGCGATCTTTACACCGACACCCCCATCTATCCAAAGGAGAATCAGCTGAAAGAAGAGAGAACCCCCTTCCCGTTGTTGTCTCTAACTAAACCACCACCAGTACACTCTTCCACTACAGATGCGGAAAACCCGATTCCTTCCCAGGCTTTTCTCTTATCCCTGACTTGCTAGTACTCAACCTAGAGATGAAAGAAGTAAGAGCCCCCTCTTGTCGCAAAATAGTAAATTAGGTTCAGTTGGAAAAACAGCTATAAATGACCACTACGAACGAAGGATGCAAGTCCTCTCAACAAACTCCATATCTGCAGAAAAAATACCACTATTCTAAATTCAATATAGTAAGGTGTTTCTAATCTTCCTCGCAGCAAGACTTCTGAAAGCCAGTTGCTAAGAAAAAGATTAGAACAAGAGGGCTCTGGCGATTTCGGAACTAGCTTGACTCATTCCACCCAGCAAGTCTGGGGTGAACGAGAACTAGTTCATCACCAACATGCTTAACTCCTAGGACTTTTGGGATTGAATACTCTTACTCTTTTTGACGGTGAAGAGAGGAGCTAGATAGAAGTAGTTTTGAATGAGGAGAGGGAAATCTGGCCATTAGTTAAGTCATTTTTTGTTTGGTCATAAGTTGGTTAGAGAAAAGTAATTAGTTCAGTTTTAGGCATACACTAATAGTAGGTTACGATTCAAAAGAAAGAGAGATTCAAGCCAATCGACCGGCTAAGAGGACTATTCAAATTCGAAAGTAGATGTTCATGCTCATACAGTTGCAAAATGACACTTGACCTATTTCCCTCATAGACAAACATGGAAATTAGAAAGTGTCTATCTTATATAGCTGTCAAATGAGACTTTCACTTTTCCCTTCGTAGAGCAGATCATGAATTGAAAAAGTTCTATCTGGGCAAAATGCTCATTTTTGATAGATTTCCCTTCATTTAGGGCACCAATCCCGACTTCTCCCGTTGCTAT
>JBCNJP010000006.1:28595596-28660862 GCA_039602395.1 Deinandra increscens subsp. villosa
TTATTGGGCTTACTGAGCCCAATAGGCTAATCGTTTAGAAATTTGACTAAGTCTTGACAATGTAACACTTATTTTAAGTTCGTAAAACGTTTTATCAGTTTATAACGGTTTGATAAAATATAAAATGTCAAATTTTATATTTAATTTCTTATTATTAAAATTCCATTAATAATATTATGTTATATTCATAATTCACAGTTTTTCAACGCGAATTTTCATATCGGTTAATCGGTTATTCATTTACGGCTAATCATGTAATTTAAAGCAATAAACCACGTAATTATAACGTAATGAAAAGTTAACAAAAGTCAACAAAGAGAGAGTTGACCTGGTTTTTAGGTCCGGTTGTCACATTCAACCTCAGGAAACCCTAATTCGGTCAGAATTTATCGCCAGAAAGACATATACCGCTAGAAAAACGTGTTCAAGCAATAACTCCCATAATACTTGACCGATTTTGATGATTTTTATACCGTTGAACTCCTTATTCAATACTCTACCATCCTAGACGATCAAAAACTCACGAAAATGTTGTTTCTACAGAGAAGACTGAGGTATCTCATCCACAAATCTATTCTTGAATAAATCGGTTGAAGAATCCAACGTGAAATGATTCAGAGACGTGGGTTGTGATGATCGAGGCTTGCAAGTTTCGACCGAAGACGTTTTCTTGAAAAGTCGACTATTCGAGTCTACGGTCAACGTAAAAGTCAACGGAAGATTGGTTCGAGCGAGTCAAGCTTCATATTAATTAAATCAACTTTGTTTTAATTAATAATTATTTTAGTTGTTTATTTGTAATTTGCTCATTTTATTTGTGTCATGCTAGTTAGTGGGATAGTGAGCACATGGGCTCTCTCTATAAGGGAGTGATAGCTTCAATTGTTGGATTGATGAATCTTGAGTGATGTGAGCTATCATTTCTAGAGAGAAGTCTCACATTGGGTTTGAGCTCAACCCAATGTGACCATGGATTTCCTATGACGAGTTTGTAATCATTCGGTTCGTTGTAATCATTCAGCAACAATCAATGAATCATTTAATTTACCATTTTTGTTATAGATTATCTTAGATTCTCATCATCCTGTCTCCTCATCTAATCTTTGTCCGAGCTCAATGTCAAGATTCTCATAGTGAAATCGGTCCTGACAAATGGTATCAGAGCGGGTACCAATCAGATCACGTCTCACGACTAATCTTGTAGAACCACGATACGATCTTACTACTGCATGATTCGGTAATCAGATAGCAACGAGAAGGTAAATAAAGCTTTGCTTTATTGATTCACAAAGATTTACAATGTAGAGAGAGAAACACACTCAGTTTACACACAGTTAAGATGTAGAGAATGACAGAAGTTCTAACTAGCTCTCTCTAACACGAACTATTTATAGTCACTAACATGTTGCTGGCGGACCACTAGCGTACCAAAAGGTACGCCCGTACCAAATGGCCTGTGGACCATTTGGTCTGGCCACCTCAGCATGAAGCCACTAACTCACACAGACGCTCTTGTCTAGATACAATACACGAGACACAACGTTAGCATAGGAATATGCTTCTACAGACTCCCCCTTAACTTGTAGTGTATCTAGCTATCTATCTATCTAACAAAACTTCAGTCTTCCATCTTCAGCATTTCTGCACCTGATCTTCAACTTGAAATCTTGTTAGAAATAGAGCTTGCATGGATGGATCAATCTTGAAAAAAAACTTTGAACTTCAAGATCCACTTGTGAAAGATATTACATACTCCCCCTTTCACCATGCTTAAGTCTTGTCACATAGAAAACTACAATTTCAGAAGACAGAAACGCGGCTTTCTTTTCTTTTGAAAATTAATTTAATCGTGGCGCAAAACTTCTCTTCGAGAATCCAAGATATAAATTTGAATTTTTGAATTTTGTATCATTGTATCGATCGGTCGAAAACAAATAAGAAACAAAATATTTTTGGCTTTTTGAAACTTTATGCTAAAACACACCTAAAATCTTTTTGGATTTTTCAGATATGAAACATAAATGCAATACAAAAATGAAATACTGAATCACACACTATTTTTGTCTTTTGCGAGAAAGATCACAACTTGGGATCATATTGGTCATGACATGCTGAACTACACTTCAATTTCAATTACTTCAGCACACAAGCCATGTCGATTACTAGTATAATTTGTCCATCTTAGACTCAGGCACAATCATACTCATAACATCTGGATATGTTATTGAATTGATTAGGTTTGCTTTGACCAGTGTACCCCACACTATCAGACATACTCAGATATGCTTTTGCTTTTTATATCACACTTTGTGATTTCATTTGTGATTTAATCACATAATGATTGTATTCATGATTCAGTCAACTGTGTTCCATGCAAAAAGAAATAAGAACGTTAAATCGTCTACCTTAAGGTCGATCTTTCGATACGCAGATAAGGCCTCGGATTTAACAAAATAAGAAAATAAAACAAGTTGAAATTATATAACTCAACAACAATCAGGTCGGTACTCCCGTACACGCAGAGAAAGTCCGATGAGTTATACGAAACAACAAAGAAAATAAAGCAGAACGTCAAACGAACAACAATCAGGTCGATCTTTCGATACGCAAAGAAAGTCCGATCGTTTGACAAAATAAAGAAAAACAAACAAGTTTAAATCTTTGCAAAATGAACACATGTATACACAGTGACTTCTCATTTTCTTTTTCACATATCTTTTCTTGATACATCATGAGATATGCATCAAGATGTTGTCCACTTGGTCAATCATTAGTATTTAGTGTTTATCACATCTGAATACTTTCTGATTTAATGTCGAGCCTACCAAGTACATCAAACAATGATCTTATGGCTTTTTCATCTATTTTATCCATGAGTCAGACACGTAAGCCAATGTACCATCATTTCTCAATCATGTCGTATCAATTTCTCATTTTTCAATGTTTTTGTATTTTTCCATTTTTCGATGTTTTTGTATTTTTCATTTTCTCCCCCTTAAAATGAAAACTCTATTTTTGGATTTTCATTTTAACAAAAACACAAAAACACTATTTTTGGTTTTCAATATTCTCTCCCTAAACTACAAACAAAATGCATGAACGAAAGAAAATGGACCAATCGATACTGATACCTGTTCAGTTTAAGCTTTCAGAAAAAACTTTTAGGTTTGAAGAATGACGCATTCAATTTAAGTTAAACAGGAAACTCCACTATCAGTAACTGCTTGAAGCTTGAACTTCACAATCACCAACAGGTCTTCTTGAAGAAACCTGCACACTGGTTTAAATGATTAGTATTCAAATGACCCGAAGCACACAGCTTCAGATCGACCAGTGTCTTCCACAAAATCAGTTGCAGCTTGGCTAACCATCTTAGGTCGCCACTGCATTGTTGTTTTTACATTTTTAATTGAGTCATCATCCCGAGATGAACCACCAACACTTGAATCAAATTTGAAAAATTGTTTCGTTTTAGATTTTTATTTGAATGGTGTTGACTCAGTAAAAATTCTGCCTGATTCATCAATATGATCGTTTCGATTTTGGTTTACCCTGAAACTGAGAACGTTGGTCATTGAAAACACAATCATCAGAAACATCATCGAAAATCTGAAATCTGTTCGAATGTACCCATTTCAATGTAGGACTTCTGGGTGTGGAATTTGAACCCGAAGCGGAAGATTCTTTCGGAGAACTTGTAGATGAATCTTTCTTCTTTATCTTTCCTCCGAATCCTTTTTCCATGGTGGATACAAACACCTGCGCCAGATGATATATCTGTTCAAGACTAGTATCTTTTTTCGCCTTAGGTGTCTTCTTTGGCATGTTCTTCTGAACTTTCTAAGCAAATCTGTGATTATGATTACCCAAACCAGATCGTTTATAACCGGGTAAGTCGGACAACTCCACTTGAGACTGAGAAGAGCCAGCTTGGGCAACCTCAGTGAACTTAGCTTTAATACCTTGCAAATTATTAGTTTTAACAAGCGTAGCAGCAACTGATGCGTCAGATTCTATCTGTTCATCGGGCTTCACCTTCTGACCATCAAACACATTATTATCAGGAACAGCAAATCCACCAGAAACAAACTTAATAGATTGTTCCATCAAACTTTTATCTTTCTCAACTTTCTTGGTTGAAACCTTCGATTCTTTTCTCTCAGACTTCTCAGAAACAAACTCAGAATAATCTCCATCAATACCAGAAGAATGAATATCAACAAAAGCATCAGATGAGATAACCGGATGTGGAATTTGATTATATTCTTCACTACCAAAAACTTTCTTGAAATTCTCATCTTTGCACAAATAGCTTGTGAAAGAATGTGAATTCTTCAAGTTGTGCAATTGACGTTTCAGATCCAGAATCTCAACATTTAAAGCAGATATTTTCCTTAGAGCTTCACCCAATTCCCTTTCCGATGCAATCAATTTCTCTGAAGCTTGATTTGACAAAAATTTCGTTTGTCTCATTTGATCGTGGGCATCATAAACTTCCTGGGTAATGTTCTCCACCCTGCCTTCATGAATTTCAATGTTTCTTGTCAACAGTTTGTTGTCATGCGTCAAGCTTGCAACTTTGTCAAGTAAGATGGAATGTTCCTTTTGACGATCACTTTCTTTTGCATTAACTTCATCAAACTCTTTCTGAAGATCATCATACAATTACTGAAGAGAATCCAATTTTGTGTTGAATTTGCTAAACAAAGCATCAAAATCTTCAATGGCGTCTTTTGCTTCACTCTCCCATTTCTCAACACTTTTAACCAACTCCTCATTCTCAGTTTTCAACTTCAGAAGTTGTTCCTTATCTTGAGCAACTATGTCATCCATATTGCTCTTAAGCTTGACAATCTCTTCCATCAACTCATCCTTTTCGTTTATCAACATATCATTTGTCTTAAAAATCTTATCAGAATTTTCAACTTTCTTCTTGAAACTTTCTAATTCTGTTTCCTTCAGTGTTATCTCAACCATTAACCCTTCCTTTTCTTGAACCAATTCACGAATTTTTCTATCTTTTTCAGCACAAAATTCACAAGTTGACTCATACCCACTAACTTCAGAATCACTTGTTTCAGATGTAGTGATCTCAGACGTATACCCACTTGATTCAACTTCAATATTTTCCATAAAAGCCACAGGTTGACCGTTGATATAACAAAATTCATCTGGTTCTGCACACGTATCTTGAATAGCAGATCAAAGCAATAGGTGATTTGTCGAATTGTTTTGACCATGCATCAAATTCTTTATCTGCTTGAGCTTGAGCCATCATAGCTTTTGCGTCATGCTTATCAGATTTATCTTTATCAGACGATGATTGAGAACACTCACGAGCAAAATGTCCAACCTTGGAACAATTGTAACATTTTACTTTAGATTTATCCAAACCTAGTTTTCTATTTCCTGGAACAAAAGAAGTCTTCCCATGTTTCTTGATAAATCGTCGTCCTTTTTCAACCATCATTGCAAATTGCCAATGCAGATCTAATTCAATCAATCACTTGGATTCCGCACTCGTGATTGATAGAATATCGTGAACGGTTGTTGTTTTCTGGACCTACAACCGTGTATTTGATGCGAAGTAGAAAACGTGTATTTAGAACGCCGACTTTTGGATATTTAATTATAAAATATTTTTTAAGTGATCCAAAACAAGACGAATATTTAATGACGTGAATATTTCCTTACGTGTTACTTTTGAGTGAAAATAAATATATATTTTAATAATATATATTTCGTATTATTTTCCGGACGCGAAAGAAAGTAGTACATTTATTTGAACGATAAATATGTTTTTCCAACACTTATGCATATATGTACAATAAGTTTTTTCCAGACACTCATATAATTATTTGAACCATAAAAATACTTTAACATAAGGATTTCCAACGACACTAATGGGTAATCAAAGCCAAGACTTGACCAAGTTCATTGTGTGATATAGATGTTCACCCATTTGAATAGACCCTAAAATGTCTTAATATACTTATAGGATACTGCTAGGTAAACGTTATCCTGTGCGATATCTTTTTCAATCACCTTGCTCATGTGAGTCTCATGACCCCTTTCCTTTTACTGTTTAAACATTTGGGGGAGAATTCATTGAATACATTAAACTTTAAATATTGTTTGACATTATAGATACTTGTAAGACGTACTGGTTTCATGTTTTGTTAAGTGCTCCTAATCATTATAACATGTTGATTCATGCTGTAACCAAATCCACTATTAATTGAATTTGATTAGTTCTGTACGAAACGATGACTAGTGAATAGATCTATTGGGTTGACACCCCTACCGGTGATTGGTCGCTCTAATCCTGACTCCATGGTTATAGACACATAGACAATGGGTACATGTTAGTTATTCTGTCCATTCAGTATTCTTGGAGAAGTATGCAATGAGTGGGTAAATAGTTAGTGTTCGGAATTCAAGGTTCATGGAAATCTTTACAACTAATTTATCCAAAATAATGTTAAAACTATCTTGGAACTATTCAAACATTTTACATTGAGTCATTAAACCTGTGAAATCACTAACATATTGTTGATCCTTTTAAGTTCATGAATTATTAGGTAAATGATTGTTGCATCTCTCTAGAAGTCAATATTGATCCTACATTTTGTATGGCGTCATAGTCATCATTGCTCATGCCATCATGAAACTTTTGGAGATTTGTTTGCATAACTATCGTTTCGGTTGTCATGTTTATAAATCTTGAACTTATGTATTTTGAAAATTGTGATACATGTCCTACTACTCTTTCCAGTGCCACATTTTGTAAGAGTTTTTATTTTCAAATGTCCAACGACACATTTTTTGTTTCACTATTTAGTGGTCGTTCATTATAACTGCGACTATGGCTCCATGACGTCACATGCCTTCGATACCTTATGATCAGGGTGTGACACTCACCAACCATTGCGTTGACACTTAAGCATGTCTTTCTCGGGTCGCTAAGGTAATGCGCACAGATTAGGATGCAACTTATGTATCTTGGGCCTTCATTAAATATTTGCACATTAAATTTAGATTTCATTACTTGCATATGGTTTTGTTACTCTATTTACGTTGGTTTAGGGTGCCTTGTTTTGCATGAAACATTTTACTTATCTTTACTTTGTACGCTTCCGCAAACTCAAACATTATTATGCTCATATGGATGAGTACTATTTACGTATTTTCAAACTAATTTAGTGGTCGTTCGTAAGGCTAATGACTTTGATCCTAGTTTTTCATACATCTCGCGTTAAACATTGCAAGCGGAATTTGAGGGTGTGACATGCTCTTACATACCTTTAAATCTTGGGCTTCTAGCTGGAAGGCTAAACACTTATAGATAGGGGAGGTTGGTTCAGGCGGTGCTCGATAGCCTCCCCATGATTTTTTTCTCTCTTTATAAAGCTCCTTACAAAGTCATTGAGGATCTTGAATAAATTCTTTTTCAGTTCCTTTGGTGTGCCTCTCATTTTCGGAAAACCAATTATTAGATTTGTCATGAGGAAGTTTCCAACCAAAATCGATGGGGAGGGGGGGCCTTAGTTTAGTGCCGCTTGATCATTGGTGTTATCATTGTGAGCCGGATCGTCTTTGGCAAAGGATAATCAATGGTTTTCATTGTAAACGGGGTGATCTTGTTTTTGTTCATTTCCGGAAAACTCTCACAGGTGTGTGGTGTAATATTTCTAGGATGTAGGAGTTATTTAAAGTTTTTAGTGTCAACCTAGAGAACCTGATTGAAATGGATGGACATAAGGCTATTTAGCTTGGCTACAATTCCGGGACTTTTTCTGTTCGATCTTTGAGGAATGTTATTTCCTTCTTTTTGCCTCAACCACATGGTTTTATTATGAAATGATGCAGGTTCGTCCTAACAAATATCAACCTTCTTCTCTATGGCGTGCTTAACGGGGAAGGATAACTTCAAAGGATGCATTGGCGAAACGACATGTCCCGATCAATAACCCTTATTGTCTGAGTTGTTGTGATCCGGGAGAAACGACGAACCATCTTTTTACTACTTGTGTGTTCGCGACCAACATTCAGAGTATGGTGTCGAGTGGGTGTAATGATGTGTTGCAAACACATCTGATTTTCCCGTATAAATTGTATAGTGTTTGAGTCGGTTTTGAGTCTAAGTTGCATCATTTCATGTGTTTTTAGTTAATTATATTATTATGTTCTAGACGTATTGCCTGGAACTATCCATATCCGTAGGCGATACGCCTAGAAGTGGCGTTCAGAAAATTTTAACATTCTTTTAAAATCTTGTTCACCCATTTTATTTTATGTCGGTTACATTTCATATCTTGAATCTTTGGATTTGCAGGTAATCAGGTTTCATCTTGTTTTTAATTTTATTTTATTTTTATTTTTCATGATTTATCGTTTTTCGTCGAGTGTGCTTTTGTTTTGTGTCTTGCAATTTCGATGATATTCACGCTTAGATGATTTGTGGATTTCAATGGAGGTCCTGTGGTACAAGCTCGTATGTCATTCATCTAAATTAAAAATCAGGGGAGCTTGTTCCGACTTATTTTTCTTGTTAATTATTTTTACATTTTTATTTTTATTTTTCGTGTGCTTTATTTTATTTTTATCTCACATTGGGGAAAATGTGTCGTTTAAGTTTGTGGATGGGAGACTTGCGTCTTGAGTCTGTTTATTTTTTTAATATGTTTAAAAAAATGAAAAAAATTATAAAATTCTAAAAAAATTGAAAAAAATGTCTTTGTTATAATTTAACAAGATTACCACCACTTGAGAATATTAATTGTGATTACTTTAATCTCTTTTCTTCTTTAAAGGAGTTTATAAGAAAGAGATTATAAGAAGTAGAGAGACGTTTAGAAGATTAGAAAGAGTTAGGAGGAAGTTTGTATAACATGTAGAATGTTTACAAAGAGGTTCATTTTACCACCTTACATTGGTGTGGTATTTATACTACAATTTTGGGAGACAAGGAGACATAGCTAGTAAATATATGAGTGTAAGAATGGTGAAAACGTTTGTGTGGGGAAGGTTGCATAGTTGATGATGTGAAAGTGGTGGGCACCCAAATATGTTGTCTTGATATTTCATAATACTCCCCCTTGATGACACCTTTCACACTTGGGGTTCAGCTTTGGAAAAACTGCCTCATTAAAAACCTTGCTGAGTTGTTGCTAGATTGGACATATCTCATTTCGACATGTTTGTCTTTGATAAGATCTTGAGTGTATGAAAAGAATCTTGGCGGTATATGTTTTGTCCTATCACTTTTGATGTAACCTTCTTTTATTTGCGATACACAAGCTGCATTGTCTTCATAGATCGGAGTTGGGTGTCCTTCTTTCTCTAGCCCACAGGAAGTCAATATGATTTGAGTCAAGATCTTAGTCATATACATTCCCTAGAAGCTTCATGTAGTGCAATGACTTCAGCATGATTTGATGATGTTGCAACAAGTGTTTGTTTTTTAGAACGCCATGAAATTACAGTTCCTCCATTAATAGAATACATACCCATTTGAGATCTTTCCTTATGAGGGTCAGATAAATAACCTGCATCTGCAATACCAACCAACCCTTCTTTTGAATCGTTAGGATAAAACAAACCTAGATCAACAGTTCCTCAAAGTTATCGAAGAACATGTTTAATCCCATTCCAGTGTCTTTTTGTAGGGGCTGAACTAAATCTTGCTAGTAAATTAACTGCGAATGAAATATCAGGTCTAGTACAGTTAGTAGGATACATGAGAGCCCCAATTGCATTGAGATATGGTATTTCAGGACCAAGAACCTCTTCACTATCTTCGCGAGGGCGAAATGGATCTTTGTCGACATTTAGTGATCTCACAACCACTGGGGTGCTTAAGGATTTGCTTTATCCATATTGAAACGCTTCTAGAGTTTTTCAGTATAATTTGATTGATGAACAAGTATTCCATTTTTCGCATGCTCAATTTGTAAACCAAGGCAATATTTAGTTTTTCCAAGGTCTTTCATTTCAAATTCTTTCTTTAAAAGAATAATTGTTTCATGAATTTCTTTATGTGTCCCAATTATATTTAGATCATCAACATATACAGCTATGATCACATATCCTAATGTTTTTTTCTTAATAAAAACACATGGACACATATGATTATTTGTATATACTTTGCTTATTAAATAATCACTCAAACGATTGTACCACATCCTTCTAGATTGCTTCAACCCATATAAAGATCTTTGTAATTTGATTGAATACATTTTTTTGGGTTTTGAACCTAAAGCTTTAGGCATTTTAAATCCTTCTGGGATTTTCATATATATATATCACTATCAAGTGATCCATATAAGTAAGCAGTAGCAACATCCATAAGATGCATTTCTAGGTTTTTAGAAACTGCTAAGTTGATTAGATATCTAAAGGTAATTGCATCCATAAAAGGGGAATATGTTTCTTCATAATCAATTCCTGGTCTTTGAGAAAAAACCTTGTGCCACCAGTCTGGCTTTATATCTAGTAACTTCATTTTTCTCATTTCGTTTTCGCACGAAAACCCATTTATACCCTACAGGTTTTACGGCCTTGGGTGTAAGGATAATGGATCCAAAAACCTTTCTATTGTTAAGTGAATCCAATACAACTTGCATAGCATCTCTCCATTTGTTCCAGTCGTGTCTATTTTGACAATCATTGACGGATTTTGGTTCAGAAATATCATCTCCCTCCATGATATCACTTGCTATAGAATAAGAAAATACCTCATCAATATTTTCCATTTCTGATCAGTTCCATAATATATGTGTCTGACCATACTTAATTGACATCTCTTTGTTTTCGTCCTTTATTTCTTCCTCATGAAGTATTTTGACACTTAACAGTTCATTAGGATCATTTTCTTTATGGTCAATTCCCTTTTCAGGTGCTTTTCTTTTTCGGGGATTTTTATCCCTTGAACCGATTGGTCTCCCACGTTTTAAGCGTTTCTGAGATTCATGAGTAACGTTATTATCTACTTGTTTATTTGTAATATCAACTCGAGCTGGAGCATTTACAGCAGGTATGTGATATTTAGTTACTCCTTTTATATCAGTAAATGCATCCAGTAGTTTATTTGCAATTTCTTGTAGATGTATAATCTTTTGAACATCTGATTCACATTGTTTTGTCCTTGAATCAAGATGCAACAATGAGGGCTCGAACCATGATATATCCTTATCTTGGTTTTTCTCTTCTTCCCCTAATGTTAGGAAAGTTGCCTCATTAAAGTGGCAATCAGCAAAACGTGCTGTAAATACTTCACCAGTTAAAGGTTCTAGATACCTTATGTCACACCTCCAATTTCCACAAACGGAGTTTAACCGTGTGAGGTTTGAGCAAACTAGGATCCCAGTCCATTAGTTATATCAAACAACCATTAAATATAAAAACACTTGTATTATATTAAAATATTAATATATTAAAATATAATATAAATCTCAAGTTTTACAAAAACGGAAGCATAACAAAAATATTTGGTACCCATACAAAACGTTGTCATTCAAAATAACGTAACTTGTGTATAAAAACCATAACAGGGTTTTAAGGTTCATGCAACCATACTCGTGATACTCGAACACGTGCGGCCTGAGAGAAACATGTTTAAAGAAGAAGTTTCAACCAAAGGTTGGTGAGTTCACATAAGCACATAAGTATATCAAGTATAAGTATGCAGTACGAATACAACTTTATTCGTATGTAAGTATGTATATTACAAGTACAATCCATATCATACGTAGCGAGCCTAAGTTCATGTCACTAAAACGTTCACAACCGAAGCTAACTGAAAAGTGTAGGATTTCATCCTTACATGTATTTGCCTTCCCCGTATCTTACTCAATCACGGTAAGTTAGGCTGACATTGTCCTCAGTCCAACCGCAGTCAGGTGGTGCATCTCGTGCCCGATGAGTGGGGTTTGTCAGACCCCGATAGTACTACCCAAAATCCCCTCGCTATTTGCTATTAACGGTTCAATAAAATTAGGACTTGAAAGATAAAGCATTTTACGTGAACATGTGATATATACTGGATTTCTACTTTAATCATACATCAAAGTTGTCGTGTAATCACCCTAACCCGGGTGTAACGTGTTTGAGTGTGTTATCGTCCAAACCAGAACATAACGTAAGAGGTTATGTAACTCACCTCATGGTGCACAACAAAAGAAATATCCAAGTGTCAAAGTTTCGTGAATCCATTAATCACCGAGCGAGCATGTAATTGTAAGTGTGTGTCCAAAATACTAGTGACACAACCTAGACAACGTTTTTTGACAAATATGCCATTGACTTGATGTGCGTCAGTTTCCAAAATCGACAGGTGGTACAACAGTTGATCCAATTGATCGGCACCATCATTCATATCAAATACTAAATACCCCAAGTGATTAGAAGAAGGAAAAATAACGTTTATAAGTGCATTGATATTATCTCGGAAAAAATGTACATGATTAATTATGTAGGTATTTTGGTTAAATGAAACATATATATTTATTTAAAAACGTTACGAACTGCTGAATTGTTGAATCACCAAAACGGGAGAGGATCTCAAATAACGATCTTTGACAAGCATCAACATGGACGTATGTATTTATTTACATAACAGTATACATAACTAGTTTTGAACGACTTTCAATGAACGAATAACCGGATGGAAATATAAGGATTTATCTTAACAATTCAAAAATATGGTGCTTGATCAATAAACAACACGTTCGACAAATTCAGGGTGTTAGAACCCGCTTTAGATTTCCTAGAGGATCGATTTGATATGAATAGGATGCAAAAATAAAAACCAGAAAATGAGTTAAAAAGTTTTGTAGAACATGGGAATCGAACCCCGCGCCACAAGGTGACTAACCGCTAGAACAAATCCATTTTATTGTTGAAAGTTGGTTTGAAATATATCTATAAGATAACCTTCTAAAGGAACTGGGAGAAGTTTGATTTAAAAAGAAAACGGGTGCGCCCGAGTGTAGAACCAGCGACCAAATCAACACATACCCAGGGACCATACCATCCGGACAACCCTTCCTACTGGACTCTGAAACGTTTCAACATATATTTAATGTATATGGGTCGGGTGTCTTCTCCTTCACCCAAAACTCAATTCTGACCCGACACCGATAACGACCAAAGAAAGAAAGAAATTTTTTACAGAAGCTTCATGGGGATGAATCAAGTGGAATATAAACACTGTAATCGAATACCGGGTGGGTTTTAGGAATACCTAGGGTGTAGATGAGCTCTAAGCACAAAAACGATGGCATCGGTCAACACAATGGTGGCCTCCTTGTCGGCGATGTTTCCCGGCTTCCGTGAACGATTGCACGGTGCAGGGGAGTGCCAAACTGTAGCTCCTTGTGGGGACCGGTGGATTAGCAGTGATACAGCGGGTCACTCAGCCGCGATCGGCGACCAGAGGTGTTGTCTGCTCTGGGTTTCCTTCATGGACATTCGTTAGAGAGAAAAGGGCACGGGAGAGTGTTGGAGAAATAAAAAAAAATTAAGCGAGATGATTCAGAAAAACGAATTGTTAACGAGTTAAAGATATAACGGACACCGCAATCAATCGGAAAATAAATGGAAACCACCGTCAGAAACTATTCTGTCACTGCTAGTTACAAAAAAAGGGGGTCTTCAAATCGATTATCAACGAATGACACAACTGACCCCTCCCAAATTTACAAGGAAGGGTAGCATGATCTGGAAATTATAGAGTTGGTACTCTAGATAAGTTTAATTAAAAGGGGGTTTAAGAAATGACAAAAGTAACCCCTCGAAGTTAGAAGATTTTTTACAACTATCACGGGGTTATCAAAACATAACCTTAACCATATAAATACGAGCGTTTGACCGCGTAAAACCAATGTATCATATATTTAAGGTGTAATCCCTAATTGGTACACATAAAACCATATATATATATTTATAATTTATATAAGTGGTTCACATAAAATCATAGAATACTAGTTATTCAGGTCAGTTAACCGACGTCTAGACTTATGTGCACTACTCGTACAACTATTCTAATAAAGGGAGGTAACGGACGTTTCTGAAAGATAACACAAGTTATTAACAGCTTAACATGGAATTATCAGTTGTCACATCATCCCCAAGTTGAAAGAATTTTCATCCTGAAAATTAAGGTAACGCTTGAGGTAGCGTTGACTATTTGACTGGAATGAAGGAAAAGGGGGAAGAAAATTTTACAGTTATGACATCATCCCTAAGTTGAAAGGAAATTTCGTCCTGAAATTTAAATTACTAACAAATCACAATACATAACAAATAAATTTAGGTTCTCTGCCCCTAAAGGAGTGATGGACGTTATGTCCAAGAGTGTATACAACATGGTGAAGAAATGTCGAAAGTTTAAAAGGTTTCAAAAGAAATTTAATCTGAAAGTATAGAAAATGATTTTTCATCAAGCGTTTCTATGAGAAAAAATCGATCGACTGAATTACGGGGACCATGTCAAGTGGCCATGTGTAACAAGTTACATGACAACATAAGTGTCTAAAATCAAAATTTTAATGTGACGAAGGGACCGTCATATGTCCATGTACCCTACAGCTAGCGTAACGAATGCTAGGAGTACGGTATTCACATTCACCAATAACCCAGGTGAACTGAAGATGCTGGAAGTTAGGTATGAGAAAAATGTTCGCGCATCGAAGTTAACTGTGGATGGGTTGTCTAGATGCTAGATCAATAGGCACATATTACTGCAATGATTTGGCAGTTACACTTTGCACGGTGGTTGTTTGTTAGCACTACCGTTTGAAGATCCTAAACTTAGATCACTCATTTTGAAAATTTTTGAAAGAAAAAAACAACAAAGCTTGTAAAGTAGGAAAGTAGACTATCAACTTTGAAGCACTGAAAATCTTCAAAGTGGGAGCCAAGCTCTTATACCACTTGTAGGATCGGTATTAGTTACAATTAAACTAAATCAAAAAACCTCTACTTGTAAATATAACCCTGCGGAATTTAAGTTATACTTCACTTTACTCGAGCAGATTTAGTTCTCTTGTATTAGGTAGTGTTTGATTTGCATAAGTATAGTAACAACGAAGTAAGAAATACTCGGCACTATTTGCATTAACTCAAAGTTACACTATTACAAGGTGATCAAGAACCGTGTGAAACAATGGGCTAACTACTGCTATATATAGTGCAAATGAGATCAATGATAGCCATTGATCTCAAATGATCTAATCTAAACCGTTTAGTACAAAGTCAAATATAAACTACCAAAAGCATAAACTTCGATAATTGGAATATCTTGCGTGTGGACAGCACCGTACTATATTAGGAGAGCGGCTTTGACAGATTTAGAAGCAAATGAGAAGCTATTGTAGGATTGGACTTACTGAAAAGACATCTCGGGAAAAGTCCGGTTGAACTCATTATGTGGTGGATTATCGAGTTCACCCGGAATATTCGCTAGCTGACAAAACTGCTTCTTCCGCTTGAACTGCCAGTTCCGCTTGAAGTTAAGAATTCCACTTCAACTTTAAATTCAGCCGGAACTTATCAAAAGTGGCTTTTAGCCGGAAATCATCAGAGCGATATATTCCTTACAATCTCTCCCTAAGCTGATGCTGTCAAATTATTATTCAACTCCAAAGTTAATCTTCAAAACTGACTTGTACCCAAAAATTTCTTCTCCTTGACCTACTTGTCCAAGGATTTGATGTTGGCATCCAGATTTTGAGAGAGCTCTTTCGAATTAGTTTTGGTCACCTTCACATATCCGAATGATTCCCAGTCTTTTTCATTCCATTCATCTTGAACAGAGATGGATTCATGAACTGTGAAGGTGCCATCAGCTCTATGAACATAGAACAACTTTTCTTCTTCTTCGCAAATGATGAATTTCACCTCACTGACAGGTTCTTCTTCTTCATCGTCAGAATCACCTTGAGATCTGAAAAGCATTCCACATTCATTCACTGTTGTATCAATACATAATCTCAGTAGGTGCTCAGCCCTTGTAGGACTCAGAATCTCTCTTAACTTTACATAAATATCAGTCATTTGTAGTGCAGTGAGCATTCTGGTGGATTTATGAGCATTCACTACTAAGGTTGTGCCATTTTCCAAGTTGAAAGTGAAGTCAAAGGTAGCTTCATCTGCTGACCATCCCACAATTGTATTCTTTCTGGGAGGAGCTTTTCTTCTTTGTTTTTAGTCTTTCTTGTTCTTTGCATGCATCAACATCCTCTTTCTCTTCTTTTCTCCTCATCAGAATCATCTTCTGATTCTTGCACAACAAGTGCTTTGCCCTTTGATGAGGGAGAAGCGGGACCAGGTTAAACTTCAGTATGTTTGGTGGATGGTGTAGGAGCAGTGGTGATTGATGGTTCTCTGATGTTGAGTGGAGGTAAGGAGGTTTGAGATGGTGGTCTACTAGCTTCTGGTGTAAGGCTTGAGGGTGGAGTAGGTGGGAAAATGTCTGAGAAGTCAATGCTAGGTGGAGGCTTCTTCCTAAAAGGAACAATTGGGGTGAAGTTGTGTGTTCTTTATTTTGGGTTGGAAACTTTGGTGGCTACCTTTTTGGAAATTGAAGGTGGTTTATATGGTATGAGGGCAAATGACTGTAGAATTGATGGAAGTGTTGTAGGTATGGGGTTTGGGTTGTATATGAAGGAAGGTGGAGGTTGGATATCTACATCGTCAGTAAACTCAGGTTTTACATTTAAGTTAGTTGTTGTACCTGAGGTGAATTCTGAAGGTAAAGGCATCACTAACTTTACATTTAAGTTAGTTGATGTACCTGAGTCAATCAAGTTGCAAAGCTCCCTGACTTTCAACTGAGCTACCTCTTCTTCTATTTTCAAATTTCTAACAACCAGGACCCTTTTTACCTTTTTCAACAGTAGGTAGTTCTCATCATTCTTTACCAATTTAGTAGGCATCTGAGAGGCAATTGAGATCAACCTTTGCCTTTCAACATCAGTCATCGCATCCAAATTATAATCCTTCAGTCTCCAATTAAAGGATCTTTTCTTAGCCTCTTCTAATAAACTTTCGACAACACCATTTTGTGAATACATATCAAACTCATCTTGAATCTCTTTGGCTAGCCTCTCACCTTTAGCTACCATTCTGGCATCTTCTACCATTTTCAACACAGCTTCAGCTTCAGTGGTTTGAACAACCTGCTGAATAGATCCAAGGTTTGCAGGTTGAACTGGCTCTTCAGCTTGAACTGACTCTGTGCTTCCCATAGTTATTAAAATTGCAGCTATGTCTTCAGCCTCTTCACGTAATTGTTCTTCCGGTTGAACCACAGGTGGCTGATCAGACCCAAAGATTGAATGACCAGGTCCATATGTTGGATCAGGAGAGTTTTCATCTATTTGAATTACTTCCACCCGGGTTTCAGTTTGAAGTTCCGGTTGAGCTTCCGCCTGAACTTCCAGTTGAACTTTCGGTTGAACTTCCGGTTAAACAATATTTGGACCTTCAGTCACCACCTGAGGTTTGGTGACTTCAGGTTCTTCATCTGCTAGCTCCAATACCTCTACTTCTTCTTCACCGATCAAATGTTTGTCACCTCCTTTAGACATAGTGGCAACTGCAACAGTTGCAGTGCTTTCTTCAATATCAGCTGCTACCTTGCTAGTGGTAGCAGTGTTCCTCTCCACTTGATCACTGGCTCTTTCAGCCGGAAAGATGACGTCTTTCAGTAATCTTGTGATCATATTTATGTGCTCAGGGAGAGCACCAGCAATCGGCATTGAAGACTGAACTAACTCAGTGAGGTTGGGGTCTTCAAATGGAGAAATGGGAATCAGTTGACGACTCTTCATATTGACCCAACCTTCTTCCATTATGAAGGGATTAACACCAAGTTTCTTGCAGGCTGTGGCTCTAACTTCAGCTAGTATCCTATTAGTTTCTTCTATTTCAATTATGGCAGGAGTTGAAGTCAACTTCTCCCCCAATTTGACAGTATCAGCTTCTTCAGCTTCTCTGTTTGGGTTTGAATGACCTGCCTCAGCTTCAGTGGGAGCAGCCTTCACCAATGTAGCAATAGTGGCATTCAAATGATCAACCTGTGCTTGGAGATTAAGGTACAAATTCGTCAATTCCGGTAGTGTATAACTGTCCTCAACTGGCTTTTTACCAGTATCCCTGGACAAGACCAAGTTATCAATCTGAGATTGATCAACTGTGATACCCATGGCTTCTTAGCACCTGGGATTCTCTTCAACTGTCTCAGCAGCCCTTGGTTCCAATGAAGGACCCATGGTTACTGATTCAGAGAAGATTGCCGCAGTTTGGGTCTTATTGATGTTACTGCTAGCACCAAGATCCAGTGGGGATACTTGAGCAGCAGCAGCCCACTCTGTATGAATCTCTTCTTGACTCCTGAGATTCACCTCCGGTGAGGAATGGGGGTTAAGTGCAGCAGGGTCTAGGTCCATCGGAATGTTCTCATGTAATGAGGTGGGTGAGTTAATAACACCTTCATTTGGACCGGGAATGGGGGCACTGTCACTCCTAGGTGATAGGGGTTGCAGGGGTGAAAATTGTTCAGATGGGGATTGTACATCTGTTTCTATTCACTCCCCCTCAAGAGAAGGTTCATCCCAAAGGGTATATCCCAATTTTACCAGTTTCCGCTTAGAGTGTTTGCCTTGAGCGGGGTTTGAAAGCTTCAGGTTGGCTGGTGGCACTAGGTGGAGGAGACCTAATGACCACATTTCTCTGTCTCTTTAACACGACAGGAGGGGATTCAAAAGAGGAAGTTGTAGTAGTGGTAGTTTTAGTTGATGCTTTCCTCCTTTTGGATCTGTAAGTTTGTAAAGTAGAAGAAGCTGGGACAGATGCGGGATCAGGAACCATTACGTTGATGGTCTTGTCATCTTGAGCAGGTTGCTCAGTTGCTGCCACAGTTTCCGTTTGAACCTCAGCATGAGCAGGTTCATTAGGAAACTGCCTTAGAATTGGCAGGGGATGGTCAGTATCCCTTCCATGAAATACAGTCTTGTTTCAAGCTAAGTTTGAAAAGGTTTTCTCATTTAGGAGTTTGGGTTGCAAAATTATACCACCCAAAACAATTTGGGGGTATTCTTCTCTGAGAATACATGTTAAAAATCTAGGGTACAGATAGAAATATTCAGATTGGATGTTTGTTTTTAGAGCTGTAAAAATTAATTTAGAAAAGCTGAAATTTTCACCCTTTACCACAGCATAGAAGGCAGAGGCTTGTTCACCAGCAAGCTCATCAAATCCACCCTTCTTTGGAGTTAGGCATACCATAATTGTATGAGCCAAGAACCTTTAGTTGTATGGTAACTGCCCTTTCTTGATGGTTTTGCTTTGCAGGGAACCACCATATCCAATGTCTCTGAACAGGTTTAGATACTTCTTGGAATCGACTACCATGTGTCCACTTTCATCCCTTAGTTTCAACACCTTTCGTTCTTTGGCTTCATCAATTTCCACTTCGGTGCCCTTGGAATCGACTACCATGTCGCTGACTGGCTTCTTCCTACTTGAACTTGCTTTAGGAGCCATTGTTGATGGTTGATTTGAGAAAAAATGACGGTTATTTGGAAGTTACGGAGAGGGTTTGGGAGAAATTTGGGAGTAATTTCTAAGTGGGGTCCGAGAGAAATGGAAAAATGATAGTAAATTAGGGCTTTTACCTTTTTCGTCGGTGACGTGGAGGAGAGAGGTTTTAAACCATCGATTCAGTAACTGATGTGACTGGTGCTTTATGGGTTATACGATACAGCTTGGTAAAGCATGTCATTATCCAAAAAAAATTACTGAAACCTCGGACATTTAAAGGTTAAAAACTCCTCTGTAATTAAATGTGTATCCACATAAAAAAGTTGTGCCTTCCGGGTAATTTAATGAAAAGTAACTTGACTTGTTGACCCGGAAGTTCAGGCGGAACCCATTTTCTCCTTTATTTTAAAAAACAAATTTCTTCCATTTGAACTTCAAGCGGAAGATTTTTCCGCTTGGAAGAATTGATTTCAGAAACTTTTTGCCACCCAATTTACACAGCATTTTTCTGGTTAAAGTTCACCTTGAGATTTTCAAAAGTTTTCCTTTCTCGGGTTGAACCGGAACTTGGACCGGAAATCCAAAGCACATAATTTTTAAAAAAAATTGATAATTTTTCATAGTTTAACAGCAGTTACTGACTATGAACCGAAAATTTTTCTAATTTACACAAGAGTTTTCATTTTCTTTTCTTTTTGTATCAAGAGACGGGCTCTTGAGCACATGCCTCTCTTTTATTAAGATTGTGAAAAGTTTGTTAGTCAAAATTCATCATTCCGATGGTTGTAATGAGGTAGACGAATCTTGCCTCATCAAAAGCTTTGGTAAACAAGTCAGCCAATTGGTGATCAGTATGAACCTTGAACAACTTAATTAAATTCTTCTCTGCACAATCTCTAATAAAATGATACCAGATATCATTGTGCTTTGTTTTGGAGTGCTTGACTGGATTGTTCAAGATGGATATGGCACTGCTGTTGTCTATAAATATGGGAGTTTCCATGAAGGTGATCCCATAATCAAGCATCTGATTTTGGATCCAATGGACTTGACTACAACAGCTTGATGCAACAATGTATTCAGCTTCAGCCGTTGATGTAGAAACACAGGTTTATTTCTTACATTGCCAAGATACAAGCCTTTCACCCAAGAATTGACATCCTCCTGATGTTGATTTCTTGTCAGTATCACATCCACCATAGTCACCGTCGGTGAATGCTCTAAAGGAGAAATCAGAATTCTTAGGGTACCACAATCCCAATTTGGGTTGACCCTTCAAATACTTGAAAATTCTTTTGACTGCTAGCATGTTTGATTCCTTTGGTGAGGACTGATATCTTGCACATAAGCAAACACTGAACATGATGTCAGGTCTACTTGCTGTGAGATACATCAGTGATCCTATCATGGCTCTATACATGTGTACATCCACTAGCTTGCCACTTAAGTCACTTGTTAACTTGTGGGAAGTGGAGATAGGAGTTTTAGCACTTGAGCATGTTAGCATATCAAATCTCTTCAGCATATCTTGAATGTACTTTGACTGATTCAGAACAATCCCTGCTGCAGTTTGCTTCACTTGTAAGCTTAAGAAGAATGTTAATTCTCCCATAGAACTCATTTCAAACTACGACTGCATCAGTGATTCAAACTCCGTGCACAGAACAGTGTTAGATGAACCAAAAATAATATCATCTACATAAATTTGAACCATCAGCATATCCTTACCAACACATTTGACAAAAAGTGTTTTGTCAATAGCACCTCTCCTATAGCCATTCTCTAGAAGGTAGTTAGAAAGAGTTTCATACCAGGTTCTAGGAGCTTGTTTGAGGCCATGTAAGCTTGTTTGAGGCCATACATGGCTTTAACCAGCTTGGATACCCTGTTTGGATGATGAGGGTCCTCAAAACCAGGAGGTTGTTTGACATAAACTTCTTGTTCCAGTAGGCCATACAGGAAGGCACTTTTGACATCCATCTGAAATACTTGGAAGTCTTTAATGGCAGCATAAGCTAGAAAGATTCTGATTGCTTCCAATGTAGCTACAGGTGCAAACTCTTCATCAGAATCTATGCCCTCTTCTTGTGCATAGCCTTGCACAATCAGTCGTTATTGTTTTTGACAACAATACCCCTGCCATATTTCTTGTTTCTGAATACCTACTTTGTACCAATTGGTTCTGCTCCATCAGGCAGATCTACTAGTTCCCAAACTTTTTGCTTGTTGATTTTAAATAATTCTTCTTGCATTGTCTCTACCCAGCTGCTATCTTCCAAAGCTTCAGCTACTTTCTTGGTTACTTCTTGAGACAAAGATGCAGCATGCAAACAAATGTTTGCATCAGCAGATTTACTTCTTGTCAACACTGGTGCTTTCACATCGCCAATGACATTCTCCAAAGGGTGATTCTTGTTGATTCTTCTGTCTATGAGCATAGGGAACTCATGGCTTCTTCCATTTGATGGTATGTTGAGCCTAGGAAGTAAGTGATCAAGCTCAACATTTCTAAGGTGTGACACAGGATCTGAAACTCCAACTAATTCATGAGAATTTGTGTTTGAATTGTAGGGCAGGTTCTCTAAATTAGGCTCATTTGATGTGCCTTAATTTGAATTTTCAGCTTCATTTGACCCTAACTTAGTATTCTCTTCAGTTTTCTGAAATGGAGTTTTCCGGTTGAACTTGAACCGGAGAAACAGGTTCCGCTTGGACTTCAAACTATTTCTTCTTCAATTTGAATTATTTTAGTCAGTTTCTTTTCAATTCCTGGCAAGATAGGTTGAGTGCTCATTAAAGAGAAGAAGATTGGCTTCTTGGTCACAGTTTGATTCCTCTTCCAATGCTCATCAGCAGACTTATAAAAATTATGTTCCTGCACTAAAGAGCTCATAGGCTTATCAACATTTATGTTGAAAGCAGTGGTTAGTGCTTTGATATCAAATAACCAACTGGGCTGAGATTCAAAATTGTTAGGTGATTTTTCATTAAAAGACACATTTATAGTTTCCTCAACAATTTTGGTTCTCTTGTTGTATACTCTGTATGCTTTTGACACACCAGAATATCTAACAAAATAACCCTCATCTGCCTTTTCTGCAAATTTAGGCAATAGCTCATTAGTTATTAAGATTGTAACAGGACAACCAAATGGCTTAAAGAAATAAATATTTGGCTTTCTTTTTCTCCAAAGCTCATAAGGTGTCTTATTCTTGCCTTTGACAATTAAAATCCTATTTTGGTAGTAACAGGCAGTGTTCACTGCTTCTGCCCAAAATATCATAGGGAGCTTGGAGTCTTCTAACATAGACCTAGTAGCTTCAATCAATGTCCTATTTCTCCTTTCAGCAACACCGATCTGCTGTGGAGTTCTAGGAGCACTAAATTGTCTCACAATTCCCTTTTCCTCACAAATTGAGTTCAAGACATGATTTTTGATTTTTTTGCCATTGTCACATCTAATTGTTTTGACTTTAAGGTTGGATTGATTTTCTAAATTGATAACAAGTGTTTTCAACAATTCAGCAGTTTCATCTTTTGTTTTAAGAAAGAAAACCCAAGTGTATCTAGAAAAATCATCAATTATTACAAATATGACTTTTTCCCCAAACTCATTACTCTAGTTGGACCAAAGAGATCCATGTGCAACAGCTCTAGAGGTTTTGAAATAGAAGATTCAACTATTGGCTTGAAGGAGGTTCTGTGTTGCTTGCCCTTGAGACAAGGTACACAGTTTTCAGAACATGCAAAATGCTTGTTAGGAAGACCCTTAACCAAGCCAAGATTTACAATTATGTTCATGTTCTTGTAATTCACATGACCTAACCTCCTATGCCACAAATCAGACTCATCAACAGAGGCTTTGGATATAAAACAGGCAGTGCCACATGAGGGTGCAGCAACTGACATATCCAAGATGTATAGTCCATCTCTCCTAGGTGCCTTAAGCATGATTAGTTCATCAGGAATTTTGACACCAGGTTTGAGAACTATAGCCTCTCTCTCTCATTAAACATCAAATTCAAATTCTTTTCACACATTTGTGAGACACTAAGAAGATTGAAATTTAATGTATCAACAAAATTGACTTTATCAAATTTTACCAGTCCATTGCTCACATCTCCTTGTGCTGAGATATGGCCTTTGGTGCTTCTAAAGGCAACTGGTCCTCCATTTATTCTTTTTGTGTTTTCCAGTATGTGCTTATTCCTGTCATATGGCAAGTGCATCCACTGTCGACTACTAATAGGCTATTATGGCCTTTATTCTACACCTGCACATATCAGAATTGATCAGTTTCTATAGGGGACCCAAGCCTGAGTGGTCTTGGGTCTGCCATAAGCATCATTAGACTTGTACTCCTTGAGTACTAAAGTATTCACAACTGGAGCTTCAGTGAGTAGATCATCATTGTCAACACTTAAGTTCTCATACTGAGTACTTGTTTGACTAAATCTTTCACCTTTGGTGTTTTTCCTTTCAGCAATTTTTCTTTCCCTATATTCCTTAAATTTTCTTTGCTTGTTGGTTATTTTCTTGGATCTTTCATTACCTTGATTAACCAGCTTAGTTCTTTCAGGAGATTTGGAAAATCTTTGAGGAACGTATTTGCTTTGGTTTGAATTTTCCCCCTGAAGTGGAACAGTGTGACTTCCACTTGAACTAGCAGCAAATTCAATTTCGGGTTGGTTAGATTTTTTGCTTCTTGAAAAGTTTTATCTAGAGGTGGTATTTCCTCTAGAGGGATTTCTTCTCCCTTGAGCTTCAAAATGCTCAAACCCATCAGCAAAGTGTACACGAGGTCTCTGCTTTGGAGCAGTGGCTGATCTGTGTTGAATTTTGTTTTCCGGTTGAACTTGAGTTTGAGCGGAATCGTGTTCCGCTTGAACTTAGGCCGGAAAATGATTTTTCCTTAGAACAGAAAAACTTCCATTTCTTTCGTTACCAATTAAAACCCTGTTGGATTCAAATCCAAAATGCTTCATTGTGTGGCTTTTCACAGGTGAAATTCTTCTTGTGAGTTTCTTTTGAAAATCACCCTTTGGTTTTAAAACAGATTTTGGTTTCAAAAATGGTTTGACTTTACTCAGTGGGTTGAACTGACATACAGTAGCTAGGTGTCCTTGTTCACCACAAAACATGCATTCAACAATTTTGGTTTCACAAGATTCAACTTTCCTGGGAGACTCATGTTTGGTCACTTGATTGAAAGTGAGTTGACCAAACCTTTGAGTTTGACTTCCCTTTGGTTGCTCAAGTTGCTTTCCTCCAACTTTTGAATCTTTGGGTTCATAAATAGTTGGTGGTGGCACAGCAATTGAAGGTTTCAAAATGTTTGATTGGTCAGCTGATGTTGAGGTGCTTGCATCGGTGAATTCAGTTTTCTTTGACTCAACATTGTTTTTCAAAAATTGATTATGATGAGGTGTCATCAACAATTCGACTAACTTTACAATCTATTTTTAAAGCTTCAATTGGTTTGATTGCTGGTGAGTATTCAATTGGTGGTTCAACACTGTTATAACCAACACCAGCCTTACCATACATCCCTCCTATCCATAATTTCTCGGCCTTTCAATTTGCAGTTTGAAATTTGTCACAAGTAAACAAAGCATCTTTTAGCTTGATTTCAAGAGCATCAACCTCAGCCTTAGCATCTTTGGTTTCATTTCTTGATTTCTCAAGCTTGGACAGCAAATCATCAAGCTGTGTTTCAAGAACTGAGTTGGTTTGTTTTAACTGTTCATATTCTTTGGTTAGATTTTCAATCATTGTAATGTAAGATGATTCAGTTTTCTTAAAACATTCCTTTCACTCATTTAGGTTTAAAACTTCATCAATCAAATCAGTTGTGATTTATGTACTTTGCCACTTGTTCAATGCAGGCAGGGCTGCATAAGTTTTCTAAAACCTTTTCAGGAATAGAGTTTACCAGATCTAAAGTGGAGTCTTGTTTGGCCATCAAAGCATGGTTTATTGGCTCAAACTTAGCAACAAAATCTTCCCATTCAACATATGAGGTTTGATTGGCAACAGCAGCAACCACATTCTGGTGGTTTTGACTTCCGGTTGGTTTTGGTGGGATGGGTTGATGAGCTGAGTTGTGACCAGAATTGTTGTTGTTAGAATTGTTTCCACCATGATTCTTCATTTGGACATGACCCTGGTTCTGTCTTTCCCTTCTTGGCTGTTGGCATTCTCTTGCAAAATGATCAAGCTGGTGACAATTTTAGCATTTCACCTTGTCACACCACCAATTGACCACTAACGGAGTTTATAACGTTAAGGGGTGCGAGCAAACCAGGACCACAACCATTGGACATGACCCTGGTTCTGTCTTTCCCTTCTTGGCTGTTGGCATTCTCTTGCAAAATGATCAAGCTGGTGACAATTTTAGCATTTCACCTTGTCACACCCCCAATTGACCACTAACGGAGTTTATAACGTTAAGGGGTGCGAGCAAACCAGGACCACAACCATTGGTTACAAATACTAAACGAATCAGAGTTAGTCCAAATATATGTCATAAATAAAGTCTCAAAATACGCAGCGGAAAATATTGTCTTAGCACTAACCACGTGCTTTACAAAATCATTGTTTTAAATTCCCAATTTGACTTAAGCAAAAGTAAAATGTCTTCATGTGCCATGCCAACCCGCTCCGGATACTCCTCAGCGATTTGCAAAAGTTTAAACCACGCAAGTGTCAACCTAACGGTTGGTGAGTTCACAGTGGGCTTGTCACGCAGTGGCCCGGTCACATAATCATAATTGTGTCAACACATACTTATGTAATATTTATTTGTGAAAAGCAATGCTCAGTGATATTACACCGGTCCATAATCATAGTAGCGTGATTTAGTAAAAGTAATGTCCGTAACATGCGTTATCGGGTATGTACTAGTTTTGTAAAATTAAAGCGCTCAACCAATATCGCGGGTAGCTAATCCGTTGTTCCATGCACTAAGGAAGTTTGTACCAAAGTTGACTAATAAGTAGTGTAGTGGCATCGCCATCATCTATTTTGTTTTGCGGACATATGTCATCGCGGCTTTGCCTCCCCCGTGTCCTCTCGGGATCACGGTCAGATAGGCTGATATTGTACCTCCGTGCACCTCCAGTGTCACGAGGCGGAGTTTGTCAAACTCCAATAGATCTACCCAACATCCCCTCGCTTTACAATTAATGGCACAATTAAGTTGAGGACTTTTTCAGTTAAAAGGCAATCCTTAGAGATCATGTGATATCATGTGGTTTAGACTTTAACCTACACTAGCCATATTAAAACGGTTTACCGGATTCTCATAAATCTCAAAATGTTTTCGGTTTCATTTCAGAAATAGTTTTTTTAAGTTCCACAAGTGTTTCCCATAAAACACTTCAAGTTTATCAAAGAGGTGCGTGGCACTCATAAGGTTTCAAGTTCATAAAAGAGGTGCATAGCACTCATAAGGTTGTCAGCATTGTTTTTCATTAAGTTATTCGGTGTGTCCCAAACGGGCTCACAGTAAACGGGTTAGTGACACTCACCTTTGGTTGCACTGCTACACTTGCTAAATAATCCAAGTATTGTTTGCTTAACGAAGACCTAAGAACACGTTTAGGTCTTAAGTATTAGTTTTGTGTCTAATCTTTAACTTACGTCACTATGGCCCAAAACATAGCACGTTGGAACTATGACACGACATACCGACACACGACACCGATGGTTGATCATAAACGAGGGTTCACATACCTCAGAAATCAAAGCATGTTTCATTATTGCATAATCATGTAAGTCATGGCATAACATTCAAATAAGTTGCACAAGTTTGGGTTTTGGTCTTAGCACAGTTTCGCTACCCAGTTTCGCTATGTGCACGGGCAGCACTTTCGCTAGGGAATACCCGGTGACACAGTTTCGCTAGCTAGTTTCGCTCGAAACTGATGACACAGTTTCGCTAGCATAGATTCGCTCGAAACTGGTTTGAACTATCGTTCAGGAGTCTTTGGTTGTTTCGCTCGGTAGTTTCGTTCGAGCAGGTCTACTTAGTTTTCATGGCGACACTATAGTTTCGCTGTATAGTGTCGCTGGAAGGATATTCAAATAGTTTCGCTATATAGTTTCGCCCAGCGAACAGCCAGTTTCGCTGGTCGCAGAAAACTCGTAAATCAGCGCAAAAATCAATCTAACAGCTTCCATACTTCATATAATTCAATATCTAGCATGCATAAACAATTACCAACATTAAACAGTAAGATTTAACACCTTAAACATGGATTTTCATCATCAAATCACCAAGAACACATTTTAAGCATAAAATGACCTAACTAGCATAAATCTTCATTATGGCATGATTTTACACGTAAAGTTGCAGACTTTATGTTAGATCTAACATTCCTAAGCATCATACTAGAAGGTCAAATAGTTCTATGAAGGTTGGGTCATGCTTTTTAATAAAACACATAGAATATGCATGAAAAATGGTTTTGGGGACTCACGGTTTGATCTTCAAGCTCGATGGATGATGGTTCGAGGCTGAGATCCGGTGGTTCACAGCTGATGGCGATTTAGAGAAGGAGAGAATGGGAGTGTGTGTGTGTTTTGAAGGTAATGTAGGTAAAATGAAAGAATTAGGGTTTTTGGGTCTTTATATAATATATAGATCAGGTGCTAGTTTCGCTGGCAGTTTCGCTGGCCAAGCGAAACTGGCTCTGAATACACGTAAATCAAAAGTTTAGCTACCGAGCGAATCTACAGTTTCGCTCGGTAGTTTCGCTGGAAACCAAAAGGGGCCAATTTACATTCTAAGCAAGATAAGCACGATTCATGAATTTGTCATGCTATTAATAATACTAAATCATGCGTTTAAATCACATTGCACATAATGACCATAAATAAATGAACACATAACACAAGTGGTCGGGTTCAGTGATCAACCAAAGGTCGTGGACGTATTCGGCCTAGTTAAGCATTAGTTACTAAGTTAACACTTATAACGTAACTAATGGAGATTGTCTAACGGAAGTTAACCTCGAAATTCTCGGATGTCACACACCTTGCTTTTGTCTAGCCCTGTATGAGCACTCTTTGCTCCCTTGTAGGTTCTACCAGTTCTTTTGTAAAACCTTTGAGCTCTGACAGGCACCAGAGCAAGTTGGGTCAGAATATCCATTTCTTCCAAATCATCAGCACCTATACACTCAAGATCTTCACGAATGAAGCCTTGGTATGAGTCAGTTGCTACATGAGCATTGTGAGAGTTGGCAAACGTGTTTGAAAAACTCTCTTGACACCTTGGTGTCTCAGGGAAACTGACTATAGGTGACGGGTATGATGATGAGTTTGAAGATCTTTGATTGTAAAAATCGGTAGTTACTAGTGCAGTTGAAAACAGCTGAGTTGACTCAGAAGATGAGTTTTGCTTAAGATTCAGTTCCATTTCATAAGCACTGAGTATGCCATGAAGTTCACTAAGTCTCATCTTTTTCAAATTTTTACATTCCCTGATGCTGACAGTGTAAACTGTCCACATAGAGGGCAAGGAATGTAGAAATCTTCTGTTTACATCTACTTGGTCTAGTTTTACATCTACCTTTTGAAGTTCCTCAAGTAGGGAAACAAATCTTAAGTACTGGTTTGTCATTGATTCACCAGTTTTGAAAGTAAATTTCTCATATTTCTGTTTTAAGACATCTTTCTTGTTTTCTCTTACTTCACTGGTTCCTTCATACATTTCACTTAAGGCATTCCACAGGTCAAATGCAGTTTTGCATCCTTTGAACCCACTTAAAATGGAATTAGGAAGTGCAGCCTGTAGAGTCCAATATGCCTTAAAGTGAAATTCGAAAGCAGCGTAGTCAGAATCAACATATTTTTCCAAAGGTTTAGGTATTTTGACTTCTGCATCATCAGCAGATGAAACCATGGGTGAGTAGGGACCTTCAGTAAAGGATTTCCAAATACGACGGTCTAAAATCCTAACAAAACCTTCCATCCTGAGTTTCCAGGTACCAAAGTCATCAGGAGTGAACATTGGTGGTTTGTTAGCACTGCCGTTTGAAGATCCTAAACTTAGATCACTCATTTTGAAAACTTTTGAAACAGAAAAACAACAAAGTTTGTGAAGTAGGCAAGTAGAGTATCAACTTTAAAGCACTGAAAGTCTTCAAAGTGGGAGCCAAGCTCTGATACCACTTGTAGGATCGGTATTAGTTATGATTAAACTAAAACAAGAAACCTCTACTTGTAAATATAACACTGCGGAATTAAAGTTATACTTCACTTTACTCGAGCAGATTTAGTTCTCTTGTATTAGGTAATGTTTGATTTGCATAAGTATAGTAACAACGAAGTAAGAAATACTCGGCACTATTTGCATTAACTCAAAGTTACACTATTACAAGGTGATCAAGAACCGTGTGAAACAATGAGCTAACTATTGCTGTATATAGTGCAGATGAGATCAATGATAGCCATTGATCTCAAACGATAAAATCTAAACCGTTTAATACAAAGTCAAATACAAACTACCAAAAGCATAAACTTTGACAATTGGAATATCTTGCGTGTGGACAACACCATACTATATTAGGAGAGCGGCTTTGACAGATTTAGAAGCAAACGAGAAGCTTTTGCAGGATTGGACTTGCTGAAAAGACATCTCAGGAAAAGTCCGGTTGAACTCATTATCTAGTGGATAATCGAGTTCACCCGGATTATTCGCTAGCTGAGAAAACTGCTTCTTCCTCTTGAAATGCTAGTTCCGCTTGAAGTTGAGAATTCCGCTTCAACTTCAGCCGGAACTTATCAAAAGTGGCTTTCAGCCGGAAATCCTCAGAGCGATATATTCATTACATAAGGTACAATGTATTACAAAAGTTGTAATGTTAGTGTCTCGAGGGGATGGGTTTGCACCCTAATACAATAACTATATTCGCGCGATTCATACGGTTGCTAAAAGAGTATGGATGAATGACATTGCTAAGTATCATAGTTCATATGACACACAGATTGGACATAAAACTCATAACCTGGGTATGTATGTTCTTGTTTGCAATAGGGATTATGGTACGAATTGTATGTTTGCATTAGGATTCAACGTAGTATTTCCATTGAGAATTACACTGCTTCATCCGACAGATGCCACCGGGAGTAATTTGCCCAACAAGTTTTATATCCAGATGTACAAGTCTAAATAAGAAATGGAGAATCATAATGCAATAACTGAACAACAATTCTAAATACTTTAACAACTTTTCCGCTGGGAACCAAGACGAGCATTGATTAGGACAGGTAAACCTCGGTAAAGATCTAGAAATTTTCAACCAACTTCTGAACAGGAAGCAAATTGAACGTTCAGAAGGATCATGTGCTTAGTCATTCATAAGGAAGAATCTCTGGTTTTTTAAATGTTGATGCTCATCTGAGTCGACCTCACATCTGAACCATAACAGGATGTTCGTGTTAGGAGAGTTTTCTTCTCGATTCGGACAATTAAAATCATGGAGTTGATTACGTTAGGTATGACCCTTTTTGGTAGAAATACGCAAGAGATATCTGTAATCTTACAGAAAGGAACATTAAATAGTTTTATCAAGGAAAAAGTCCCGTTAGACTGAGTTTCTCGAGATAAGGTTCTTGTGTATGACTCTAAAGTCAATCCTTGGCTCGGTGCTGGTCCCACATTCAACATACTACAAATGTTTATATATAGGGTGTATCGTAGCTAACCCACCACACTACCAGCACCATGAAGGCGTACCAGCAGCCTACCATTTCTAGATATTAGTCAAGCCACATACTTCTAATGGACATAGAGTATGTCAAGTTTCTCCGAAACGTTATAATGCAATGAGGTGAGAGATTAAAACCTCAATAAATCATGCAAACAAAAGGTGTAGGAGCTCCCATTCACAAGACCTAGAGGATGCATAAGGTTTGTCATTCTAGTGATGATCATCGAGAGTTAGGTACGCTTAGTGCGAATATTATAACGCTCCAAATTTCAAAGATGATTCAAGAATTAAAGCAGACCATAAGGTTTAAATTCAAGCATGAGTTCAACACCACCCGACAAATCTTCGTCAATATTCGCCTTGTTGAAGATTCGAATTCGAGATGAAGTTCCAATGAAATAAGAGTGTAAACTATGGGATACCAAAGATCGAAGGGTTCTCTACAGCAGTATACGTAACATCATGTATAAGAATAATAGTGAAGAGCGCCCTTGGCTCGATTCGTGAACTCCGACGGGTACCGAGGTAGTGACCACTTGGTGTTACAACTACCCATTCCAAAGTATGGCATACGACTATACGAGTTTAGTGGGGTACCAGTTAAGACACCAACCGGGGGTGTAAATGACATAATAGATAGTATAAAATTTTAAAGATAATTATCATGCATGCTAACAGGGTCCAGAAAAGGGATTTAAATTAGTAGATATTAATGAGAATGTGTCAATGGTTGTATTGACTGTTAGGGTAACCTTTCCGTCAAGAGGACTCTTCATTTCTTAAGTCCACAAGCATGTCCAATCTCCTTGGTGTCCTAGCGCGTCATACTATATTAATCGTTCTTGTTGGGACATCGGTTTATATAGTGTTCAAAGGTATGATAGGGTACGAGTATGGAATAAAAGTGGGTCTTCGAAACACCGAGCATTCAGGATATTCAAAAGTATCTGTTGGCTTTAAATGGGTGTACATATGAACTGTTGTTAAGGTTTAGTACAGGTTTATCGCGGATCTTAATGTCAAACCATGTGTTAGATGAAAAGGGATCGGGGCTTGAACGTCAGATAGTCATCGAAAAGGGTATCGATTGAAGAACATTCTCTTTTAGACTAAAGTCAAGCTTCTCCTTTAGCTCATGTTTCTAGAAGCTCTAGTCGACTAATCGATCACTCACCATTTATGTGTACGAAACAAGGATGCCAGAAGTTTTTTTTTTTACAACTTCAACTTTGTTTGATGAAGATGTTTGTCGCAATAAGAGTGTTCATAGATGTACAAAGTTGTATGGATAACTTGGTTTAACACTCTCCAAAAGATGATTAGTCACTCATTCATAAGAAGCTTGGTGTACACAGATCATGAGAAGGGAAATGACACGGTCAATAGTACCATTAGTAATAAATGACAAAGGGTTCATGCTGATGGGTGTAGATAGAGTTTCCATAAAATTCGTTGGCGTATTACTGTGATAATGTTCAAGGTAATTCTTCATCACTAGTGAAACTAGTCGAAATGCTAGCCAAGAGTATAACACATTTTGGTTCAAAGCTTGAGAACTTATCCAAGACACAAAGGGAAATTAAGAGTGCTAGTATCAAAAGTCGTTGGTAGTTAGCTCATATATGATTCAAATCATGAAGACAAAACAAATGGTATGGGTTCAGGAAGTCCCTTCACTTACATTGCTCCTTTAGGTGAATCTATATTTGTGACGAGGCATGCAGTTTGTGAGATCGTGATGAAGCTGTTGGCCACAAGCTTTGTTTGTTTGCACAAGAAACATCAGAGAGTACAAGGCAAGTGAGGTACACTTCACGAGAGTTTTCTGCCAAAAGATACGTTCCAGTGATCGAGGTATACCTAATAATTTTTTGTTTATCCGTTGTTGTCCGAGTATTCATCGGGTGAAGTTTATCTAATTGTTGCATGGATTTAAGAGTTCCCAGAATAGATCTAGCACATAAAGTCGTAGGAGTAGAGTTCTGATTTAATATGAATTCAAACCAGTCGGTTTCGTCGAGAGTGTTCGTAGTTAAGGAAGAATTGTGATTGGAATACACCAGTGAGACGATGTACTTACCAGGATTAACTTTTGTAAAAGATCTCTAAAGAGGTTTTCATGGATTGGAATCCATATCTAAAAGAGAAAAGATTAGGTGCGATAGCGTTTTCAATGATAGTTGACTTCAACCATCCTGTTGAGTCCAACATGTTAAACGTCATGAGGTTTTAAAATGGGAGTTTGTATCCGATATGACCATCAACTTGCCAAGTATGATTCTCTTGTATTTCCATACACTGCAAATTACATTTACGTGTGCACCCGTAGCGGTAATTTACCTTGTATTGTCACCGTAGTTCCTCTTACATTAGCTATCAGGTATGGTGGAGTATAGATGTGACATCCATTGGGTGGGTATCAAACGTTTGGTCACTAACCCAAGGTTGCTGACCTAGATTCTATAATGAAACTAGTTCGAGAATAGAGTGCTTGCTTAATGTAGTATAAACCACTTGGTACGAATCGGTCAGAAATCTGGTTCAACAAGATTTGGATAGGTCATCTCACAATGCTCGTAGCTTAACTCAGATATTTATAATAGTTATCACCCATATCGATTTTATCACAAATCCGATACAAAAAAAAATTCCAGTCAACTCACATCAGGTGACGTTTATACTATAAGAATGCATTCAAGTTGTGATATTACAACACAACTATGCGTTAGAAACCAGAAAGGAAGGATCTTAAAAGATCAGGGCAATGGTGAGACTAATCATGATCACAAACCCAGGTACAGGTGCCCCGTAGGCAACCACTTAGACCCATATAATCCTATTTCTATTGAAGTCGAATGATCGCGCTATTATCGCGTCATGACAACGTTGCCTGGAAAAAGGTTATCGGATGTGTATGTAGGGCAGGTATAACATGAACCTCCAGCTAGGAGAAAGATCTTAGAACAGGTTGAGGCATTACACACTCCTTCCAACTCAACATACGACATTTGTTTGGGTACTACACCCAGTTTTTCAAGTCTAGAAAATTCTCGAGCGGCAACTAGCTCGTCATGGATAAGGGTGTATCCTCCAGTCCGACTAAACGTCTTATCGCCATGGATGTGAAGTAGGAGGCACACGTTTCGAGGATGAGGAAGATGACTCAAGCGTAACCAGCTTTCTTGCCGTGAGTAGGAAATGTTAGATGATTAAAAGGACATAGAGTAGCCCAGGTGCCTGTTCGAGTGAGTATCGCGATGCATGATGAAAATGTTTAAGTGTGCAACTAATGCAAAACAGTTACAGTCTAAGACGAAAATCTTAGTTCGCTGTAACCATGGGCTCTGATACCAATCTGTCACACCCCCAATTTTCACAAACGGAGTTTAACCGTGTGGGGTGTGAGCAAACCAGGATCCCAGTCCATTAGTTACACCAAAGAACCATTAAATATAAAAACATTTGCATTATATTAAAATATTAAAATATAATATATATCTCGAGTTTTACAAAAACGGAAGCATAACAGGGTTTTAAGGCTCATGCAAGCATACTCGTGATACTCGAACACCTGCGACCTGAGAGAAACATGTTTAAAGAGGAAGTATCAACCAAAGGTTGGTGAGTTCACATAAGCACATAAGTATATCTAGTATAAGTATGCAGTATGAATACAACAGTCTTTATTCGTATGTAAGTATGTATACTACAAGTACAATCCATATCGTAAGTAGCGAGCCTAAGTTCATATCACTAAAATGTTCGCAACCGAAGCTAAATGAAAAGTGTAGGATTTCATCCTTACATGTATTTGCCCTCCTCATGTCTTACTCGATCACGGTATGTTAGGCTGACATTGTCCTTAGTCCGACCGCCAGTCGGGTGGTGCATCACGTGCCCACTGAGTGGGGTTTGTCAGACCCCAGTAGTACTACCCAATATCCCCTCGTTATTTTCTATTAACGGTTTGATAAAGTAAGGACTTGAAAGATAAAGAATTTTACGTGAACATGTGATATATACTGGATTTCTACTTCAATCATACATCAAAGTTGTCGTGTTATCACCCTAACCTGGGTGTAACGTGTTTGAGTGTGTTATCGTCTAAACCCGAACGTAACGTAAGAGGTTATGTAACTCACCTTAGGGTGCACAGCAAAAGAAATATCCAAGCGTCAAAGTTTCGTGAATCCATTGATCACCTAGCGAGCATGTAATTGTAAGTGTGTGTCTAAAATACTAACGACACAACCTAGACGATGGTTGTTGCCAAATATGCCATTGACTCGATGTGCGTCAGTTTCCAAAATCGACAGGTGGTACAACGATTGATCCAATTGATCAGCACCATCATTCATATCAAATACTAAATACCCCAAGTGATTAGAAGAAGGAAAAAAAACGTTTATAAGCGCATTGATATTTTCTCGGAAAAAAATGTACATGATTAATTATGTAGGTATTTTGGTCAAATGAAACATATATATTTATTTAAAAACGTTACAAACTGCCGAACTGTTGAATCACCAAAACGGGCGAGGATCTCAAATAAAGATCTTAGACAAGCATCAATATGGATGTATGTATTTATTTACATAACAGTATATATACATAATTAGTTTTGAACGACTTTCAATGAACGAATAACCAGATGGACATATAAGGATTTATCTTAACAATTCAACAATATGGTGCTTGATCAATAAACAACACCTTCGACAAATTCGGGGTGTTAGAACCCGCTTTGGATTTGCCCGGGGATCGATTAAAAAGTTTTGTAGATCATGGGAATCGAACCCCCAACCCTTGCGTGGCGAACAATGTGATTAACCGCTAGAACAAATCCATTTTATTGTTGAAAATTGGTTTGAAATATTTCTATAAGATAACCTTCTGAAGGAACTGGGAGAAGTTTGATTTAAAAAGAAAATGGGTGCAGCCGAGTTTAGAACCAGCGACCAAATAAACACATACCCAGGGACCATACCATCTGGACAACCCTTCCTATTGGACCCTGAAACTTTTCAACATATATTTAATGTATATGGGTCAGGTGTCAAACAACGGGTCATGTAGCTCCTAGTGGGTACCGGTGGATTAGCAGTGATACAACGGGTCACTCAGCCGCGATCGGCGACCAGAGGTGTTGTCCGCTGTGGGTTTCCTTCATGGACATTCGTCGGAGAGAAAAGGGCACGGGAGAGTGTTGGAGAAATTAAACTTTTTTTAAGCGACATGATTGAGAAAAACGAATTGTTAACGAGTTAATGATATAACAAACACCGCAATCAATCGGAAAATAAATGGAAACCACCGTCAGAAACTATTCTGTCACCGTCAGTTAAAAAAAAAAAGGGTTCTTCAAATCGATTTTCGATGAATGATACAACTGACCCCTCCCTAATTTACAAGGAAGGGTAGCATGATCTGGAAATTATAGAGTTGGTCCTCTAGATTAGTTTAATTAAAAGGGAGTTTAAGAAATGGCAAAAGTAACCCCTCGAAGTTAGAAGATGTTTAACAACTATCACGGGGTTAACAAAACATAACCTTAACCATATAAATGTGAGCGTTTGACCGCGTAAAACCAATGTATTATATATTTAAGGTGTAAACCCTAATTTGTACACATAAAATCATATATACATATTTATAATTTATATAAGTGGTTCACATAAAAGCATAGAATACTAGTTATTCCAGTTAGTTAACCGACGTCTAGACCTATGTGCACTGCTCGTACAACTATTCTAATAAAGTGAGGTAACGGACATTTCTGAAAGATAATACAAGTTACTAACATAGTAAACCCGGAATTATCTGTTGTCACACCTTATGATGGAAGTTGTTTCATATCCAACATATATCCCCAACCTCCTTTGAGGACCCATTTTTGTGCGTTGTGGTGGGACAATAGGGACATATACTGCACAACCAAATATTCTAAGGTGAGATATATTTGGCTCGTGGCCAGAAGCAAGTTGTATGGGAGAGTACTTGTGATTTGCACTGGGTCTTAAACGAGTATTTGATCCAGCATGTAAAATAGCATGGCCCCAAATAGACACAGGGAGCTTTGTTCTCATTATTAATGGTCTAGCAATCAGTTAAAGGCGTTTGATCAATGATTCGGCTAAACCATTTTGCGTGTGTACATAAGCAACTAGGTGTTCAACAACAATTTCAACAGACATGCGATAATCATTAAAAGCACACGATGTAAACTCTCATGCGTTATCAAGTCTTAATCTTTTAACCGTATAGTCGGGAAAATGTGCTCGTAATTTAATAATTTGAGCGAGCAATCTGGCAAAAGCCACATTACGATTTGATAACAAAGATACATGAGACCATCTGCTAGATGTGTCTATCAGGACCATTAAATATCTAAATGGTCCACATGGTGGATGAATTGGTCCACATATATCACCTTGAATTCTTTCAAGAAACATGGGTGATTCATTTTCAACTTTGAGTAGTGAAGGCCTAGTAATTAATTTCCCAAGATAGCAAGATGTACATAGGTGTGTTTTATCATTTTGGGGAATCTTTAGGTATTTCAGTGGATTACCATGTATATTATCAATTATCCTTTTCATCATGGTGGATCCTGGATGACCTAATATGTTATGCCATAAATTGAATGAGCCAAGATCACAATATTTTCCTTTGACTGCCATGTGTGCTTGAGGCACACCAATATGTATATAATGCAAGCCTGAGTTAAGCATTGGCAGTTTTTCCATTACATGACCTTTCTTTATGATATACAAATATTTTTCGCTGTCGACAGTTTTTGATTGAGTATCATATCCGTTATGGTATATGTTTTTAAAACTTAATAAGTTTCTTGTCGATTTTGCGGAGAATAAAGCATTTTATATAAAAAGCTTTGTTCCATTTGGTAACACCAAATTAGCCTTTTCAACTCCTTCTATTAAGTCAGTAGGGCCTGATATCGTATCGATGGTACCATATGTTGGCTTCAGTTCATAAAAATATTTCTTTGATTTAAGAATAGTATGTGTGGCACCACTATCTGCTATACACATATCATCATCATTTGTTTGGTCTTTTGCTCCGATGAAATTCATTTTAGACTTCACATATGAAGAAAACAAAAACTAGTAAGACATTATGAAATATTATAACAAGAAAAATTATTTTCAAAAATATAATAAGAACATTTATTTCGGGAAAACATATTACTTCAACGAGGGGGAAACATTATTTGAACATAAATTAAGAAAGTGAAATACATGGATAACACATAACAGCATCAAGTTCTGTTGGTCCTCACTGATCTTAATCAGTGCTAATGATGATGTTTTGAGAAGAAAACCAATGAAATAACAACAATAGATGATTTTCAATAGCTAAAATGGGTTTCTAGTATTGAACAATCACAACTTGAACCAAAAGATAGATAAGAGATGAATACAAGCTACAAAGATGATATGAAATGCTCCTAGCCGTCACCAAACTTACCAATAATCAGATTTTCTGTATTAGGGTTCATCAAAGTTGCAAAAGTTACAAGATGGTGCACAAAGGCGACAATTTATACACATCAGTAGACAGTTTCGCTGGTAGTTTCGCTGGCCAAGCGAAACTGTCACTGAGTCAGTCTAATCTAGATACCGAGCGAAACAACAGTTTCGCTCGGTAGTTTCGCTGACTACCAAAAGACCAACATTACAAAGAAAACTAATCTAGACAAGTTAACTAAACAAAAACAACTATGAATTCCTCCCTACATTGATCTTCAATATTCCCCCTAGGGAGGGATTCAGCCTCATGATCTTCACTCTTCAGCTCCGGCTTCACTGGGGCTTAGCTCTTTGTTCAGACTCAGGTTCCCCCAAGACATTTGACTCTTCAGCAACGTGGACATCAGCCTCTGATTCCCCCACAACCATTGGCTCATTAGCAACTGGGGATTCAGCAGGCTTATTCAACTTGATCAGTAGATTCTCCAAGACCGCTCCATGTTTTGTTCATCTGATTTGCCAGAGTCCCTATCCTCTTCCATTCTATCTTCATCAGCTCGTACCTTTCACTGCTAAATCCTTGATTTCTTTAATAATTCCCCGGGCTTTGTTGGCAACTCTCACAAACAAGTTTGCCTCTTCTGCAGTGTCATCTCCAGCCCCATATCTGATAGGATTCTCGCACAAGGTCTTTAAATCCTCGTTGCTAAAAGAAAGGACTTCCATTGGATCAAACAATCTTATCTCCGCATCTTCTCCAATTCTGATAACAGCTTCACCGGATTAGATTGTCATAGAACCATTTCTTGAATGTTTGCAGCCTTGACAGGTCTGTTGATCCGGGATTCTAATCCTGCTCATAGTTTTAGCCGGTTTGAACTTCAAATAAACCTTAGGCTTTCCGGTCACTTCATCGATTTCAGTCTTTGGACTTCATCCTTTGACCTTTCATATACCCAAAAGATACAAAGTCGTCTTTTGCGGCTTGCTGAAGCATCATTCTCAAATTTTCAGCCCTTATGCTTTTGTCTTCATCGATGAGGGGGAGCTCTGCCAACCTCCTCAGATCCCATCTGGGCAGGGTTTTGAAACTATCACGTTTGCGAATATAGGAGATGCTACCCCCTCTTCTCTTAATCATAAAGGCATGAACATCAGTATTGAACTTCCAGCTGATGATGTGCCTATCAGAATCTTTCTTCCTTAGATGTGAGATATTTTGAAATAGAGGGGTCTGATCTTCAATTTCCGGCTTAGTGAACCATTCTTCTCTTTTTAGATCAATGACTTCCTCGCTTACAGAGCTTATCTTAGCTTGATATGTAAGAGAATTTTCTTTCAAAGAGTAACATTCAGGCTCTGAATGATCATCAACTTCACCCTCTTCATCGCTTTCGTCAATAAGATGGAGAAATTGAGCCTGGACGATCTCAGGTTGTTTCTCTGTTTCAAAACTGTAAAGATTTACATCGCTTACATTGATGGCTTCCAATTCTTCTTCGTTAGGAGCACCACTTCCACCTGCCTCATCATTTCCACCTGCACCACTCCCACCAGCTTCTTCAGTTGTAAACCTTGTGAAGTCAGTCATTGAATTTATCTCAGCTTCACTCAATTGATTTGGCAAGTTCAGATGCTTCTTGATTTCATTCAATTCTATCATCAAAGTTTTTATCAGAGAAGATTGTTTTACGATGATTCCATTCATGTTCAGGATTTGTTTATCTTTCTCCTTTTCTCTGATCTCTGAGTTCACCAGTTTTGTCTTAATCATTCCAAGTTCATTTGACAGAGAGGTGTTTACATTTCGGATAACATCTTCATCTAACTCAGATCTGGGATCTACCCTTCTTTTCTTAGATGCCCTTACCTCTTCTTCTGTTGGTGCACTCTGTTTTTCTTTTGATTTCTTTCTTTGTTGAGCCAGGTTTTCAAGTTCATCTTCTATTTCATCAGCAGGTTCTTTTCCTGAGCTTCTAACATACTGCTTCCTCTTTCCTTTTACATTTTCACTTTCCTTTCCATCAGTTCTCCTCTTTTTCTCATCTTCAATTAGTTTTTTAATGTAATCATACCTTTTCTCTGGATACATATGCTTCATCAAGTATGTAGTGTATCCAGAGAAATCTGGTCTCTTGCCAGCACAGTCAGAGAGGATTCTTGGGTGCATTGGGTTAACAATAAGAGCCACCCCCAGCTTAGGCAATTCTGGCTCGAGGTGCTCAATGATCATCTCCAAAAACCTTGGGTACAACAGCCATCTTGACTTCTTTAAAGCTTGGATGTTAGAAACCATCGCTTCAAAGATTCTTTGAGGAATGTTGGCTTTCTTTCCTCTACACACCAACAGCATGGCCTCAGCCCAATTCAGATTCAAACCGTCAGACCCACCTTTTCTGTCGTCAATGCAGGAAATGAAGACATGTGCGATATATCTCCATTCTTTAGACATTAAGGATTTTTTAATCTCTTTCTTGGTTTTCCATAGCTCACCACCTTCATATCCCATCTCTTTTTCAAAACCTCTCAACACATCTAGATCATTCAACTTGGTTACCTCACCGACATCCTCCTCGAGCTTAAGAGCTTCAGCAATGGTCTTCATTGTGATCACAATATTTTTCTGCATGACCTTCGCTCGAATACATTCAGGTTTAGCTTTAACATCATACTCAGCTGTCAGCCAGAATTCTCGGATGTGTCTTTCGTCAATAATTGGCATATGAGAAATTGCATGAAAAATGCACGACTTTTTCAGCCATGCAATGCAGTCGCGAAAACCGATAGCCTTCTCAGATCTATCATCCAGATACGCAGTCACATTACTTCGCGGCTCGTGCTTTAAGGCGGACATTTTTCTGCAGGTGAAACCGAAATTTTGTGAGTTAAAATGAATTTTAAAATTTAAATTAAATTAAAAAAATAAAGTAAATTAATTAAATTAAATTAAATAAAAAAATGGTAATTTCGCTGCGAAACAATAGTTTCGCTAAGGAACCATAGTGTCGCATACGGCGAAACAGATAGATTCGCGACATTGGTCTAAGGCGACACTGACTAGGTCAGTTTCGCCGAGAAACTGCAGTTTCGCTGCGAGACTGTAGTTTCGCCGAAGGCGAAACAGCAGTTTCGCTAGGAATCACGGCGACACTGTCAGCGACATTTGGGCATTATCGCTGAACAGTTTCGCTCGAGACTTTGAACTTTCGTTCAGTTTCGCTTGAACGAACTAGCAGTTTCGCTGGTCGCGACTGTTGAAATTCAAAATACAGAAAATCGTGTTTTAAGCACCATTTTTGCAATCAAAACCAACAGTAAGCACCTAAATATATCATTAAGTATGAGTTCAATGTATGGTTCAAAAACATTGTTTTAACATCAGATTGAGATTGCCGAGAACTCTCTTGACGCTCCGAATCACTTCAAAACCCCCAAAAACTGAATGATGTTTCGGATGCGATTACACACAGAGAGATGACCAAGAAAACACAGTACACCTTGAACCGATATCGGTTATAATGGGTGAAAACGATGAAACAGGTTTAGGCGAAATTATGAGTTTCGCGAGAGGGTTAATCGGTTTGCAGGTTTTGCGTTTAGGGTTTTCGAATAAAATGACCGAGAGTGCTCGATGACTAGCATATAAGTACCATGGGCAGTTTCGCCCGTAGTTTCGCTCGGCGAAACAGTAGTTTCGCCTGAGCGAAAGAGCAAATTCGCTCGACCCATTGATCAATCAGATTAATTTCGCCGATAACGAAAGTATAATTTCGCTGAGAGCGCGTACGGCGAAACTAAGCAGGCGAAACAGTAGTTTCGCTGAAAACCCTAAAATTTCAATTTTGACCCATTTCAGATTTTGAACTTTTGAAATGCCGACAAACTCACACAAATCATCATACTATTCACAAAGTATCGATCTTATCAAAAATAACGCAGAAAGAAAATCTTTTTGAGCTTTTCAAATAAAAGTAAAACAACTGTACAAGCAAACTCTATTTTAATTTGAGAAAGATCCAGACGTGAGATCATATCAACCAGTACGCATCATACACATTTCAATTTCAAACTTAATCAGCATGCAAGTCAAGTAGATCCTGAATGCATCACATTGATTTTAAGCATGCACTAATAGTATTTAACATTTTTGGATATGCTTTAAGGTGTATTAATCATGCACTGATCACTCAGCCTCACTCTATCAAAGAAGTTAACAAATCATCATATTCATCTTGATTTTTCTTTTATCCTTTTAAAATGAGATATACGTTCATGATGTTTCATGCAAAAATAAAGCAGAACCCTAAGTGAACAGCAATCAGGTCGGCCGCAAAGCACGCAGAGAAAGCCCGATGCACTTAGGAAAATAAAAAAGAAAAATAAAGCAGAAGACGTATATATCAACAACAATCAGGTCGGCCTTATCGGCACGCAGAGAAAGTCCGATGATATATACTAAACACCAAGAAAATAAAGCAGAAACTCAATCAGCAGGTGATCAGGTCGGCTTCACAAGCACGCAGAGAAGACCCACTGAGTTGAGTGTAAAAAATGGCATCATAAAGCCTTATTTGCAAAGCATGCGTACATCAGAACATCTCTTAATTTCAGAATCTTTGCAACACTTATCAAGAAATGAAAACTAGAGTATATCAGGCAAGCTTTATGTTTATATCCTACTCATAGATATCATATTAGTCATGCACACCCAAGGATCATACAAGCACAATACAGCTTTTATTTCTACTCTATCCACGGCAGATAACGCATGTTGATGTATTATCATTTCTCACAAGGTCGGATCAATTTCTCATTTATGCATTTTTTGAATTTTTTTTTGAATTTATTTATTTACCGAATATTCAGATTAGTTTATTTTTCCCCCAAAATCCACAAATACTGTATTTTTGGATTTTCAATAAGCAAACTAAAAAAGAAAACAGAAAACGAAATGATTCGATCGATACTTGACACAAATTTGAAAAACCCTTGAAGGAGACACTTTCGAAGAAAATATTTGTGAAAGATTTCATGAGATTAAAGCAGGTTTAGAGTGATTTACCCCAATTTCCCCCACAGGATAGTAATAAAGACATTCGTAGCAGTTATGAGAGAAATGCAAGGTAAATATAACGAAAGTACTCCCTGGATCATGTCGAGTGATGATTGGCCAGAAATCATGTGAATGTAGATGACGTGATCATTGATTTCTTGATTTTGGGATTTAGCCAATCAACACCTGTTTCAAGACAACGAGAAATTAGCAAGCAGATCTAAATAAGACGAATTTAAAATAAAACAAAGTTAAAAGAATATGTACAAAGTCTTTAAAATTATTTATTTATTTATTTATTTAAAAAAAAAATTTTATTTATTTATTTAAAAGGAAATCATGCCCAGCATCTTAATAAGTTCATAAAAGCGTGGTTTATCAAAGGTTTTTGTAAAAATATCAGCTTTCTGGGCCTTGGTTTCAATAGGAATAACATTGATAAACCCTTTTTCCTGAGCGTCACGGATTGCATGAACCCTGGTTTCGATGTGCTTCGTTCTTGTATGATGAATCGGATTTTTGGAGATTCCAACAGCGGCTTCGTTGTCACAGAACAGCGGAGTATGAAGGAAATTGATTCCATAATCCATCATCTGGTGTTGAATCCACAGCACTTGACAACAGCAACTTGAGGCAGCGATGTACTCAGCTTCACCTGTGGATAAAGAGACAGTTGTCTGCTTTTTGCTTTGCCATGAAACCAAACATTCCCCCAGAAACTGGCATCCTCCAGAAACTGACTTACGATCGAGCTTGCATCCTCCGTGATCACTGTCGGAATAAGAGTTAAGTTCAAAGCTTCCACCCCTAGGATACCAAAGACCCAATCTTGATGAACCTTTCAGATAACGGAAAATTCGCTTGACGGCCTTTTCATGAGATTCCCTTGGGTCAGCCTGATAACGAGCACAGTAACATACGGCAAAAGTGATGTCCGGACGACTGGCTGTGAGATACATAAGAGACCCAATCATTGATCGATAATGCTTGGGGTCGACCGGCTTTCCTTGACTGTCGGGAGTTAAACACGTCTGAGATGTGAAGGGAGTGAGTTCAGCCGAAGCGTCGTTCATCTTGTATTTCTTCAGCATTTCCAGAATGTACTTCTCTTGATGAATGAGAATACCGTCTGGCTTTTGTTCCACCTGCAAGCCCAGAAAGAAACACATTTCCCCCATCATACTCATTTCGAATTTCTCCTTCATTACTTCCTCAAACTCGCGACATAGCTTCTCATTTGTTGACCCAAAAATTATGTCGTCTACATATACTTGAACGATCAGCACTTCACCGTTGACCTCTTTCTTGAACAAAGTCATGTCAATGGAGCCACGTGTAAAGCCTTTACCCAAAAGATATTGCGTCAAAGTTTCGTACCAAATTCTGGGAGCCTGATGTAAACCGTAGAGAGATTTGTCGAGCTTGTACACTTTGTCAGGAAATTCATGGTCTTCGAAGCCAGGAGGTTGATTCACATAGATTTCTTCATCAATGTCCCCATACAAGAAAGCGCACTTAACGTCCATCTGGTACACCTTGAAATCCTTGTGTGCAGCATGAGCCAGGAAAATGCGAATGGCCTCAATACGTGCGACAGGTGCAAACACTTCGGTATAGTCAATGCCTTCTTCTTGATAAAAACCTTGAACCACGAGCCTTGACTTGTTTCTAATCACAACACCTCTATCATCTGGCTTGTTCCGGAAGACCCACTTTGTACCGATTGGAACCTTGTTCTCAGGAAGATCCACTAGTTGCCACACCTTCAGCTTTCTGAACTGTTGCAGCTCAGACTGCATAGAATCCACCCAACTTGGATCAGCTAAAGCTTCTTCTATACTTTTAGGAACGATCTGAGACAGAAAACACGCGAACAAGCATTCATTGATCAATCCAGACTGATGACGAGTCCTCACTCCATCCGTAATAGAACCAATGACGAGGTCATGAGGATGATTTTTTAAGGTTTTGAAATTTGAGTCAAGGTTGAGGGGAGCGGGTTCGGAGGTTTGATGGGATAAATCATGAGAGGAAGATGGACAGTCGGGTAGATGGGTAGGAGGTGAGGGTGAGGATGGGTTTTGTTGAATTTCGGAGTGAGGGGTGATAACGACAAGAGGAGGATTGTCATTTGCTTCAGCAAGGATAGGAAGATTGAATGACTTGAACAGAGTATCTGAATCATAAAACCATTCTGGTCCAGACCCGGTGTTGGGAGTGTTTGATTCTTGCCAGTCAACATAGTAGGATTCCTGCACAATGCGAGTACGTTTGTTATAAACCCTATAAGCCTTTTGAGAAGAAGAATACCCCATAAAGAAACATTCATCAGAGACGGCTCCAAATTTCGTAATTTGAGCTTCGGTATTCAGCAATGTGCACGAACATCCAAACGGCTTGAAGAAATCGATCAGTGGCTTCCTTCCATGATACAGCTCATATGACGTCTTCATCTTATCCTTCACGATTAGGACACGGTTCAGCACATAGGACGCACAATTCACGGCTTCAGCCCAGAAGATAATCGGCAACTTTGACTCAATCAACATAGTACGAGCAGCTTCCACGAGTGTGCGATTCTTTCTTTCAGCAACTCCGTTCTGCTGCGGAGTTCTTGCAGCACTGTATTGTCGAAGAATCCCTTTGTTTGCACAGAAAGAGTCAAAGATCTGATTACGAAATTCAGTTCCATTGTCGCTTCTGATTGCTTTGACTTTCTTGCTTCTTGAGCTTTCCACGGACAGGATAATATTCTGTAAAGCTTCAGTCGTGTCACTCTTTTGCTTCAAGAACCTAACCCAAGAGTACCTGGAATAATCATCAGTAACAACAAGACAGTAAGACCTTTTGCCCAGACTTTGAACACTAATAGGTCCAAATAAATCAGTGTGAAGCAATTCTAAAGGACTTGAAATAGAATTTTCCACTTTTGGCTTATGTGGCTTTTTATGTTGTTTTCCTTTGGCACATGAAAGACATTTTTCAACGACAGAAAAATCTTTGAATGGAAGACCTCGGACCAAATTGTTTTTGACAAGATTATTTAAAATTTTGAAGTTTATGTGTCCTAGACGTCTATGCCACAGGAAGCATTCAGATACAGAAGCTTTTGAAAGTAAACAAGTCATGGACGAAGAGTGAGATGCAGTGGATTTCATATTCAGCAGATATGTGTCATTGATGCGAGGTGCACGCATCGCCACCATCTCTTCGGGCACTTTGAATTCAGGCTTGAGAAATAAACATTCATTGGATTTGAACAGCACAGGAATATTCTTGTCGCAGATTTGTGACACGCTTAGAAGGTTAAACTGCAATTCGGGAACATAATTGACTTGTTCCAAAGTAAGAGATCCATATGACACATCTCCTTGACCAACCATCTTTCCACCTCTCTTATCACCTGCAAAAGAAACAAATCCACCATCCACGATCCTGTAATTGGTAAGCAGGTCTTTCAACCCAGTCATATGCCGAGAGCATCCCGAATCAATATGCCAATAACTATTTGTAGAGTTCTTCGGGAGTGCCTGGCAATACAAGACAAGAAATTACTTAATAACAGGTACCCAGACTTTTGCATTTCCGGGATTTGTAACTTTCTGTTTTCCCTTAAGGAATTGTTTTACAAAACTTGTTACCTTGTGGCCAAAGGATCTATCATGGTTTGTTCGATTTAATTTCTCTTTGCAATTTTTAACAACATGATCATCCTTACCACATCTGAAACAGTGAGATTTGTGACTTGTGCAGGAGGAAGTTTCTGAAAGTCTATCCTCCTCACAATCTGATGTGTTAGAATCAGAGTCACTGTTGGTTTCAAAATCCATCTTTGTTTTATCAGTTAAAATCTTTGCATTATTTTTTAACGATGATTTCTTCTTTTGAGAAACATGAATTTCTGTTGGTTTTGAAATTCGTATTGGTGTGAAAGAAGGAATTGGATTAGAAAGAAATTTGTTGAAGCAGTTTTGAGATGTACTTGCATGACATTGATCATTTTCATTTGAAACAAAACTTTCTTGATTAACAGACACTGACTCATCACTACTACTATCTAAAGAAGAACAACTACTAGCTACACTACTGTCTGAGCTAGACTTCTTGGAATTAGAACTACTACTTGAAACAGACTCCTTAGAATTAAGACTACCGCATCCAAGCCCACTTGTGTTACCATATCCATTATCATAATCCTCCCTGATCTCCTTATGGTTCACTCCTTCTAGACCTGCATGCAGACTGTTAGCATCACTAGGAATTAAATCATTTAGGGGATGAGGTTTCGGAGTAGGTGAATAACAATGCGTGCTAGGAGGATGATAAACCTTAGGAAACACATTCCCATTGTTCTCCATACCTATTCCGGTTTTTATTTTAGCTCCTCGTTGTTTAACGAGCATCTCTTCAACTTTCATTTGAGAAACGGTCCATCTATCTAACTTAGTCTGAAGTTGAGAGGTTTCAAATTGGGCTAATGTAACTCTTTCAGAAAGCATGTTTATTTCAACATTTTTTGCAAGAAGAGTTTGTTTTAAATGTTCATTTTCATGCATTGCCTCATTTAATTTCACAAAATATTTTGCTTCATTTTCCTTTAATTGGGTGTTCATGGTTTTTAATTCGTTGTTGTTGTCAATCAACAATCGATTTGCCTTGTAGATGCCGAACAAACGAATTCTACAAGGATGAGAGCACATATCTTGAATAGATTCATATGAAAGATCCATTATAACCTTTTCAGCAGCAAGAGCCTTTTCACATGTGCAAGCGGGTGTGCTTGCAGTTTTCTCATTCATCTTCTTCTCAGCTTCTTCCTTCTCACAGCTGTTAACTGTGTGGTCATTGCTTTGTTCAAGAATTTGAGCTGCAAGAGCTTGATTGATGGCTTCCTCGGCTTCAGAGACCTCCGAACTCCAGTCAAAGTTAGTCAGAAGAGCCACTTCTTTGGTTGGCTTGGCTTCAGCTTTGTCAGTGATAGGGATGACACGAGTTGCAGGCTCAGAGGTCGGTTCAGTAACAATTGGACTTGGGCATTCTCTTTTGAAATGGCCAAGTTGCTTACAGTTGTAGCATCTAAGCTTAGCCTTATCGAAACCAACTCTTCCATTTTGATTCTTGAAGGTGTTTCTCCCAGTACGTTCGAAGAATTTTCTAGCACGAACAGTCAACATAGCCATTTGCCATTTTAGGTCAGTTTCTTCCAAGTCATCTGGGTCAACCTGGTACATATCCTCAGCAGTCAGAGTCGAACCTTGAAGTTCTCCAGCAGCGAAAGCTTGATAACTGTTAGTAAACAATGAGAACAATCCCATGTATTCGGGTGAGATCTGGGATGTTTGCTGAGCGACGGCGGAAGCGGTTGAGGATGAACCAGACCCAAGATGAGCATATTGAATTTGAGATGAGGCTCCTTTGGGTGTAACACTGGAGATGAGAGCTGAGTTCGGAGAATAAACTTTAGCAGGACCCATGGTTTGATTGTACTCTCTCCTTTGAACATCAAGCTCAAATGACTTAAGCTTGTTAATTACATCCATAAGCTTGTAATCGGAGAAACCCCTCTCTTGTTTCAGCATACGAACCTGAATGCTCCACTCGGGTGGAAGAGAATCCAGCAGCTTCTTGATTTGTTCAGAGTTGGTAAGTTGTGAATCATACTTCTTCAGATTGCTTGACACGGTCAGAAAACGGTTTGTCAAATCAATTAACTTTTCATTCTTCATGCTTGTGAATGAATTGAATTCTTTAGTTGCTTGGGCTTCTTTGTCCTTCACAAGGTCTTCATTTCCGTCATAAAATTCACAAAGAGCATCAAACAAACTTTTTGCATCAGAGTGCTCAGCGAAACGATTGTAGATTTCTTGCGACAAGCATAGAGAAAGAGCACCAAGAGCCTTTTGATCACGATCAATAAGTTTCAAATCCTTCTCAGAAAAGGAGGACGGCTTGGTGTTGATCTGGGTTACTTCACCAGTAGTGATGGTTGGAATATGAGGTCCGTCGACGATTGACAACCATTGATTGTAATCGGTGTACAGAAAGAACGATTTCAGACATCGTTTCCAGTCTTCAAAGTTGTCTCCGTTGATCAGCCTCGGTGGTCGGTTTGGAGCAATGCTTTCAGTGTCAGTAGCATTGGTACCTGATGCCATCTTAAATCAGCCTGAAATAAGAAAGACACAAACAAACAAGGAACAAGACAATCTGATTAGTTTCGCTGGGAGAGATAGTTTCGCCAGCAATTTCGCTCGGAAATCCTGAATAATTTCGCTGGAACTTAAAATTTCGCCAGCAGTTTCGCTTGGGAATAATGAACCAATTCAGCAATTTCGCCAACTAGTTTCGCTGTATGCACGGGCAGCACTTTCGCTCGGAAATACCCGATGACACACAGTTTCGCTAGCTAGTTTCGCTGGAAACTGGTTTGAACTTTCGTTCAAGAAAAATGTCAATAGTTTCGCTTCGGATTTAGGGCGAAAGAATAGTTTCGCCCGGTAGTTTCGCAGAGAAACTACAGATTCGCTTGATAGTTTCGCTGTCTGAAGGCACAGTTTCGCTGAATAATCAGCAGTTTCGCCCAGAACAGAAAACCCTCTTTTTGAAGAAGAAATGATCAACAATCAACCCAAATCACTATGAAACAATGATCAGTTGATTGCATAAGCTTCAGAACATCAAAACGCACAATATACAACCAATTTTCAGTCCAAAACAATCAGATTTCAGATTCAAATAGATTTTCAAAAGTTTTACCAAAAACACTCAAAAACACCAAAAATCAAGAGCACAAAGGCTCTGATACCATATTGTTGGTCCTCACTGATCTTAATCAGTGCTAATGATGATGTTTTGAGAAGAAAACCAATGAAATAACAACAATAGATGATTTTCAATAGCTAAAATGGGTTTCTAGTATTGAACAATCACAACTTGAACCAAAAGATAGATAAGAGATGAATACAAGCTACAAAGATGATATGAAATGCTCCTAGCCGTCACCAAACTTACCAATAATCAGATTTTCTGTATTAGGGTTCTCAAAGTTGCAAAAGTTACAAGATGGTGCACAAAGGCGACAATTTATACACATCAGTAGACAGTTTCGCTGGTAGTTTCGCTGGCCAAGCGAAACTGTCACTGAGTCAGTCTAATCTAGATACCGAGCGAAACAACAGTTTCGCTCGGTAGTTTCGCTGACTACCAAAAGACCAACATTACAAAGAAAACTAATCTAGACAAGTTAACTAAACAAAAACAACTATGAATTCCTCCCTACATTGATCTTCAAGTTCCAACAACATTTTTCAGGTTTCATAGTCATTGAGAAAATCCGAGTTATTCAGCTCAATATCGATATTTTCAAAAGTACCCACATGGTTCACTTCTTTCTCTTTTCCTTTAAGTTATGTTTGGTATAACCTGCATAGATGTTCAGGTGTGCGACAAGTTTATGACCAGTGATTCATCATTCCACATCTATGGCAAGAATCACCAAGATTTTGAGAAGTGCTAGCTTCATTCTTAAGCTTATTCTGCTCGTTGAAGTTATCCTTTTGTTGAGCATGATAGGTGTTGTTTCTTTGGTTGTGACCATGACCACGAACACGATAATTGTTGTTTCCTTTGAAGGAATGGTTGTGATTATGGAAATGGTTTTTATTAAAATGGCCACGACCACACCCACGTCCACGACCTCGTTCCCATTTTCGCTCAGAAGGCTTGACATCATTTTTATTAACAACATGCACTTTTGGGATAGTTAGTGAAACTGTGGGACGAGCTTGATGATTTTTCAGTAGTAGCTCGTTATTTATGCTACAATGAGGCTTACATTTAGCTCAGTGTACTTTTTAAATTTTTGCAACCGATAATGCTATTGCAAAACTATGTTCGATGCGTGAAATGTGGAAAAAGTTTTCTCCAACATATCTTCCTCTGTAATAGGATGTCCACAAAATTGAAGTGTGGAACTTACCCTGATTAAAGCAGAGGTTTAATCATTTACCCTTTTGAAATCTTGAAGCCTGAGATTGTTCCATTCATTTCTAGCAGCCAAGAAGTAAGACTTCCTTTTGATGATCAAACCTATTTTTTAAATCCTTCCATAAGGTATGTGGATCATCACAATTTGATTATTCAATTTGCAACATATTATCGATATGCTTATGGAGGAAGACATTAGCAGTTGCTTTGTCTTTTTCCTCGCATGTTTTGCCTTAATTTATGGTTTCTAAGACACCTTTGGATTTTAGATGTCTTTTTGCATTTGCCATCCATGACATGTAGTTTTCCCCAGTACATTCAAGAGCAGGAAATTCAAGTTTAGCAATGTTTGACATATTGTAGCTAGACATAAATTGAACAAGTAATAAGAGGAACGTTAGAATCCATATATATCAATAAGCAGTGAGATACAATAGAGTGATATGAAAATAAATAAATATACGAACATGGAAAGATAAAATTCACTAGGTGGGAGTTGAAAAATTGGGACAAGGGCTAAGATGATCATTATGGTAACTATCAGCAGAAGTGGATGAATCATTTTGAAAATCTTGTCTTTAAATAATCCTGAGAAAATGATTTGTTTGTTGTGAAAAAAAATGATTGATAATTGTTAATTTATAAGAAAATAAATAACCGTTTGCAACGGTTATATAAACTTTTCAAACGACTATATTAACATTTATATATATTTATTATTTTTGAAAAATAAGATAAAGAAAATGGATTAAATACGGGTTATAAAAGTATAAAAATTTGGTGTGGATAAAATTAAGAGAGAAAAAAATATATAAATAAATGTTAGCATAATAATATAATGTTAGGATTAATAGATAAACATAATTAAACATTAGTCATATGACCAAAAGTTAATAGACATAAGAAAATGTTAGTTGCACAATCAAAAGGTTAGATGCATAAATTAAAGTTAGTTTTATAAATAAAATGTTAGAGCATAAATAGAATTTAGTTGCATAAATAAATGTTAGATGCATAAATAAAGGTTAATTGCATAAATAAATGTTAGATGCATAAATAAAAGTTAGTTGTATAAATAAATGTTAGATGTTAGTAGTCCCATAGTTATTCAGTGTCTTTCATAAAATGTCATTTTTAATTCATCTTAGTATTTATTTTCCATTGATGAATTTCTTACCTTGATTATGGATGTCTTTATGCTTGATTATGAGATTAGAGCCTCGTGCTAATAACGTGTTATAATTTAACAAGATTACCACCACTTGAGAATATTAATTGTGATTACTTGAATCACTTTTCTCCTCTAAAGGAGTTTATAAGAAAGAGATTGTAAGAAGTAGAGAGAAGTTTAGAAGATTAGAAAGAGTTGGGAGGAAGTTTGTATAACATGTAGAATGTTTACAAAGAGATGCATTTTACAACCTTACATTGGTGTGGTATTTATACTACAATTTTGGGAAACAAGGAGACATAGCTAGTAAGTATATAAGCGTAAGAATGGTGAAAACGTTTGTGTGGAGAAGGTTGCATAGTTGAGGATGTGAAAGTGGGGGCATCCAAATATGTTGTCTTGATATTTCATAATTGTTCTTGATTTATGGTGCATATAAAATGGAAAATGATAGTACAATCAGGGTTCAATTATCTAATTAATGGTGCATAATTGATAGATGTTAATAATTGGTGGTTGCTTGTTAGCTAGTTTCGATGTATTGGTAGGCTCAACCGATCTAAAAGCTTATAAATCCTTATGTGTTGATTATGATAAAATTTAAATAATTAATAAATCAGGATGCTTTAGTCGGTTCCCGCCTTAATTTGATCAATGTGACTGAAACTGTCAAAAATAGAAGATAGGTACCTTAGTATTTTTACATATATATGTCTCTTAAATACAAGCATGCCCTTATATTTTTACGAGAGTAAATCCGATTTTTGGTGACGCTTGCAATTCCATGTTCCATTTCCATTCATTTTGAGCTTTTAGTTGTTAATTAAGCACCAAAGCCTATGTTTTTCCCTTCGGGATAGCGACTTGAAGGATACGCCTCTAAGTTAGGTAGGAGTTAGATTTACATGCTACCCATCGGGATCGCTAGTAGTGGATGCATCCATGAATCGAAGGTTTAATTTTGAAAATTGGTCAAGTAATACACCATTCATCCATTATTCCATTAATTTTCAGACCTATATATATTTAAATACTATGGTAGGAAAACCTACATGGTTTAAACCTAGGCCTTAAAATCTCGAGACGAGATTAGGGTAAAGTTGTGATTTTTCAGAGTGGGACTCATTAGGTTGACTGATGCCATGAAATAAATAAATAATACTTATTGATGCATTTGGGGCTAAGGATCGGTGGTTGGGTTTAATCGGATCAAAATACCGGTAATCGAACTAGGCTAATATTAATGTTATTGAAATCTGAAATCTGATAATTTGGAAGTTAGAAGTTGATTTTCCTTGGTACGAATCGGTCAGAAATCTGGTTCAACAAGATTTGGATAGGTCATCTCACAATGCTCGTAGCGTAACTCAGAGATTTATAATAGTTATCACCCATATCGATTTTATCATAAATCCGATACAAAAAATAATCCAGTCGACTCACATCAGGTGACGTTTATGCTATAAGAATGCATTCAAGTTGTGATATTACAACACAACTATGCGTTAGAAACCAGAAAGGAAGGATCTTAAAAGATTAGGGCAATGGTGAGACTAATCATGATCATAACCTCAGGTACAGGTGCCCCGTAGGCAACCACTTAGACCCATACAATCCTATTTCTACTGAAGTCGAATGATCGCGCTATTATCGCGTCATGACAACGTTGCCTGGAAAAAAGTTATCGTATGTGTATGTAGGGCAGGTATAACAGGAACCTCCCATGTCACACCCCCAAATTAACCACTAACGGAGTTTATACCGTTAAGGGGTGCGAGCAAATCAGGACCACAACCATTAGTTACAAATACTAAACGAATCAGAGTAAAGTCCAAACATTCATCATAAATGTAACACCCCAAAATTTTATGACTTAAATTATATACGTGTGCTATATTTGTTAAGTAGCTGAAATGCATGTAATATAGTATATATAGTACGTATAATAGAGAAACGTCACGATTCGCGTATGAATATTTGATACAATATTCAAGGAAACATCAGGAGACGAATTTATAAAATATGATAGATAACGAAAAATAAAGATCGTGGGCACAGACGGATCAGAAATCCGAATTATAACGAAGCAGGAAACCGTAAAATAGTGATTTAGGCCCGGTTTGTAATAACCATAATTTAAGCACGAACGTCACGAAAATAACACCGAAGCGAAGTTAGAATATCAGGTAATGCTAAATACTTGATTTATAATCGTTATAAAATATAATTGCGATATTCGGCACGGAAAACGGTGATATCGGTAACCATCGTTGTTACGCGATAATAGCTGAAATCAATTCGGTTAGCCGTTCGAAATAATTTTAGTGACTCGGCAAAGTATAAATAATTATTATTATATGTATTAATAATTTCAGTCGAGATGACGTATTCGGTTTATGAAACGGCCGTGATCGTAATGCTGACTGAACACACGATTCTACCATGTAATTAATTGAGCGATCACCGATTGACGTTTAACCCAAGGAATAAATATATTAATTATATTTATTAGACTCCCGTAATATTCTGGACGTTCGAGAACTTTTATAACCCGTTTATGAAATATTATATTATTATACGGATACAGAATACGGGTATAATACCTACATATTTATAGTATACCATAAAATATTCTTTTGCTTGTTCCTTACTTCTCAACCTTCTATCTGTCGAAATAATCAAATGATTCAGTAAAAAGTTTGGTTGATCAGCATCTTTACGTGGAGCATTTCTACTTATGAAGATTGTAGTATAAATAGACATACATACGTACAATTGAAATCACACACAAACAAATTCAAAACATACATACGTACGGAGAAAGTGAGAGAAGAAAGAAGAGAGAGAGAAGAAAGAAAGCCGGCAACCCCTCTCCCCCCTCTCTCTTCGTTTTGCCGGCCGACCACCTCCTCCGATGTAAGAAACGGCGACGCAGCACCCAACACCGGCGGCCTTAAGCTCCGACCTCCCTCCGTTCATTTTTCCGGTGAAGCACCGTAGACCGGCAGTAGCTCCGAGCGACGAAACCGACAACCACCTCGTCGGTTTGAACCCGCAACACCGGCGAACCCAGCCCCTCTCCGCTCGATTCCGACGATAAAACCATCCCTGCACCTCCGTTCGAGCAACCCCGGGTACATGCTGTTATCACCGGCGAGCCATTCCACCTCCGAACCTCCATGTTCGATCAACGCCGGCGACCCTGTTCGAACCCAAACCTGCAATTCCGTTGGACTTGCGGTGGCGAAACCGGTGACCCTCGAAGTAAGATGACGTTTTAGGTACTTGGTTGATATTCCGGCAAAGGTGGTCACGTTTAAACAAGATGATAAACGGGATAAAACCCGGTAAACCCGCAAAAACCGTTCTCTCTTTCGGTTGAGATTCGGTGACGCTCAGTTGAAGACGGGTGACAACGACGACAACAGTAAACACCCGGGATGGTGGTGAGTGGTGACGATGATTGGCGGTTGTTAACGGTGAACAATGGTGGCCGCGATTCGAGTCTGAAAAGGAGACGTCAAGTTAAACCCGGTTAAGTTCGGTAGAGTTTTCGGTGGCGTAACGAGGTCCAAACGACAAACCGACAACGGGAAAATGCTCGTAGCGAGAAAATAGTCGGGAAAGACTATTCGTTTGTCAAGAACGAACAACTTTATTATTTGGTTATTTTGGACTCGTTTCACGACCCGTCAAGAGGTAATCACGTTAAATATTTGTTATTATTACAAATATTATATTTTAAGTTAAAGTTTATATCAAATCATCATATAACGGGATAAATGATATAAATATATATTTAAAACGAATAAATATATATAATTATTAATCAGTTTTATTTAAATAAAATTGATTAAAAGAAAAGATTTAAATATTAAATATATATATATATATATATATATATATATATATATATATATATATAAACACTAGCATGGTGCCCGCGCGTTGCGGCGGTTACAGTTTATAGCGCGTTATTAGTCATTTGTTAGCGCGTTATGGCGGCACGACAATTTACAATGTGATATTCATTACTGTTTGCGCGTTGCGGCGTGACGACAATTTATAATGAGATACATCCACATTCGACAGCAACGACAATTTCTAAGGAAATTTTGGCTTCTCCAACCAAAAACTTAAACCAAGACATGTAAATGGACATCTAATAATTCTACAACATTATATGCAAATTAATTGAAAAGAAAGTCATCAATGAAGAACTATGTATTTCTTCTTCAACTTAATTTCTATTCAACACATGTTAAAAAATATAAATGAACAATGTGATAGATCAAGTTTTAAAGCATTGTGACCGCAACACGTCATTTATAAACTTGCTGAATAATTAAACTAAAGATGGTCAATAACAACATGGAAAACCAAAACTATATCAAGTTTAGATAGAGTAACAACCCTATGATACAATATTAGATAGAGACTGCTATAAGAACCTGAGAACCATATAAACTCATATACATGTCTTACACATATGACTTGTATATAACTTTTAGAATCAATTCTTTTCATACTTTGGTATAGGGGCAAGATATTATGATATCGAGTATTTATGTTGTTTTCTTGATTATGTAATTCACCATAGTAATTCATTATGCTTCGATCTATAGAAAATCACGCCTCTTTCGATATCTTCATGTAGCCTCTTTGTTTCAAAGTAAAATCAAGCTATTGTTTAATGTATCCAAACTAAAATGAAAGTACAATATAGAAATTTGACCATATTCAACCTCACTGTTGTATCAAATCAGAACAAAAAAAATCTATAATATATTGTATTTTATACACCTTTGAAAATCGAAAATCAACTCACTATAAAACCATAATTGTTATCCAACAAGATGTAGCGACGACGCGCGTTGCGGCGCTGCCCGTTTCCATCTCGTGATTATTCCACTACTGTTAGATGCATCGGCATGCAACAGCTTTCTCTAGCAGCTTCAAAGATGGGAAAGCGGCTCGTATTTTTTCGGTCAGCAGTTCCGAGTTGAAGAACATAACATATATGATCAAACCATTGTAGAAAAAAAAATCAGTGAAATCAATAGATCGGTGGGGAATCTGAGATTTGGTTGGTTATTAATCGGCAGGAATTGTAGGTTTATGATACAATTCTTTGATGCAAGCTCTAGGTTTACTTTATTTTTGTCTGCAAAAAAAAAATTCTAAGTATTTGGTTTCTTCGAAACAAGTGATGGATTCGGATTTAAACTCTTCAATCAAATTGTTACTATACGAGTCAAATTGTGGTTGAAAGATTGTAAATAAAAAGAATATAAGTAGATAGGTGATAATCATGTTATAAAGAGCCATAAATAAGTTGACATTGAATTGTTAATGTAAATGGATATAACAAGTTCACATGCCAATAATATAAAATATACTTTTTCTTTTCGTTTTAAACGTAGACATATTGAATTCAACACAACTCAACATGTCTAATAAACTGCTTAAATATATCAAACCCACCGATTAGACATGACAACAAAAACTTAACCATGTCAAGAAAACTATAAGAATGAAAAATTGAACACATATAAGGACGTGGATATTGACTTCAAAAGTCAATCTTATTACAAGTATATGAGAATTAATTCATCAAGTTTAATTAAAGCAAAAGGACGTTACTCTCCAAAATAGAATACAACAAAGACCAAGCTTCTTAAAGACTTTACAATATAGATGCACGTTTTCTTTGGGGTGGCACCAAAGTATACAAATTGATAGACGCAACAATTTAACAAAAATATTACACCTGAGACGCTGACACAATCACTTCTTGGAACAAGCAAAAAGTTACTTCTAAAAATGTTGAATAATGAAAATTTATAGAAAAAGGCTCCAGAGAAACTGGAAACCAAGGTTTGGATACATTGTCTCTGATCCAGCTTTCCGCTTTGAAGACCCTATCAAATGCAGATTACTTTGAATACTTCCTCTTTGAGTTTCTTTTCTCCATTTGATACATCCCTATCTCATATTCTACATATATCATCTGATATGTGAGTCAATTGTCCAAAGTGTATTTTTAATGATAAACCTCCTAAGCCATATTATTAAAAAAAATTGTTACTCTTATTTCAGTAGAAATTTGATTTTTGTATACAAAAAGCTTTTGATTCAAGCCAACTTGACCCAATATACTCAAACCTAAACACTAAAAGTAATAAACTTGGAAAAAGTGTGATTTGGATAAAGCATACCTTGATCCAAATAATTTGAACCGTCTCGCATATGAAACATAACTGAATATCAAACTAATATAGAAAACAGAAACCTAATTAGACCTTTGAGTGAGCAGCAACATTGTCCTTGCACCTCATGGGATTTCTTTTGGGTTCCTAACCAGTAAAAGAAACAAAAGGTCGAATTAGATAGAGGAAAGAAAAACACTCAAGCAGATAATTGTAAGTCCTCAAGCTAATTTAATATTAAGCCAAAAAACACTTACTTGCTTGTCATCAAGGAGAAGTGTTTTCTGGTCTTTAACCTTTCATGATGCTTCTAATGGCCATGAAAGGTTTCATATTTGAAACTAACATGTGACCCTTAAGTAATAAAATTCCATTCACAAACTGAAAAGCTAATCTGTTTAAGATAAAAAATCAAAGTTAATCGGTTCAGAAATCATAAATTAAGAAGAAAAATACAGAATTTCTTACCGGAGTCGGGAGTGGTTCATTACAAACCCGTTGGCTTCTCTTCTGTTTGTCAAAATGTGCAAGTAAATCAAAACCAAAACGTTAGTCATGCTAGATAAATAACAAACAGTATTCTCATGTTCCTTCTAGTTATTTCACTCTCAACCAAACTAAATGGCAGATGTTAAACACACTTCATGCCACTTTCAACGATAAGAGCAGAACAGGTAATTAATAAGAATAATAAGAATATAAGGAGAAGATATATATATATATATATATATATATAAAATAAAATCACAGTTGTTCCCTTATAGTTGTTAAGAACCTATCATTTCATTGTTTGCTGTCTATACAAACCTCTGAGAATAAAGGAAGGTAATCTTATAATAACCAACCTTTTGAAACCAAAAGGTAGAAAAAAAGTAACAGAACCTAACTTGAGTTTAGAAAGCAAGGGCAGATTCAACGTACTGTATATTGACATTTGGAGCCTTGGGTATACGGTTCTAGAAACAAAGCTGTAAATTGGTGCAAAGTTGATGTAAATAGTTTAGTCATTACCTTTCAAGGTTTCACATTTGTGATGAATGCCACAAGACAGTTCTACAATGTCAAAGATTGAACTCACGATATCATGCCTTCCTAATTGATCAAAAGATTAAAATCATACTTTAAATAGTAAAATACATTACCTCTTATAATTCGCAATAACCAACCAAAACAAAGCTTCATGATTTTCTGATTAGGGCACCAGCACCCTAAATCACAAACCAAAACCCTTATGAGAAGGACAGAAGCATCATAAACATCATGACGAAAGCTAAACTCTCCATAAAAAAGGGCTAACATGTTTTAAAAAAAAAGAAAGAGAGATATCAAAGACTCACATGTCCCCAATTACAGATACCTTATGACAACAACCCGATAGCCTATGTGAGGATTATTCTCTCCAAGATAGCCAGTTGCGCCTAAATAGTTGTCCACTTCCCTCTGTTCAGTGATTTCCTGTAATATATAACATATAGTTAATTAGCAGTTTGATTTCATTTTTCAAACATTTTATTTAGGATACATATAAAAGCCAGAGTAATAAATTAGAATTTAGATTCAACATATAGAGTTTTCTGTACCTTAAGCCGGTTGTCAAATTTGGAGACGACAATTACAGTTCTTCGAATTGGATTAATTTTACAAACGACATCAAGCCACAAAGATGAGCACCACCACTACATGGACTGCATATCAAAAGAGGAGTATATTAGTTTGTGTTATGTGCATAAAAGTGACCATAGCAGTCCATACAGCTGCAGCCGTTAACTCCAAAAAAGCCATCCATTATAGTTAAACTTGTCTTTTCCTCTTTGCCTCACCTTTTTCGGCTGTGATATGATCAAACAAAAATTAGTTTTTAGCAGATATGGATGAATCAGAGACTTGAAAGTGGGCTATATTACTTAAAGTACCTCTCTAATTTTTAAATCTAAATATTGTTTTTTGAAATTAAACTTAGTTTGACCTTTTGTCATGCAAGAAGTGATTGACTTACTTTAATAAACACATAGTATACCAAAAGAACTTTTTTAGTAATCAAACATAGTTTGACTTTTTTAGAAGTTATACATGAAGTAATTGGCTTAATTTGATTATTTTAAACTTTTTTAGGAATCAAACTATTTGTTTGTTAATGTGATGTATAAATAGTTACTCATTACATATGTATTCACAAAGAAAATTAACAACCAAATACAAAACTAAATACTATAACCAGAAGAAAAAAAACGCGCGGAGTAAGAACATAGAAGATCGTATGCATCAACATTGAAGCTTACATCACTATTGTTTAATAAACACAAAATTTGGGTCCAACAAAACCAAAGAGGACTCAAAAATTTAAATAAACTGTTCTTGAAAGTATTTCGGTGACTCTGTAATCGATTTCACTTAGGCATCAAATACGATTTCTGTCCCATTGAGCCCTTGATGAAACCCAATTAAACTTAACTCAACAGGAAACTTTTAAAAAATCACAGCTAAGTCAAGATAACAAAAGCAACTAAAATCTAAGAGAAAACCCAATTAAGTATCAGCAGTAGAAAAACCTAAACTGAACTAAGATGAAACGCCAATTGATGAACTAATCAATTCAGCAAACAAAGACTTCCAGAGATAAAAGAAATTACTTAAGAACTAAGAACGAAAAAAGTACCTGATTAGGCAAACTTGCACTAAAAAGACAAAAAATAACCTCTCCATACTCATATGCAGCTTCCACAACCTAAAACAAAAAAGATAACAGCTAAAAATCACCATGTAAAACATGTGGTCATTCTTCTTGATTACAACTAAATAATAAAACTTGCTATGCAAAAAAAGCAAAAACAACTACAAGAATAGGTTCACAAGGTAGTCTTAAGAAAACAAACCATGAGTCATTTCTGCATTAACTGTTTTCTTCTTCTGGTTCATTGTAGACACCCTGTGTGGAACACAACATTCAGAGTAAGAGAAATAAGTAGAGTTTAATTTGAGAAAACAGGAGGGATTTTTCTATGTTAGATTTATAATCTATTGAGCAAGATTTTGTTTTACTTCAAACCACAGATTTTGTTTTACTTCCAGCCAAGGTCATAGAAACATGAAACAAACAACTTCTTGAAATTCAAAAACATAAGAATAATTAGAACCGGATACTAACCAAGAGAAACCATCAACAACCAGAAAATGGCAGAAATCCCTGCACATACACATAAGAAGGCGTTGTAATCATGAAAACCAACAAAACTGAAGGTGATTCTAAACATAAATTTAAAAGATACGAACCTGAACAACACCCAGAACCAAGAGATCAATGTACCTATTGGAGTTTGGAAGCTAGCAATTGAAACATAATCATCAATTTACCTTCACCACAATTCACATGTAGTCACAGAAGTATTCACATTTAAAGGCTGTGACACTAAAATCGAGTTCAATTGTGACAACCCTAAAACTTTTTGCTTTCTTTCCCCCAGCGACGATAGCAACGACGACAACTGATGCTGCGAACGCTACGACACAAGAATAATTTTCGGGACGAAAATTCCAATTTCAGGGGAATGATGTGACACCCGAGAATTTCAAGGTTAACTTCCGTTAGACAAACCCGTTAGTTACGTTATAAGTGTTAACTTAGTAGCTAATGCATAACTAGGCCGAATACGTCCACGACTTTTGGTTGATCACCGAACCCGTCCATATGTGTTATGTGTTCATCATTGATTGTCTTTATGTGCAATGTGATTTAAATACATGACTTATTATTGTGAATAGCATGATTAATTGTAAATACTTGATTATGTGAAAATTGCCTAAATTTGGTAGTCAGCGAAACTACCGAGCGAAACTACAGATTCGCCCGGTAACAAGCTAGACTGATCAAAGTATCCGAGACCAGAGCTAGTTTCGCCTGGCCAGCGAAACTGCCAGCGAAACTAGCCTCTGATATAAATAAACTTAATGAACCCTAGTAGCCTCATTTGCCTCATTCCACAACAAACACACACACACTCTTTTCTCCTGGAGATTCTGGTCAGTCGAGGTTCACACCAAGTTGTCGAGATCTCAGCCCCAAACCATCATCTACCAAGCTAGGAGATCGAACCGTGAGTCCCAAAACCTCCATTTTGTGTTTTATATGTGTTTTTCATAAAAAGCATGACCAAACCTTCATGATATTGCTTGATCTTCTGTAAATATGCTTTAGGATGCTAGATCTATCATAAAGTCGATTACTTTACGTTTAGAATCCAACCATGTTAGGGATCTAGATCATTTTGGTCATTTTAGGGTTTTGAACTCATTTTGGTGATTTGATGATGAAACTGCATGTAAACGTGTTAAAGTTGCTTGATTTACGTTGGTAAATGCCTATGGATGCTAGATAATGAATTGCATGTATGATCAGAAGCTGTTAGGTTGATTTTTAGGCAAATCCGTATGTTTTTCGCGACCAGCGAAACTGTCTGTTCTCTGGGCGAAACTAAGTAGCGAAATTATATCTCCTTCCAGCGACACTGACCAGCGAAACTATAGTGTCGCCGGATAACCTGACCAGACCAGCTCGAGCGAAACTACCGAGCGAAATACCTGAACGAAAGTTCAAACCTGTTTCCCTGCGAAACTAGGCTAGCGAAACTGCGTCAGCAGTTTCGGGCGAAACTAGCCTAGCGAAACTGTGTTACCGGGCATTGCCTAGCGAAAGTGCTGCACGTGCACCTAGCGAAACTGCCTAGCGAAACTATGCTAGCGAAACTGAGACTTGACCTAAAAACCAAACTTGTGAAATTTGCTTAAGTGTTATGCCATGACTTACATGATTATGCCATGATGAAATATGTTTGATATCTAATTTATATGAACCCTTGTTCATGATCAACCATCGGTGTCGTGCGTCGGTATGTCGAGTCATAGTTGCAACGTGCTATGTTATGGGCCATAGTGACGTTAAGTAAAGATTAGACACGGAACTAATACTTAAGACCTAAACGTGTTCTAGGTCTTCGTTAAACAACAAATATTTGGATTACTTGAAGTGTAGCAGTGCAACCAAAGGTGAGTGTCACTAACCCGCTTACCGTGAGTCCGTTTGGGCCACACCGAATAACTTAACGAAAACAATGCTGATAAACTCGAGAGTGCTAGGCACCTCACTGATGAACATGAGAACCCGGGATGCTTGGCACCCACTTGATGAACTGAAGTGTTTTATGGGAAACACTTGTGAACTCTGAACAAACTATTTTTGAAACAAAACTGAAAACGTTTTAATATGGCTAGTGTAGGTTAAAGTCTAAACCATATGATATCACATGTTTTCTAAGGATGCCTTATAACTTAAAAGTCCTCAACTAAAATTGTGCCATTAATAGTAAAGCGAGGGGATGTTGGGTAGATCTACTGGAGTTTGACAAACTCCGCCCCGTGGCACGGGAAGTGCACGGAGGAACAATATCAGCCTATTTGACCGTGGTCCCGAGAGGACACGGGGGAGGCAAAAACCGCGATGACGTAGGTCCGCACCGTACGGGATGGCTCGGCCCCCACAAATAAGTCAGCTTTGGTACAAACTTCCTTAGAGCATGGAACAACGGATTAGCTACCCGCGATATCGGTTGAGTCCTTTAACTTTACGGAACTAGTACATACCCGATGACGTAGGTCACGGACAAACCATTTATAAACTGAGAATTAATTTCGAGCATTGCTTTTCACAAATAAATATTTTGTAAGTACATATTGACACGAATTATGATTATGAGACCGGGCCAATGCATGACAAGCCCACTGTGAACTCACCAACCGTTAGGTTGACACTTGCGCGGTTTAAACTTTTGCAGATCGCTAAGGAGTATCCGGAGCGGGTTGGCATGGCACGTGAAGACCTTTATTTTAATTGAACTATTTTGGGAATTTAATACGACATTTATGTAAAGCACGTGGTTAGTGCTAAGGACAATTATTTTCCGCTGCGTATGTAATTTAAGACTTTGATTTATATCTTGTGTTGAACTAACCCTGATTCGTTTAGTATTTGTAACTATGGTTGTGGATCCTGGTCTAGCCGCGCCCCTTAACGGTATAAACTCCGTTAGTGGTACACATATATA
>JBCNJP010000006.1:28661362-28691901 GCA_039602395.1 Deinandra increscens subsp. villosa
ATATTAACGAACTCTCTGATGAAGTTAACGGAGCTAACTTACCGATAATTAATCGAGCGTATGTCAAAACGTATTTAACGAACAAAGTTTTATAAAAATATAATCTATATATGTTTCGCATAAAATCATAGTTATAACTCAATAACTATACATTTTAAATTCCTATAAAAATATCGAAACGCTTCGTATTATTGCGCGACACATCGTCACATAAAATTATAAAATGACGTGCGTATATATATACATATATACCACGTAAAAATAATAAATATAATTACCACAAAAAATGACAAAATGTTTTCGTGAAACCATAAAATATGATTTACATAAAATCATAAAATATAATTATTCAAGTAAGTTAACCGACATCTAGACTCATGTGAAACGTTCGTGTAACTATTCTAGTTAACCGAAGTAACGGACGTTATCGAAATATAACACAAGTTATTAACGGAGTTAACCTGGGAAATTGCCGGTTGTCACATCATCCCCTTGTTAAGGAATTTTCGTCCCGAAAATTGCCTTAATTCGTTACGGTTTCTGTGGAAGGAAAAGAAAAATTTTAGGGTTGCTACATCATCCCCTTGTTAAGGAAATTTTGTCCCAAAATTTAACTCATACCTTAATTAGATGTTGAGGCCTGATCAAATAAGTGAGGATATTTCTTCCTCATCTAATCTTCTGGTTCCCACGTGAACTCCGGTCCACACTTAGATTGCCATCTCACTTTGACGATGGGAATTTTACTTCGTTTCAGTGTTTTCTCCTCACGTCCCATGATTCCCACGGGTTGTTCGATAAATCGCAGTTGTTCATCGATTTGTAGTTCTTCTAACGGAACTACGAGAGTGTCATCAGCTAAACACTTCCTCAAGTTTGAAACGTGAAACGCGTTGTGTACTCCATCCAATTCAGGAGGTAGATTTAAACGGTAAGCCACCGGACCAATGGTTTCGGTGATCACGAATGGTCCTACATAACGGGGATTCAACTTCCCACGCTTTCCAAAGCGTACGACACCTTTCCAAGGCGATACTTTCAGTAGTACTTTGTCGCCGACTTCAAATTCCAATGGCCTTCGGCGTTTATCTGCATAACTCTTTTGCCTATCTCTTGCCGCTTTCATGCGGTTTCTGATTTGCACGATCCTCTCCGTGGTCTCGTGTACTAGTTCAGGTCCAGTGAGTTGGCTCTCACCGACCTCGGCCCAACAGACCGGCGATCTGCATTTTCGTCCATAAAGAGCCTCAAATGGGGCGGCTCCAATACTGGTATGGTAGCTGTTGTTATAGGAGAATTCTACAAACGGTAAATGCGTTTCCCAATTTTTCCCAAAGTCGAGCACACATGCTCTAAGCATATCCTCGAGAGTTTGGATGGTACGTTCAGTCTGTCCATCTGTTTGAGGATGATATGCGGTACTCATATCTAAGCGAGTGCCCATCGCTGCTTGTAAGGATCTCCAAAAATTTGAAGCAAACCCAGGGTCTCGGTCGGAGATAATAGACAAAGGCACCCCGTGAAGCTTGACAATCTCCTTGAGATAAATCTTTGCAAGTTTGTCTGTCTTGTCATTTTCCTTGATAGCTAGGAAAGGAGCGGATTTTGTTAACCGGTCAACGATAACCCAAATCATATCGTTACCGCCAGAAGTACGGGGCAATCCCGTGATGAAATCCATCGATATTTCTTCCCATTTCCATTCAGGAATTTTAGGTTGTTGCAGTAATCCTGCTGGCTTTTGATGTTCCGTTTTGACCATTGCGCACGTCAGGCACTTGCTAACATATCTAGCGATGTCAGCTTTCATATTGGGCCACCAATATAACCCTTTTAAGTCTTGATAGATTTTGTCTGAACCTGGATGGATCGAATAACGGGACTTGTGGGCCTCGTCCATCACTAGTTCTCTAAGGTTTCCATGCAAAGGTACCCATATACGGTCATTATAATAACGAAGTCCATCATACTTAACTTCAGAAGTTCCATGTATGTCACGTAATGATTCAGACCCAAAATTCTCCTCCTTCAGGGCCTCTTTCTGAGCATCCCGGAGTCTATCCGGTAGCCCCGTATGGATCGTTAATTGAAGAGCTCGAACCCTTCTAGGTTTAACATGCTCTTTTCTACTCAAGGCATTGGCCACGATGTTGGCCTTGCCTGGATGATACTTTATTGCTAGATCGTAGTCGTTTAGCAATTCGACCCACCTACGTTGCCTCATGTTGAGTTCTTTCTGTTCAAATATGTGTTGGAGGCTCTTGTGATCAGTGAATATCGTACACTTGGTACCGTATAAGTAGTGCCTCCAAAATTTCAAGGCAAAAACAACTGCGCCCAACTCTAGGTCGTGAGTTGTGTAATTCTTCTCATGAGACTTTAATTGCCTTGACCCATATGCGATGACTTTACCTCTTTGAATTAAAACACATCCGAGTCCCTGGATTAACGCGTCACAATAGACCTCGAAATCGTCAATCCCATCAGGTAAAGATAATATAGGTGCAGTACAAAGTTTCTCCTTTAAAGCTTGGAAGGCTGCCTCTTCCTTGTCACCCCATCTGTATTGAACCCCTTTGTGCGTAAGAGCAGTCAATGGGTGAGCTAACTGAGAAAATCCCTTTATAAAACGACGGTAGTAACCCGCTAAACCTAGGGGTAGGCCAACTTTTAATGGCCTCGATCTTGGATGGGTCAACGTGAATACCTTGCTCGTTGACGATGTGACCCAGAAATTGAACCTCTCGGATCCAGAAATCGCACTTAGAGAATTTTGCGTAGAGTTGTTCTTTCTTTAACAATTCTAAGATTAACCGTAGATGTTCCTCGTGTTCTTCTTTCGTCTTGGAGTAGATGAGGATGTCGTCGATAAATACTATAACGAACTTATCCAGATAGGGCTTGCACACACGGTTCATGAGATCCATGAACACAGCTGGTGCATTTGTCAGCCCAAAAGGTATGACCAAGAATTCATAATGACCGTAGCGTGTTCTGAAGGCTGTCTTTTCGATGTCCTCCTCACGGACTCGAAGCTGATGGTAACCAGACCTTAAATCAATCTTGGAATAGTAACTGGATCCTTGAAGCTGGTCGAAAAGATCATCTATTCGTGGAAGAGGGTATCGATTCTTGATAGTGACCTTGTTGAGTTCGTGGTAATCAATGCACATCCTAAATGTGCCATCCTTCTTCTTGACGAATAATACTGTGTGGAAAGCTCATTTAATTCGTTCACCGCTAGACGATATGGTTCACGCGCGATCGGAGCTGCTCCTGGAGCGAGGTCAATCCCAAATTCTACTTGTCGATGTAGAGGAAGGCCAGGTAATTCCTCAGGATACACCTTTGAGTAATCACGTACTATCGGAAAGTCTTCAATTTTTCTCTCCTCCCTGGTTTGGTCCGTAACTGTGGCTAGGATTGCCACGTGTCCTTTCCGAAGACACTTCTGCGCTTTAAGGTATGATATGATTCCGGAGACAACACCTCCCTTTTCGCCCTGAATTGAGAGTACTTCTCCTCCTGCTACGGGTATTCGTATGACTTTTTCTTGACAAACGATTTCCGCCTGATGTTTGGATATCCATTCCATGCCCACTATGATGTCGAAACTACCGATGGTAAAAGCCATAAGGTCTATACTTAGTTTATGACCAGATAGTTCTAATGTGCAGTTTTCAACTAAGTGAGTGGTGTCAAGAAGCTTACCATTTGCTAATTCAACCGTATACCTAGCTTTTAGTGGAGTTTGGGTAGCCTTAATCAACTTACAGAACTTAGTCGAGATAAAACTTTTCTCAGCACCAGTATCAAATAAGACATTTGCGAAGTAGTTGCTTAGAAGAAACTTACCGCTAATGACGTTGGCATCGTTTCTTGCTTCACCAGAACCCATAACGAAAGCTCGCCCTTTGGCGCCATCTCCACCATTCCTACCACCATCACCACCGTTGTTATTGTTGTTACGGTGGTTGTTGTTGTTGCCAGCATTGTTGTTATTGTTCCTTCGGAGCTGTGGACATTCCCTCTTTAAGTGCCCTGGTTTTCCACATTCATAACACCCCCTAGGGCCTTCATTATTCTGCCTCTGGTTCTAATTCTGATTCTGGTTTTCATTGGGATGGTTTTGTAGTTCACCCCAACAGCTCTTAACCTCGTGGCCCCCTTACCACAACGCTCACAGTTGAGTTTCTTGCATGCTCCATTGTGGTGTTGGTTGCACCGATTGCAGAACGGTGCTCGTCCTTTGTACCTATTGTTATTCTGATTGCTACCACCTTGGCGGTTCTGATTACCGCCCCCGCTGTTGGTGTTACCGTAGTTAAAGTCACCACTGGAATTGTTGTATCTCTTGTTTTGGCTGTGAGAGTTAGAGGATCTCCCATTGTTGTTGCCACTACCATTGTTGTTGTTGTTACCAGAGTCGTCATCTCTCTTTCTTTTCCCGTCTAGGGCAGTTTTGGGGACCTTTCTGGGTGGCAACGTTCTTTGCTCTATGGCCTGGTCAGTCAGCTTATGGGCCAACCTGATAGCATTCTGCACATTTGCAGGGTTTGAGGCAGTAACCATCCCCTTGATCTGTGGAACTAACCCATCCACGTACCTTTCAATCCTTTTGAAGTCAGCATCAACCATCGTAGGACACAACACCGCGTACTCATGGTAGCGAGCGGTGTACTCTTCAACCTCAGAACGTACCATTTTCAAGTTCTGGAACTCACATTCCAACCTTTTAACCTGGTCGCGAGGACAATACTCCTCCATCATGGCATCCTTAAATTCCTGCCAAGTCATAGCATTCGCTGCGTCGAGCCCTACCATTTGGATTTGTGCGTTCCACCAAGTGAGGGCAGCTCCCTCAAGTGTAGCAGTTGCAAAATTGACCCGATTCGTAATTGGGCAGTTGCACATTAAAAATACCTTCTCAGATTTCTCGAGCCAACGCAACAGACCCACGGCTCCTTCATCACCCTTGAACGTGAGCGGCTTACAATCCATGTAAGTTTTGAAGGTGCACAGAGCTGGGCCTGGATTCGTTTCATGAAATTATTTCAGAGAATAATTTTAGAGGGTGAGAAAAAAAAACGTAGTCAATTTTTCGTCTGTTTTACTTACCACCATTGTTGTTTGGCTGATTTTGGGCCGCTGCTAGAGCTGCTGCAACTCCTTGGTCAATCAGATTTTGGATCTGTGCTGCGGTGAGGTGTTCAGCCATGGTTCTGTTTTCTATACGAACATTTCAATGATTAATATACCCAATATTAATTTCATTAAACACTAAACAATTATTCATGCATCCATCCATCACACGACATAATTTCTTTAGAAACACATTGGTAAAATAAAAATGTAATATCCATTACAAAATTTAAAATCCAACCATAAGGTATCTCAATATTTGAAAACATTCAAAATAAAATGAACACCCAGTCAAATTTATTTCAAAGTAACAAAATAGAAGAAAATGAGACATATTAGATCATGGATCAATGACTTCGGGTTCCTCGACCTCTTCTTCTTCAGCGTTGTCTCCATTCTCTTCGAGGGGTTCTTCCTCCACTGGATCAGCTGCAGGGGCTGCCTGTCCCTAAAGAGTAGCCACTTTCCCGGTCAAGTCCCCGACCAAGTCTTCTAACACAGCAATCCTTGCTAAGGTAGTCTGTAGCATGTTGGCTAATTTGGTCGAGTTGGGTCTTGCCTCCAAGGTATCCACTCTATCCTCGAGTTTAATCACCCCATGGGCTAAGTTGTTGTGTGCTGTGGTTGTCGCCTCGAGATCATCCCTTATTCCTTAAGTTTCAGTTTGTGTTCTTCGTCCTTCGGTTCGTAGTGATCTAACTTCACTACGCAACACGTCTATCGCTGCCATCATTGCAGCAGTGATCTGTTGGTGGAAGAAGGGAAGATCGGGTAGTCTACCCTCGTCCGTGGGGACTCCAAATTCGCCTATAAGACTGGACACCATGGGCCTCAACCACCGCCAATCGGACGCGTTGTCCGGGTCTCGAAAATAATGTGACTCTGCCTCATAATCCGCTTGAGTATAGTAAAGACATTGCCTCCTGCGGGACGGTTGACGTGACGAGGATCCTTGTTCGTTCATGGGTGCCTTTCCATGTGTATGATCGGATGGTGACATATTGCCTGAACCCAGACAGACACAAACAAAGAAAAGATAACCTAATGTGAGTAATCGATTTTTGGCACGCGAAAAGAAAACGTTTTTGGGAATTGTTGTAACTAATGTTCAAAAACAGTTACAGTTTAGAATTTCTGAAAATTGTAGTTCTCTGCAACCAGGGGCTCTGATACCAATCTATCACACCCCCAATTTCCACTAACGGAGTTTTACCGTGTGGGGTGTGAACTAGACCAGGACCCGAGTCATTAGTTACATCAAACATAAGTTAAGGGTTCAAAATGTAAATATATTTCCAAAGGGGAAATATCAAACCAGAGTTTAAGTTTACCGGAAGCTTATAAAAGTTATGTTGCGCAAAACAAGCGCCCGACAAGTAAATATATATTCAGGATGTTTTATTTCACTTTCGACTACGCCTTGATATTAATATATATATACATATATATATATATATATATATATATATATATATATATATATCCGATCATCTCTACATTTATTATGTAGAATACCCTACGCACATTGATTTTCGTAAATCTCTGTGTCCTCGATTAAGTGTCGTTTTGACTACTTTCGAACAAACGATTTTCGTCACAAATTGAATTTGTCACCTGCGTCATAATTGGAATTTCTTGATAACAAAATTTTCGTCTAGGCTATGTTACATATGTGCAAACACACACTTACGTTTAAGTTTAGCGAAAGCTTATAAAATTTATGTTGCGCAAAACAAGCGCCCGACAAGTAAATAAAGTTCAAGATAAAGGTTTTAAAAGCAAGTTCCCAAAAATAAAGTTTAACCAGCGTACGTGCCAAAAAATCCGATTCTCCTAGCGTCCTGCAAGGCATGCATAAGAGCAAGTGTCAACTAATGTTGGTGAGTTCACATAAGCACATAAGTATACTAGTATAGTTATGCAGTACGAATACAACAGTTTTTATTCGTATATAAGCATGTATATTAACAGTACAATCCATATCGTAGGTAGCGAGCCTAAGTTCATGTCACTAAAACGTTCGCAACCGAAGCTGACCAAATAGTTGTAGGAATAATTCCTTACGTGTTTTGCCTTCCCCGTGTCTACTCGATCACGGTAAGTTAGGCTGACATTGTCCTCAGTCCGACCGCCAGTCGGGTGGTGCATCTCGTGCCCGTTGAGTGGGGTTTGTCAGACCCCAGTAGTACTACCCAATATCCCCTCGCTATAAACTATTAACAGTTCGATAAGTAAGGACTTTCAAAGTTAAGCATTTTACGTGAACATGTGATATATGTTGGATTTCTACTTTAATCATACATAAACGTTGTTGTGTTATCACCCCAACCCGGGTGTAACGTGTTTGCGTGTGTTATCGTCCAAAACCGGACGTAACGTAAAGGTTGTGAAACTCACCTTAGGGTGCGCTGCTACAATTTAATAAGACTCCGAGTCTTGCGTAATTACCGAGCACCTATCGATTTTACATACGTAAGTGTGTGTTTGCACATGAGTAACATAGCCTAGACGAAAATTTTGTTATCAAGAAATTCCAATTATGACGCAGGTGACAAATTCAATTTGTGACGAAAATCGTTTGTTCGAAAGTAGTCAAAACGACACTTAATCGAGGACACAGAGATTTACAAAAATCGATGTGCGTAGGGTATTCTACATAATAAATGTAGAGATGATCGGATATATACATATATATATATATATGTATATATATATTAATATCAAGGCGTAGTCGAAAGTGAAATAAAACATCCTGAATATATATTTACTTGTCGGGCGCTTGTTTTGCGCAACATAACTTTTATAAGCTTCCGCTAAACTTAAACTCTGGTTTGATATTTCCCCTTTGGAAATATATTTACATTTTGAACCCTTAACTTATGTTTGATGTAACTAATGACTCGGGTCCTGGTCTGGTTCACACCCCACACGGTAAAACTCCGTTAGTGGAAATTGGGGGTGTGACATAGTATAAGTATGCAGTATGAATACAACAGCCTTTATTCGTATGTAAGTATGTATATTACAAGTACAATCCATATCATAAGTAGCGAGCCTAAGTTCATATCACTAAAACGTTCGCAACCGAAGCTAACTGAAAAGTGTAGGATTTCATCCTTACATGTATTTGCCCTCCTCATGTCTTACTCGGTCACGGTATGTTAGGCTGACATTGTCCTTAGTCCGACCGCCAGTCGGGTGGTGCATCTTGTGCCCACTGAGTGGGGTTTGACAGACCCCAGTAGTACTACCCAATATCCCCTCGTTATTTGCTATTAACGGTTTGATAAAGTAAGGACTTGAAAGATAAAGCATTTTACGTGAACATGTGATATATACTGGATTTCTACTTTAATCATACATCAAAGTTGTCGTGTTATCACCCTAACCTGGGTGTAACATGTTTGAGTGTGTTATCGTCTAAACCCGAACATAACGTAAGAGGTTATGTAACTCACCTTAGGGTGCACAGCAAAAGAAATATCCAAGCGTCAAAGTTTCGTGAATCCATTGATCACCTAGCAAGCATGTAATTGTAAGTGTGTGTCTAAAATACTAGCGACACAACCTAGACGATGGTTGTTGCCAAATATGCCATTGACTCGATGTGCGTCAGTTTCCAAAATCGACAGGTGGTACAACGATTGATCCAGTTGATCAGCACCATCATTCATATCAAATACTAAATACCCCAAGTGATTAGAAGAAGGAAAAAAACGTTTATAAGCGCATTTAAATTTTCTCGGAAAAAAATGTACATGATTAATTATGTAGGTATTTTGGTCAAATAAAACATATATATTTATTTTAAAAACGTTACGAACTGCCGAACTGTTGAATCACCAAAACGGGCGAGGATCTCAAATAAAGATCTTAGACAAGCATCAACATGGATGTATGTATTTATTTACATAACAGTATATATACATAACTAGTTTTGAACGACTTTCAATGAACGAATAACCGGATGGAAATATAAGGATTTATCATAACAATTCAACAATATGGTGCTTGATCAATAAACAACACGTTCGACAAATTCGGGGTGTTAGAACCCGCTTTGGATTTGCTCGGGGATCGATTTGATATGAACAGGATGCAAAAATAAAAACCAGAAAATTGTTAAAAAGTTTTGTAGATCATGGGAATCGAACCCCCAACCCTTGCGTGGCGAACAATGTGATTAACCGCTAGAACAAATCCATTATTTTGTTGAAAATTGGTTTGAAATATTTCTATAAGATAACCTTCTGAAGGAACTGGGAGAAGTTTGATTTAAAAAGAAAACGGGTGCAGCCGAGTTTAGAACCAGCGACCAAATAAACACATACCCAGGGACCATACCATCTAGACAACCCTTCCTATTGGACCCTGAAACTTTTCAACATATATTTAATGTATATGGGTCAGGTGTCAAACAACGGGTCATGTAGCTCCTAGTGGGTACCGGTGGATTAGCAGTGATACAACGGGTCACTCAGCCGCGATCGGCGACCAGAGGTGTTGTCCGCTGTGGGTTTCCTTCATGGACATTCGTCGGAGAGAAAAGGGCACGGGAGAGTGTTGGAGAAATTAAACTTTTTTTAAGCGACATGATTGAGAAAAACGAATTGTTAACGAGTGAATGATATAACAAACACCGCAATCAATCGGAAAATAAATGGAAACCACCGTCAGAAACTATTCTGTCACCGTCAGTTACAAAAAAAAAGGGTTCTTCAAATCGATTTTCGATGAATGATACAACTGACCCCTCCCTAATTTACAAGGAAGGGTAGCATGATCTGGAAATTATAGAGTTGGTCCTCTAGATTAGTTTAATTAAAAGGGAGTTTAAGAAATGGCAAAAGTAACCCCTCGAAGTTAGAAGATGTTTAACAACTATCACGGGGTTAACAAAACATAACCTTAACCATATAAATGCGAGCGTCTGACCGCGTAAAACCAATGTATTATATATTTAAGGTGTAAACCCTAGTTTGTACACATAAAATCATATATACATATTTATAATTTATATAAGTGGTTCACATAAAAGCATAGAATACTAGTTATTCCAGTTACTTAAGCGACGTCTAGACCTATGTGCACTGCTCGTACAACTATTCTAATAAAGTGAGGTAACGGACATTTCTGAAAGATAATACAAGTTACTAACATAGTTAACCCGGAATTATCTGTTGTCACACCTTATGATGGAAGTTGTTTCATATCTAACTTATATCCCCAACCTCCTTTGAGGACCCATTTTTGTGCGTTGTGGTGGGACAATAGGGACATATACTGCACAACCAAATATTCTAAGGTGAGATATATTTGGCTCGTGGCCAGAAGCAAGTTGTATGGGAGAGTACTTGTGATTTGCACGGGGTCTTAAACGAGTATTTGATCCAGCATGTAAAATTGCATGGCCCCAAATAGACACAGGGAGCTTTGTTCTCATTATTAATGGTCTAGCAATCAGTTAAAGGTGTTTGATCAATGATTCGGCTAAACCATTTTGCGTGTGTACATAAGCAACTAGGTGTTCAACAACAATTTCAACAGACATGCGATAATCATTAAAAGCACACGATGTAAACTCTCATGCATTATCAAGTCTTACTCTTTTAACCGTATAGTCGGGAAAATGTGCTCGTAATTTAATAATTTGAGCGAGCAATCTGGCAAAAGCCACATTACGATTTGATAACAAAGATACATGAGACCATCTGATAGATGTGTCTATCAGGACCATGAAATATCTAAATGGTCCACATGGTGGATGAATTGGTCCACATATATCACCTTGAATTCTTTCAAGAAACATGGGTGATTCATTTTCAACTTTGAGTAATTAATTTCCCAAGATACCAAGATGTACATAGGTGTGTTTTATCATTTTGGGGAATATTTTGGTATTTCAGTGGATTACCATGTATATTATCAATTATCCTTTTCATCATGGTGGATCCTGGATGACCTAATATGTCATGCCATAAATTGAATGAGCCAAGATCACAATATTTTCCTTTGACTGCCATGTGTGCTTGAGGCACACCAATATGTATATAATGCAAGCCTGAGTTAAGCATTGGCAGTTTTTCCATTACATGACCTTTGTTTATGATATACAAATATTTTTCGTTGTCGACAATTTTTGATTGAGTATCATATCCGTTATGGTATATGTTTTTAAAACTTAATAAGTTTCTTGTCGATTTTGGGGAGAATAATGCATTTTCTATAAAAAGCTTTGTTCCATTTGGTAACACCAAATTAGCCTTTTCAACTCCTTCTATTAAGTCAGTAGGGCCTGATATCGTATCGATGGTACCATATGTTGGCTTCAGTTCGTAAAAATATTTCTTTGATTTAAGAATAGTATGTGTGGCACCACTATCTGCTATACACATATCATCATCATTTGTTTGGTCTTTTGCTCCGATGAAATTCATTTTAAACTTCACATATGAAGAAAACAAAAACTAGTAAGACATTATGAAATATTATAACAAGAAAAATTATTTTCAAAAATATAATAAGAACATTTATTTCGGGAAAACATATTACTTCAACGAGGGGGAAACATTATTTGAACATAAATTAAGAAAGTGAAATACATGGATAACACATAACAACGTCAAGTTCCAACAACATTTTTCAGGTTTCATAGTCATTGAGAAAATCCGAGTTATTCAGCTCAATATCGATATTTTCAAAAGTACCCACATGGTTCACTTCTTTCTCTTTTCCTTTAAGGTATGCTTGGTATAACCTGCATATTCTGCTCGTTGAAGTTATACTTTTGTTGAGCATGATAGGTGTTGTTTCTTTGGTTGTGACCATGACCATGACCACGAACACGATAATTGTTGTTTCCTTTGAAGGAATGGTTGTGATTATGAAAATGGTTTTTATTAAAATGGCCACGAACACGCCCACGTCCACGACCTTGTCCACGACCTCGTTCCCATTTTCGCTCAGAAGGCTTGATATCATTTTTATTAACAACATGCACTATTGGGATAGTTAGTGAAACTGTGGGACGAGCTTGATGATTTTTTAGTGGTAGCTCGTTATTTCTGCTACAATGAGGCTTACATTTAGCTTAGTGTACTTTTTAAATTTTTGCAACCGATAATGCTATTGCAAAACTATGTTCGATGCGTGAAATGTGGAAAAAGTTTTCTCCAACATATCTTCCTCTGTAATAGGATGTCCATAAAATTGAAGTGTGGAACTTATCCTGGATAAAGCAGAGGTTTACTCATTTACCCTTTTGAAATCTTGAAGCCTGTGATTGTTCCATTCATTTCTAGCAGCCAAGAAGTATGACTTCCTTTTGATGATCAAACCTATTTTTTAAATCCTTCCATAAGGTATGTGGATCATCACAATTTGATTATTCAATTTGCAACATATTATCGATATGCTTATGGAGGAAGACATCAGCAGTTGCTTTGTCTTTTTCCTCGCATGTTTTGCCTTAATTTATGGTTTCTAAGACACCTTTGGATTTTAGATGTCTTTTTGCATTTGCCATCCATGACATGTAGTTTTCCCCAGTACATTCAAGAGCAGGAAATTCAAGTTTAGCAATGTTTGACATATTGTAGCTAGACATAAATTGAACAAGTGATAAGAGGAACGTTAGAATCCATATATATCAATAAGCAGCGAGATACAATAGAGTGGTATGAAAATAAATAAATATACGAACATGGAAAGATAAAATTCACTAGGTGGGAGTTGAAAAATTGGGACAAGGGCTAAGATGATCATTATGGTAACTATCAGCAGAAGTGGATGAATCATTTTGAAAATCTTGTCTTGAATAATCCTGAGAAAATGATTTGTTTGTTGTGAAAAAAAATGATTGATAATTGTTAATTTATAAGAAAATAAATAACCGTTTGCAATGGTTATATAAACTTTTCAAACGACTATATTAACGTTTATATATTTTTATTATTTTTGAAAAATAAGATAAAGAAAATGGATTAAATACGGGTTATAAAAGTATAAAAATTTGGTGTGGATATAATTAAGAGAGAAAAAAATATATAAATAAATGTTAGCATAATAATATAATATTAGGATTAATAGATAAACATAATTAAACATTAGTCATATGACCAAAAGTTAATAGACATAAGAAAATGTTAGTTGCACAATCAAAAGGTTAGATGCATAAATAAAAGTTAGTTTTATAAATAAATGTTAGAGCATAAATAGAATTTAGTTGCATAAATAAATGTTAGATGCATAAATAAAGGTTAATTGCATAAATAAATATTAGATGCATAAATAAAAGTTAGTTGTATAAATAAATGTTAGATGTTAGTAGTCCCATAGTTATTCAGTGTCTTTCATAAAATGTCATTTTTAATTCATCTTAGTATTTATTTTCCATTGATGAATTTCTTACCTTGATTATGGATGTCTTTATGCTTGATTATGAGATTAGAGCCTCGTGCTAATAACGTGTTATAATTTAATAAGATTACCACCACTTGAGAATATTAATTGTGATTACTTGAATCACTTTTCTCCTCTAAAGGAGTTTATAAGAAAGAGATTGTAAGAAGTAGAGAGAAGTTTAGAAGATTAGAAAGAGTTGGGAGGAAGTTTGTATAACATGTAGAATGTTTACAAAGAGGTACATTTTACAACCTTACATTGGTGTTGTATTTATACTACAATTTTGGAAAACAAGGAGACATAGCTAGTAAGTATATAAGTGTAAGAATGGTGAAAACTTTTGTGTGGAGAAGGTTGCATAGTTGAGGATGTGAAAGTGGGGGGCATCCAAATATGTTGTCTTGATATTTCATAATAGTTCTTGATTTATGGTGCATATAAAATGGAAAATGATAGTACAATCAGGGTTCAATTATCTAATTAATGGTGCATAATTGATAAATGTTAGTAATTGGTGGTTGCTTGTTAGCTAGTTTCGATGTATTGGTAGGCTCAACCGATCTAAAAGCTTATAAATCCTTATGTGTTGATTATGATAAAATTTAAATAATAAATAAATCAGGATGCTTTAGTCGGTTCCCGCCTTAATTTGATCAATGTGACTGAAACTGTCAAAAATAGAAGATAGGTACCTTAGTATTTTTACATATATATGTCTCTTAAATACAAGCATGCCCTTATCTTTTTACTAGAGTAAATCCGATTTTTGGTGACGATTGCAATTCCATGTTCCATTTCCATTCATTTTGAGCTTTTAGTTGTAAATTAAGCACCAAAGCCTATGTGTTTCCCTTCGGGATAGCGACTTGAAGGATACGCCTCTAAGTTAGGTAGGAGTTAGATTTACATGCTACCCATCGGGATCGCTAGTAGTGGATGCATCCATGAATCGAAGCTTTAATTTTGAAAATTGGTCAAGTAATACACCATTCATCCATTATTCCATTAATTTTTAGACCTATATATATTTAAATACTATGGTAGGAAAACCTACATGGTTTAAACCTAGGCCTTAAAATCTCGAGACGAGATTAGGGTAAAGTTGTGATTTTTCAGAGTGGGACTCATTAGGTTGACTGATGCCATAAAATAAATAAATAATACTTATTGATGCATTTGGGGCTAAGGATCGGTGGTTGGGTTTAATCGGATCAAAATACCGGTAATCGAACTAGGCTAATATTAATGTTATTGAAATCTGAAATCTGATAATTTGGAAGTTAGAAGTTGATTTTCCTAGTTATGATTCCATTTGCATTATTTTTCGAGGACTAAAATGGGTAAGTGTGGGGATGTTTGATGTGTTGAAAACACATATGATTTTTTCGTATAAAGTGTGCAGTGTTTGAGTCAGTTTTGAGTCGAAGTTGTGTCATTTCATGTGTTTTTAGTTAATTATATTATTTGAGTCTTTATTTGGTTCTTATTATGTTTTGTAGGTTAATTGAGTAATTTCCGAGGCCATATGAGGATTAGAGAAGATGGACAAAAGAAGAGGAGAAAATATTGAAAATGGCTTAAAAAGAAGCAGTAGTTGTATCGCCTACTAGGACATATGTTCTAGGTGATACGCGTGATATGTAAAGTCAACAAGCAGTTTAAATGAGTTGACCCGACTAATTTCTCGGTTTGTGTGCTCAACGCGTATCGCTTCCACGACCCAACCCTCTAAGAGAAACGCTTAAAGGGTGCTTATCTGGAAAGATTATGTTGGACTCGGTCTGCCCAAGACACGTACTAGATTGATGTGGCTAGTACATTATGATCCAAGTCGGGTCATACCCAATAACGAGCTAGACAAACACCCATATGACATTCATTAAAGATATAATCAAATGAATAAATGTCACTTATAGAAGACAATTAGAAATCGGTTTATAATTAATCGAACTTGTGTTAAATCATATGGATGATTTAAATTAGAGAAGTATGGCAACAATATTATTTAATTGATTAAATAAATTGTTACCTAAAACATATTTATATGTTACACCATATTTGTACATGTCGCATGTTACTTGGGTCAAGTGAAGCATGACCAAATGAATATGGACAAGGAAATGGACTAGATGCATGGGAGGGAGTTTAAAAAGGTTTGAAAAGCTTCCCCCCCCCCCTCTCTCTCCTCTTGGATATTCACCCACCTCCCATTAAGAGGGTGGTTGTGCTTTTTTATTTAAACTAGGCATGCAACCTTTTTTACTACACTAGTCATCCATTACTTGCTTCTCTCATACTCAAGTTCTCTCTGTCTTTCCTTCAAAGCAAGAACACCTTCTTGCTAATTAGAAATCTGGAAATTGGTTCCAAGATCTTGATCGATTCGGATTCAACAAGAGGAGAAGGAAGAGTTAGTCTTCAAGAAATCCTAGCAACAAAAGGGTGCTTGTTGCTTGAGCTCGTGGGTATCACAACCTTGAGGTTTCTCCTTTGAAGCTTGCCTTTCAACCTCATCATCTTCTTCACACCATTTTGCTTGGAAGAAGGTATATCTAAAACACCCTATGGTTGTTTTACTTGATAGCATGCATTTCGTATTTGGATCCTCCCTTGTTCTGGATTTTCTTTAAAGGTTAAAAACCGGTTTTAACATATCATAACTTTGAGAAAGTTTTGTTTTCCGCTGGGTTTTACTTATTAAGAGGTTAATGAGACTTTGATAAACTCTAACAAAACCCAACAGATTTGGGTTTTGCTTTAAATTCAAGATTAAGTCACAAGTTAAGGACTTTTTTATCAATTGCCGACTGGGAGACCTTTGAGAGGCGATTTTGAGGCAGAGAAGCAGTAAAGATCAAGGAGAATGCCAAAGACCAAGTATTCGACTTCAACATTGTGTGTCGAGTTTTTATCATCTCCTTGTTTCTTATTATTTACTTATTGTAGACATGTTTTCTGCTCAAGTTCCGACCCTTTTCTGTGTTTATGTGTTGAACATGATCCTAGGCTAAGCACCTAACGCCGCCTAGGCCAATGGATGACTAATTTCAAGTTTTTGACTTATTTTGGTTTATGACAAGTTTCATGTATGGATTGATATTTTTTAAAGCTTACTAATCTTATGCAAGTAATACGTATGGATACATGAATTAGGTTTATAGTTGTCAATTGAATCTTGCTTGTGGATGTCTTCCAGTTTGAGTAGAGTAGCTAAATTCCATGCCGTTGGTTTGTAATTTGACATGATTACTATTTAGTTTTTATAGGTTCAATTGGTAATTGTTTTCTTGGTTCTTGTGTGCTGTTATCCTTAAACAATCCGGGAGGTGATAAGGGTAGTGATTAGTCGGGTTGGTTAATTTCTTAGGATCCAATTGTCCCAATAGGAAATTCCCTAGGTTAGTTAATTAATTTTCTAATTGTATTAGTTGTAGGAATTAGTAATGGCTTTGTCTATCTTAAAGTGCCCAGGAGTATTTCGGAGGTGGTTAGGATAGGTGGGTTAGGAAGAACTCAAAAGGTGAACCAAACGTTCAAGCGCTAGAATTATCAGTTAGGGACAATCAGGGAGGTGACATAACCAATCAGTGAGCGTATTTGATTCTTAGGATTTCCTATTGCGTCACACTTGGAGAAGGATCTAGGGTCCACTAGGGTTTTCTTAGAGTTGTCATTAAGATCCTGGTTCCATTATATCTGTCATGGTCGTTAGAAGTCAATAGCATGAAATAGGAGTCTAGGCCTAGGTGGTGTTGTTTCTCTCATTTGGTTTTCTCTTAGGTTTCCTTTGTTTTTGGTTAATTAGTTAATTAGTTAGTTAAGTTAGTTAAGTTAGTTAAAACCTACATTCAAACACCTAAATTACATAGTATTTCCATTCCATTAGGTCCTAGATTAAGTCTAGCTATAGAGTATCCTTAGGGTTCGATATGCAGTCTTACATAAGCTATATTACCACCGATAGATATACTTGCCTTAGGTTCAGTTTAGTTGTAAGTACAGTTTCAGATCGGTCTACTAAGCAGAAAGTCAAGCGAGTAATCGACATAGAACATGAGGTAAATAAACTTTTGATTCTCATTGAATGATTCAAACAAGAGTTCCAATGAAGTACACAGGAATGCTCTCAGAACACCTAAGCTTTCACACACTTAAGAACACTCAATTTCAGCTTGTTAACTAAAATGAATAACTCAACCCTATTTATAATGTTTCTGGTCGACGAACCATGCAGCCCAGCGAACCATTGGTTCGCTGCCAGCAGACCATTGGTTAGTTGCAGGGTTCGCTGAGAGACATTCCTACAAAATGAACAACAGATACAACCAACACCTAGACCTAGCATTGGACACCAAAACATGTCCTAACAGACTCCCCCTTGTCTTATGCTAGTCTTCAGAAGCTTTTGACTCTGTCTTGTTCCAGATCTTTCGTTTGTTGTTGCTGGATGAATCCCAAAAGTGTAACATATCAACGGAAATGCTTGATTAGCATCCTCAATGTCATACAGAATGTTGTTATGATATAACTTGTGAATGTCAGCTTCGGACAGATTCACTTGCCACATAGGATCAAAAATCCTATCCACCTTGTTTTTTTTCTGCTACTACAATCACAGACTCTCCAGTTCTACTGTCATAATACCACAATTTCAATGTTTGAATGAAGTTCTGCTCTAATTTATTCAATTGAATCTTTTTTAGCTGAACTGATTTCTTGTATTTCAACAAAATAAGTGGCTTTCCAGTTATTGAATGTTTCTTGGTTGGATGCTCCACATACTTTGATCTCTGTGGTTTCCAGTATCTAAATTTTCCTTGACACTCATCATGAAGATTTCTCTAAGTAATCAGCAAGACCATTCTGACTATAATTTAAAAACGGTTTTCTTATAAGCTCTCTCACACCACAGACCGATAAAGTATTAAATCTTTTACAACTCTTCAAGTATATGATTCCAAACTCCCTTTTGATAGCATAGTATTTCAGCTCAGAGTCATACATCCAACTTATGATATTACCAAAAGCTTCACCTTTATTGTTCACATAACGTATTTGCTTCACAGGTTTTACTGGAGGTACATAGTTTGATTTGTATTCTTTCATCCACTCATTAAATAAACTTCTGAGCTCTTGTTCCTCAGTGAAACTCTCAGACTCAGTTTTATCAGAATGTTTCTCAGACTCTTTATTTTTCAACTCTTGTTCCGCTTTTTCCTCATCATCTTTACCAAAGAAATTCAATCCAGTAGAGTTATCAGCCGTAAAATTTCCATACGCTTCAGAATTATCAGGATATTGTTTAGTAGTCATATCCTCAACTTCTACTTGTTCCACCTCGACTTCAATATCATCACTTGAGTCATTGTCTTTGCCATAAGATTCAGCAATAGGCAATTTATCAACTTCTTCCAGATTCATAGCATATATTTCGGCAATTTGCTCTTTTGTCAATGAATAAATGAACTCTCCTTCCTCAATAACCACATGTTCAGAAAATGTGAACAATGTAGTTGAACGTTGTTATGAAATTAGAATCACATCATACTTGTCACCCCCAACAACCGTCTCCCCCTGGGATGTACCAGCAGCCAAAGACGTACTAGCTGAGCTAGATGCACCAGCTGTACCATCACCTCCTCCACCCTTACCACCTTCAGGTCTTCTTCTTCATCATTTGAGAACTCTAAACCGTCTCCTCTGCATGTATCTTCTTTATTAGCTTCAATATCCCACTGAGCAATTAATAATTTCTTGAAAGATTAAACTACTCATCAAACGAAGCAATAATCTGCAATAGCCTTCTGATCTCATTATCCTTTGCTCTATCACGCTCGGTTAAAGTTTGAATTTAAAGACCTTGAACTCGAACTGTCTCTTTCAATCTATGTCTAGAATCTTGTAATTCACCAACTTGAAACTTTAATAAGGCTAATTGATGATAATCAAAAGTAGGTTCAGATGAAGAAGTTGGAACAGGTGTTGTAGTTGTGGCAGTGGTGACAACTGTAGGAGCTTTGAATCGAATCTTTCTAACTAGAGCATTCATTTGAACTGGACTTGTAGTAGTAACAGTAGTTGTTGTGGTAGCCGGAACTTGGATTTATGAAAAGCCAACTGGAACGGAAAACCTTAAAGTAGACAATTTCTGCTTCTTTCTAGGTGTGCTACCAAGCAAAGCTCTTCGAGAATCAGCAAGAAATGAACCAGACTTTACCAACATCTTCGGTCTAGATATAGTCTTCTTACGCTTTGTCAAACTCTCTTGCATTAGAGCTTTACCTTTCTTGGTAGCATTAGCCCTTGTACTAGATTCATCCATATCAGGCATGTAAGATGGACAAGTTTCGGTTTCAGAATCTTCGTGTTGTGTTGCTCATTGTAGAAATTCAAAACCATCCTTGCCTTGTGATTTTAAATATGCAAGATGTTCTTTAGAACCCTTCTTTACAGTAACACCTCTGGCATTATGAGTAAACGAAACAAAATCACCAGAATCAGAATCAATGTTAGACGATTTGGAAACATAAACATCATCATCAAACTTATCAGCTTCAACATCATCCATCAGCTCATCATCTTGAGCATTAACAGGAGTATTTTCATCACCACCTCTTTGAACAAAAGCTTCTTCAATAACAGGATCCGGTAGAACTTGTTCTTGAACGACTGGTTCTTGAATTACTAGTTGTTGAATTTCAGGTCCTTGGTTCTCAACTTGTGCTTGGTTCACAGCTTGCCCTTGATTTTGAGGAACTTGAACATTAGCAGCAGGCACATCAGTTCTTTCACCATCTGAACGATAATCTAATTCGTCATCAAAAATATGCGGATGTCGAGGAGCATCATCCTCAAGAGCCACATAATTTGCATTTGCTAAATGCCCAATCAATCTCTTCACATGTGGAGGTACGTTCACACCTTTCCTTTTCTGGTGTATGCATGCTTTCTTTTTGCAAAAATTTCAACTTGTTTAATTTTCTTTATTTTGTCAAACGATCGGCCTTTCTCTGTGTATCAAAAGAACGACCTGATTGGTGTTCGCTTGACGTTCTACTTTATTTTCTATGGTGTTTCATATAATCCATCGGACTTTCTCTGCGTGTACGTGAGTACCGACCTGATTGTTGTTGGATTATACAATTTCTGCTTTATTTTCTATTTCTTATTTTCCCGAACAATCGGACTTTCTCTGCGTGCCTACCGGCCGACCAGATTGTTGTTTGTTTAGGGCTCTACATTATTTTTGCATGAAACACCATGGACGATAAATCTCTGTTGAAATTCAAATTCTGTAAAAATACAAATATAGAATCAAGTCATGTTGCCAGTATTCCAGATTGTGTGGGCTATCATATTTTCAATGCCTGTTAAATCATATCTTAACATATCAGAAAGCTATGTTGATACATGATTCATGATCGTCATGTGATGTATCGAATACAAGACGAAGATATGCAAGATAGTTGTGGTCCGAACTCCTGGCGAACTCTAAGTTCGGACTGGTCCGAACAGGTCCGAACCTGAGGTTCGGCACTACGGGTTTAGCTATTATAAATAGTGCGTCTCGTATTGTATTCAGTAGTACTTGAGTTTTCTAGATACATCTTGTATGTGAACTTTGTGGTGTTTTGTTGATACCTGAAATGTGCGTCGTGTGAAGTATCGAATGAAGACCAAGTTCAAGCCAATATAGGGTTGGCCGAACTAGGTCCGAACCTGAAGTTCGGACCAGCCGAACCTGGAGTTCGGTGGAAGTTCGGCCAGTCGTGTATAAATAGTAGTTTGGTCTTTGTGTTTAGTAGAGCTGAGCGTGTGAGCAAATCTTAAGTGTGTGTTTCTGAGTGTATTTCTCTGTGTTAGTTCTCTGTGATTTACTGGTTGTAATTGTTCTCATTTGATCAATAAAACAATCGGTTATTTACGTTTCGATGTCCGATTAGCTAGATCGAGTAGACGATCCAATGCTCACGCATTTTCAAGTGGTATCAGAGCTTTCTGGTTCACTCTACTGATCTGTGGTTGCTATTTTCGGATTATTGAGCGTTTTTGAAGTTTTATTGAGTTTCATTTCGTGTTTTCTATCATTTTTGACGTGTGTTTTGTGTCAAAATTGTTCCTAAACCATTTCCTATTGATTTTTCTGATTCATCATATCGAGTTTCGTCAAAATCAGTCCGTTTTCACGAGTTTTCGAAAAATGTCTTCGAGGTTCGGAGGTTACTGGGCAAGCTCGGAGTAACCGCTCCGAACTTGAGGTTCGGAGGTGACTCGGAGAGAGTTCGGCGAGAGTTCGGTGGTGTATCGGTCTGGTTCGGTGAGATTTGAGGTTCGGAGGTAGATCGGAGCTGGTAGTTTGTTTCGGACAAGGTTCGGAGCTCGTTCGGATTTTGTTTTAGGTTCGGACTAAGTTCGGTGAGAGTTCGGACGGCAAGCTAAGTTCGGAGCAAGTTCGGAGGGCAGAATTGTTCAGATTTTCAACAATGACGGAATTTCAAGCTTTTGCCTCAATGCAAAGTGCTATGCAGACCATGATGAATTATGACAATGAAATCGGAACAAGTCAGAAAGTTCCCAAATTGTTGAAACTAGAAGATTATCAGAATTGGAAGAAACGATTTTCAGCGTATATCAGCACAAATAATATTGATTTATGGATTCCAATTAGAAAATTGTACGAAAAACCAAAAGAAGATGGAGAGTCTAAAGAAATTGAAGATTTTGATGTTGCTGAAAGAAAAAGTTATGAACTTGAACAAAAAGCTTATGGTTATCTTACCATGGCTTTACCTACTGAACTGTTACATCAATTCAGCACGTGTAAGAAGTCAAAGCAATTATGGGATGCTTTATCAGCAAGGTGTGAAGGAAATGATCAATATAAGAAAAGTCGAAAGAAGGTTTTGAGTAAGGAATTTGATAATTTCCAGCATTATGAGAATGAAAATATAACAGCTCTTGTCTCAAGGTTATCTCATCTGATTAGTGAATTGAAGATTGTGGGAATTGAGAAAACTGATGAAGAGTTAAAGGAAAAGATTATGGAAGCATTACCAGACAAATGGGAAAATTATGTTTTGCTTATCACTCATGATAAAGAATACTCAACATTGACATTTCATGAGCTTACTGGAAAGCTTCATGCTCGAGAAATGGAAATGTTAAATTCAAAGAAGTCAACTGCAACCTTGCAACATCCTGAGTTGTATCATGGTGAAAATAGTGCAAGCATGAGTGCAAAGACTAAGCCAAATCAGAATACAGCACCAAGTGTTGCTTTTCTAGCTGGAGCTTCAGGAAATTCTGATAACAATTCTTCAAGGGGCTGCCATTTCACTATTCCAAATTTTTCAAATCAAAATGATTTTTCAACAGAATCAACCGATGATTGTGCCAAAATGATTTCTGCATTGATTTCATCATCTTTTGGTCTGATTCTCAAGAATGTTGCTGATGCAAAGTTAACCAGTGAGGATCTTGATGCTCTTGATGATGATCAATTGACTGAATTGGATGTTTCGTGGCAATATGCTATGTTGTGTCAAAGATCTAAAAGATTTTTTAAGAAGCATGGAAGGAGTATTTCTGGTGACAAATTGGGGTTTGACAAGTCAAAACTCAAGTGTTTTAAATGTCAACAACTTGGCCATTTTGCCAAAGAATGCCAACAGAAAGCTAATATTTCACAATCATCAAAGCCTGGTTTTACTCAACCATCTACTAGTAATACAGGCAAGACCACTGCTTTGGTTGCTCAAAATGATGGTGTATATGATTGGGGTCAAAAATTTGGGTATGATTCCTCAGCCTTTATAGTTACCCATGATTTACAAGAAGATTATGGTTCAGATACTAGTTCAGATACGAGTTCAATACCAAGTTCGTATGCATCTGCTGAAAATTTGGAGAGTTTGATGAAAGAAAATGCTTTGTTGATGAATAAAGTTCAACAATTGACTGAAGAGTATGAGGTGGTTAAATCTGAATTGAAGATTTCTAAAGAATGTGAAAAGGATTTGTTTTTGAAGAATGAGGATTTGACTAATGAAATCACAATGTTGAATAAAGTTTTAGAAGTATTGAAGCAAGAAAAGAAGAATGTTGAAATTTCGAAAGCTGAAATTTGTGAAGAAAAAGGTGAGTTAGTCAAAGAAGTGAAGAAATGGAAGGAAGAGGCAGAAGATGCTGCAAATGATTTTCAGAATTTATTTGATAAATCCAAGATTAAGCTTGATTTGCTTACTAAGAGTATTGAAGAATCTGATGCTAAAATCAAAGCATATCAAGTTGATTTAGAGAAATTATTAGATGATAAGAGGGAGTTGACTAGGGTTAACAAGGTTCAAACTGCAAATCTGGACATTCAAAAGAGAAATGAGGATAAACTGAATAAGGAGCTACATGAAGGTCTTGACAATCTTCGCTTGCAAAAGTTTGAAACTCATAAATTTGCCAAGCGCTTGATTGCTAAAGAAAAGGAATTTGCAGAGGCTCAACAACAAATTTCTGATCTCAAAATTCAAGTTCTTGATGCAAAACGATTACTCAACAATGTTTCTAATTCACAAGTTTTCACGAGCTTCTTAGCAAATGATGCAAATTTTGAGAGAATGTTTGATAAAACTGCATCACCCCCTGCTCATATCAAGGAAGCTGTCAAAGACGTGAAGGAACAGGTTGATGATTTTGATTGTTCAAAGATATCAGTTTCTACTTCTGAAGAAGCAAAGGTTGTGAAGAAGAAGAAAAGCAAGAAGAACAAGAAAAAGGTCTTGAAATTTGGGATTCCTCCAGCACCAAAGTTTGTTTCTGGTTCATTTTCTGCTGATAATGAAAAATCGGCTACATCAAGTGACAAGATTCAATCTCAATCTGTTGCTTACGTTTTTTTTCTCAAAAAGCCAAAAATAGAGTCTTATTTTTGTGTAAAATGAAAATCCAAAAATAGAGTTTTCATTTTAAGGGGGAGAATTGTAAGTAAGGGGGAGTAATTGAGAAAATGCATGGTATGGGGAGAAGGTGAATACATGCAAAATATATAATGAAGGAAGGTGAATACATGCAAAATATAAAATGAAGGAAGGTGAATACATGCAAAATATAAGATTGTGAGAAATTGATCATTGGGAAATGATGGTACATTGGCATACGTATCTGACTCATGGATAAAGTAGATGAAAGGGCCATAAGATCATTGTTTGATATGCTTGGTAGGCTTGGCAAATCAGAAAGTATTCAGATGTGATATACACTAAATACTAATGCTTGACCATGTGGATAACATCTTGATGCATATTTCTTGACACAAAAAGAAAAATAAGTGTGAAATTCAAAATGAGAAGTCACTGTGTATACATGTGTTCATTTTGCAAAGATTTAATCTTGTTTGATTTTCTTTATTTTGTCAAACGATCGGACTTTCTCTGCGTATCGAAAGATCGACCTGATCGTTGTTCGTTTGACGTTCTGCTTTATTTTCTCTGGTGTTTCGTATAACTCATCGGACTTTCTCTGCGTGTACGGGAGTACCGACCTGATTGTTGTTGAGTTATACAATTTCAACTTGTTTTATTTTTCTTTTTTTGTTAAATCCGAGGCCTTATCTGCGTATCGAAAGATCGACCTTAAGGTAGACGATTTAACGTTTTTATTTCTTTTTGCATGGAACACAGTTGACTGTATCATGAAAAATTATGCAATGTGAAAGTTCACAATTGCAATCACACAAAAGAAAAAGAAAGACAAACAGAAATTGTCTGAATATGTCTGATAGTGTGGGGTACCCTGGTCAAAGCAAATCTAATCAATACCTTAACATATCCAGATGTTATGAGTATGATTCTGTCTGAGCTTAAGATGGACAAATTATACCAGCAATCGACATGACTTGTGTGTTTCAATTAATTGAAATTGAAGTGTAGTTCAGTGCGTTATGTTCAATATGATCCCATGTAGTGATCTTTCTCATACCAAAAATAGTGTCTGATTCTGTATTACGATTTCATTTCATATCAAGAAAAGTACAAAAAGATTTTTGGTGTGTTTTAATATAAACTTTCAAAAAGCCAAAAAGATTTTGTTTCTGCTTTATTTTTGATCTGATCAACACGTGCTATAAAAATCAATTTTCAAAATCATATCTTGGAGTCTCAAAGAGATGTTTTGCGCCAAGATTATTTAAGTATTAATGCAGGATGCTGTTGTGCAAGCTATCACAACTTCAAGTCTTCTGAAGCTGTTGATAAAGACCAGAGATATACTAGATATCATCAAGTATTCAAGGTCAAGCTACGATTGAGTTGAGGAGGAGTTTGTTCGAAGATTCATTTCATTGGATAAACGGATTCTTTACTTGAGGGAGAGCTTGATTGCTGATACATATTTGATGGTGTTGAGAAGAAATGAGAAGAGATACTGCACACGACGAGGGGGAGTTTGTTGATACCTGAAATGTGCGTCGTGTGAAGTATCGAATGAAGACCAAGTTCAAGCCAATATAGGGTTGGCCGAACTAGGTCCGAACCTGAAGTTCGGACCAGCCGAACCTGGAGTTCGGTGGAAGTTCGGCCAGTCGTGTATAAATAGTAGTTTGGTCTTTGTGTTTAGTAGAGCTGAGCGTGTGAGCAAATCTTAAGTGTGTGTTTCTGAGTGTATTTCTCTGTGTTAGTTCTCTGTGATTTACTGGTTGTAATTGTTCTCATTTGATCAATAAAACAATCGGTTATTTACGTTTCGATGTCCGATTAGCTAGATCGAGTAGACGATCCAATGCTCACGCATTTTCATGTTTCTCTGTGGTCTAATACAAATCCTTTTGTATTTACTCCTCGTGTTATTCTCGTTTTACATTGATTTCGATACGACTAAGTAGACAATCTACCGCTCACGTATTTTTAAGTGGTATCAGAGCATTTGGTTTGTTCTAGTGGTTGGAAATCTCTGTTTTTCGGAGTTTTGAGTCAAAATTTCACGTGTTACGAAAATGAGTATCGTTTTTGAGTTCGTTTGATTTTCTCGAGTGTGCTTCTTATGAAAAATCTTCTCCTAGATTGTTTCTATCGAGTGTGCTTGTGTTACTGTCGAAAAAATTCATCCAAAAACACTGAAAATCGAGAAAATGGTGTCGAGTGAGTTAGAGTTCGTTTGAGGTTCGGACTAAGCTGAAAATAACCGCTCCGAACTCCAGGTTCGAACGAAGTTCGGTCATTTCTTGGTTCGGTGAGAGTTCGGACAGTGTTCGGATATAGTTCGGTCTAGGTTCGGACCAAGTTCGTTTAGTGTTCGGATAAGTTTCGATTGGATCATCCGAAGGTGAGGTTCGGACAGAGTTCGGTCAATCTCTGTTCGGCTAAGGTTCGGCAAAGGTTCGGAACAGGTTCGGAACAGGTGAAGTTTTTGGTAAAAAATGATTCAAGCGTATTAAACTGATATTTCATAAATTGGTCAAAAATGAGTGTATTACAAGCTAGTTCGATGATACCTACATTGATGAAATGGGAAGATTATCATGAATGGAAAGTTGATTTTGAGAGTGACATCAACAAACATTTCAAAGATTTTTGGAAGATAATTGATAAACAATTCAAATGGCCTACTGATGCGAGAGGAGATGCAATACTTCATCGATATCTTTCTTTAGAACAAAGGGATTATACAAATAATGAAAAACAAGCCAGAGACATTATTAAAACTGCTCTTTCAAGAGAGTTATGTCTTGAAATCACAATGTATTTGTTAGGGGTCGATTTCAGGATGCTCATAGGAAAGCTACATAAGACCAGGAATCTCGCTACGGTTTGGGAATCCCGTCCAGTCAGGTATCCTGAATATTTGTTATCGACTAACCTTTATTTTTGCCATGTGCTTTATTTGTTTTCAGGAACGTTGTAGAGCCTAACCGTCTCCTGAAGACTCGCTCTTAACTAACTGGCACGTGGGAAAGTGGGTCGCATCTTCTTCAACGGTCGAGAGAAGTGGAGAAAGAGGATCCCGAGAATCCCGAAAAGATTAGTTAGTTGTTAGTTTGTTATATAAATCGAGGATTCGATCAGTAGGAACACACAACTCACACACACATTAGCTGTGATAGCATACGATCTCTGTAACACTTAGCCTGATCGATCAAACCTCCAAAACACTTGTAATTTTCAGTTTCCTATCAATAAAATTGTGTGGTAGCGGGCTCTTCAGGCCGGCTCCCGAGGTTTTTTTGCTAGGATTCCTAGAGGCAACTCGAAGAATCCTGGATTTTTCCCTCCGAGCATGTCCACACTTTTTTAAAAAAAAGACCAAACTGGGCCGCAGCTTTCACGGTCGTCTGGCACCGTCCATCGACGGTCGTCCGACTGTGCCTCTTAACCAGTAAAAAAACGCCACCTCACACTACAAGAAAATGAGTTTATGGTGGCGAGAGCTAAGGTGGGCGACCTTTATAGCCACTAAAGGTTAAGTCTAGGTGGCGACTTATAGCATTCCACGGTCGGACAAGCCCTTGGTCAAAGGTCGTCCGACTGTTCTCCGGGGCCTGGCGGCCGCCGTTCCGACATTCCAACTGGCACGGTCGGTCCGACCCGTCTGACACGTTTGTCGGAGGCGTCCCGACCGTGGAAAATATTTTTTTTTTTAATTTAAAAATCCTTTTTCCTACGGTCGCGGTATATACGGTCGTTGACGACTGAGTCACAGTCGTCCGACCGTTGTGTATTTTTATATATTTGTTAATTTTTTAAATAAAAATTTAATTTATTTATTTTTTACTCACTTTATTTCAACTCTATAAATAGGAGGAGTTATGGATTCAACTCTATCAAATTGGAAAAATGTCATCTAGACGAAAAAAAAGAAACACTCGTGAAACCAATTCTGCTTCTAACTCATTTGAAACCATTGATGAAATTCCACCACCTGTTGAGAAACAAGTTTGGAACTTTCAGAGTAAAGAAAATTGGGCTCCAAATGTTTTAAGCTTCTTTTATACTGGTATGGATTCATCGTTTTGTACAATTTCTTACATGGGATCCTATACACTTACGAAAGAATTTTGGGGCTCACTTCTTGCGTTGCATGGAAATCCTCGCATAGGAGCAAGTGTATGTCATTCTTTATTTTATATTTAAAACGTATTTTTAAATATAAATGTTGTTCCTAAATATAATTTTTTATATTATAGCACGTATTCTGCCTGGACATATTCGACTAATGACTTGGCGTTTAGAACAAATAATAACAACGAGTGAATTGCCGAAAGGTCCGAACCATTGGACGATTCTCGCCCACGCATTTTGTTAAACTAATATCTGAAACATCAAATGATGCTAATAAATATTGTGATGGCACAGATGGCTCTTATCCTTCTTTATGGGAGGTTGATACGGTAATGTTTTATTTGTAAACTTTGTTTGTTTAGATAAATACTAATATTAATGGTCCCACATTTTAATATTTATATCATATTTTAATATTTATATCATATTTCCAATTCAGATTATGCCAACAGTAGATGAAGCTAGCAGTGACTGGTTCGTATCCAGTGCACGGTACATCAACTCCGAGGCAAAAAAGAATTTGACAGCTCGAACGATGAATCAGGCGCAAACTGCTGAGTTTCAAAACGACATCAATCTTCAGCAAAAATATGTTAATCAATTTGTTGGTACAAATCCTGAGGAAGAAAACGCGAAATTCGGTGAAGGATCATCTCATGGAAACGTGCCTTCCCAGAACACGGTGACTCTGAGTACGGAACAATTCCAACAGTTGTTGGAGAAGATGGATATGTTGGCTCGGGAAAATAAAACCTACCACAAGTGTTATCAGGTTACTGTTTTTATTAAAATTATATTAGTTTTCACCAAATTTCAACCAATTTTTTATAATTATTGATATTATATTAATTTTTAACCAATTTTTTTAAAACTATTTAATAGAAATATTTGCAAGATTGCATCGACCCATTCATCGAGAAGAGTTCAAAGTTGTTCAACGAGCCCGCTTCTAGTCATGAAAACCTTAATCACATGTACTCGACACCTCAACAACCACAAATGGATGCTTCTCGTGATCCCTCAAGTGCTCAAGTTCATAACTCTCCAGAACCATCTGTTCAGATCATTCAGAAATCCGAGGTTATTAAAAAAATGTTTTTATTATATATAAACGTTTTTTCTATTAATAAATTCAAAAATAATAATGTTTATATTTTTTATTTTTTTTTCAGCATTTGGGAAGGGGGAAACGTGTGAAAAAGAAATCAAGAGTGATGGAGAGCCCCTTTGTGTGCCACCCGGTTGGTGGCAAACAAAAATACGTTTGGAGTCGGGAAGCTGCAGATAAGCTGATGAATACGGAAGATCTGTGGCATTATAGCACCGTTAATCCGAGATTCGCCTTTACCGACATTTTCTGGAGTAGGTTACTTGGGCAATCAATGGACGGTTGGCTTACCAATGAGGTATATTATTTAATTAATAAATATGTAGAATATTTAATTTCCTAAATACTAAATAAGTGTCAGAATAAACATTTGTATTTTATTTTTATTTTAAAGCATATCTTGACTTGGACACGGGTTTTGCTGGAGAGGAAACCCGATGACGAAAGGTGGACAATATTGGCCCCCGACCTTCTTGATAATGTAATCAGTAATGGTTCATGGAATCATAAAAGCGCCAGGCCACCTTATCCTAACATCAACGATGCGGATCTAGTAAGAGTAGCTAACCATTTACCTTTCTTTAATATATTTTTAATTAAATTGTTACTAAGACTAACCGTTATGTTGTTGTAGTTTTATTTGCCGGTCAACATTCCGGGCCAACATTGGTTTCTCGTGTGCATCGATATAATTAACTGGAGCATGTTTATTTATGACAGGTATTTACTAATATTTTTTTAATCATATCGATACGTTGTTAACTACTATTTTGTTGGTTTTTTTATAGTCTACCGGGTGTTTATCTAGACGAGTCAAACATGCGCTTGACAAAGTTGGATAA
>JBCNJP010000006.1:28692401-28723967 GCA_039602395.1 Deinandra increscens subsp. villosa
CCACACTTACTGATCTCCATAGCCTAGATTCGACACACTTTAGATGATTCGTGAATCTATACTTCCAGTTCTGAAAACCATCCGGTGACAGCAATCTAGGAGGTCGAGTAGATGATCCAATTTCAGCATCCATTTTCTGATACACCATGGTTTCAGCATTTCCCAAGTCGTAATCCATGATACTTGCAAAGACAGGTTTTCGATCGAAATCCAATTACAGAACCGAAAACCAGAATCATAATAGAAAATCCGGTATTCGATCACAACCCTTGAATTCGATCGAGAATTACAAACCCAATCGAAAACTTCAAAAACACTAAAAAAACAGCAACACAAATGCGATCGAAAATCACTAACAAAATCGAAAACCAGTGTAATTCGATCGAGAAGCACTGTATGCAACCGAGAACCTCCAAGAGATCAAGAACACAAGTATAATCGAAAACCACTGATCAAGAAACAATCCCGATATTTTAGACTTTCCAAAATTATACCCTCGATCGAGAATCTACAGATCTGATCGAAAACCGGTAACTTGTTCTTCAAATCAAGAATCTTGACAACTCAGCAATCAATAGCTTTCCGAAATCAGACTCAGTAATCGAATTGCTCTATTTGATCGAGAACCAGCACACTGTAATCGAGAACCAGCAGACAATGATCGAGAACCACCAGACTTTGATCGAGAACCGCCAGATTATGATCGAGAATCACCTGTTAATGCACGACAATCATCAAAATCTTTTTCTACACAAAACTAAACAAGTTAGTCATGAAAAGACTTCTGATATTATTCGAAACCACTGATCGAGAACCTGTTATCCAGAATCGAAAACCTGCAACCTCAAGAAATCGATTAGTATACAATTGACTAGATATCGTGCGAGCCACGAAACACACGTTTCTTGGCTCTGATACCAATTATAAGTCCAGAATCCTTGAACGTTACACGATATCGTCACACTAAACCGTGCGGAATCCGGTTTAGTATGTGTCAAGTAGAAGAAAACGATGTAAAGAACAATAATCAAAAAAACACAATGAAAATACTTACTAACGATTCAAGTGATTGAATGATTACAAGTGATAGATCAAATCGTAATCCTCTAGCCTCCTCCAATACGTCAATCCAAAGTGTAACCGAATCACATCATGTGATTCAGTTTATATACTATTCAAAACACCACAAAATTGGTTTACCTAGGCCCAAATTGTAAACCTCTCTAAACCCACTAACAAGCCCAAAGGCTAATTACAAAACAAAATAAGTCTAATGTACAAGCCTTAAAATATATTTTCCTACAAATACACTACAAGAAAATGAAGCTAACACAACACTCATAAAGTGTTGCATTAAGTCTTAAAAATGTTGAATTAGGCCTAATGTAACACTTTATTGAGTGTTGCATTAGGTAACATTGCATTAGATCTAATGCAACACTTTTGTTAGATAATGCAACACTTTATGAAAGTGTTGCCAATGTTAGTAAATGCAACACTTTATGAAAGTGTTGCCAATGTTATTTTAATGCAACACTTTTTCGTACAAAATTCAACACTTACCACACTCTAATACAACACTTCAATATTCCATTGCAACACTTTTTGTTCTTATATTGCAACACTTTTTAAAAACGTCATATACATTAACTTTCATTTCTACCATAAAAGAGCATACATAATATTCAAAAACATGTGTCATATGTCAAAGATAACTACAAGTGTAACATCAAAAGAGCTACAATAACAATTTTATAATAATAGAAATCTTCTATTGATTATATCTTCACTTGCACCTTCACACATGCAATAAAAAAAGCTTAACCTGGTACATATAAGAACAACAAACAATATAAGTAGTTAGTTATTTGTTATGAATTCAATGATCATTTCTCAAAGTAGTTTGAGTACTTCATACACTAGTTAAAAAAATACCATCACACATGCCAAAAAAAAAACTTCACCCAACAACAAACAATTATTTTGGTTTCCTATAAACAAGAAAATGGGTTAAATTAAATAATTGCACAACCTGCACAAATCGATGATGAAGGTATTGGTTTCTTCCAAATATGAATGGTTTATAATTTAAAAATATAACTTTGAGGACTAGTTGCACAAAAGCCGTGTGTAACTTGGTACAACACAATCATTGATAACTTTGATGCATATGAGTTATTTTTTCTTTCATGTGTGCTCTTTATTAATTTATTTAAGCATGAATTGTTTGTTAATAAGGTTTATGGGACTGAGGCTAAGATTATGGAGGTGTTCAATTTGGTTCTTAAAAGAAGGATTAGAGATTGTATATAAAAGATTGTAATATTACTAAAACATGTTGCAACTTGAATCAACCCATTAGCAAATAGAAGATAAAGGATAATGTCATACCTTCTAGCAAACATAGATGATGACTCATGTCAGATGCTCTTGAACAATTCCTCGCGAATCATTACAAAACTCTTGGGACCAGCTGTGTGATTGTTTTTATTGAGACATACGTCTATCCTTGACAAGCGAGCAACGCTCCTGTAAAGAGTACATTTAGTGACCAATATTATTCATTAAATTAATATAGAGAAAATAACCTACCAAATTTCCATCGTTTCCTTATTACTTCACCGTTCTTGTAAGTTGATTCTGGTAAGAATGGGTCAGGTGGTTCTAAGCCTAAAGTTGTTGCTTTTGTGGGCAATAATGATGCTGGTACTGCTTTGAACGCTATTATTGGATCTGATTCATCTAAGAAGGTGATTAAGGATGGTGTCTCGGGTAGCAAGTCTAGTGGAGTTCAAAGTTACAAGGCTAGTACTTCTTCTTCTAGTTGGTTTTTGGTGGATGAATTATTTAACTAATTTTTTATGTTCAAATAATCAAAGTCACAGTTGTATTTTTATTAATGAATTTATAGCGGATTAGAGAAGTTTTTAGTTTGAATGCTAACTTTGATTCTGCAACCTATGAAATATGGCACAAAGTACTGTAAATCATAGTGGATTAGAGAAATTTTTATTAATATAGAAGAGCCAAAGTTGCATTTAAAAGATATGCTTTAAAACATCAGGTGCCTAATTTGCACTAACCAAATCAACCGAACCTTTTATGACTTACATGAACATCTAAAAACCAAAACATCAGTTATTGGTTTGGTTTTAACCAAGACTTAAGCTGATGAAAACTATATGCAGATCAGGGTGGCGAAATTACATGGCTGTGGTCATAATATTTATTGTGGTATTAGCTTTTGGATTTTCGGGCATTGTGACATGGTGGCTTTCGAGATTGAGACGCTAACCTAGCATTCGCTACAAGCTTGTAAGTTCAGCCGTGTCTGAACAAGAACTTCAAACTTTGCCATTTCGAATAAACCGTGTGCCAAAACTGCCGTGATCATTACCAACAAGTTGATTAAAGTTTCACTTACTAATACTGATTGCTTATACTAAAAATCAATCATGTTTTGTTATAACTTTCTTTGAAACTAGAATATAAAACATGCTTGAATTATTGATGTGTATAACTTTATAGTTTTAAAGATAAGGTAAAATAATTCACTTGCTTTTCTTTGATGCTTGAATTATTTTGCTATAATCACATTACAAAATAATCAAATGTCCTATTGAGAACAAACTCGTTCTAGACTCAAATCACAAACTCATTTACCGATTTTTTATAATTATTGTTTTTTATCGCAAGTAAATTCATATATTATCTGCATTTGGGCTTCAGCTATAACTAAAATGTTTATAGTTGACTGAGTGGAAGAGTATGTTACTTTTTGTCTGTATAAAAAGTTCACTTTTTAGTTTTACTTCAAAATAAGTTTTCTCCTTAAACTTATTTAGTAAACCAATCTCGCATGATTAGAAGACTTTTTACAACTAGTCTTTAGTCAAGTAAAACACCTTTTCAAAGTTAAATCATAAGGTAATGAATATGTCAACTTAAACAACTAAAATTTCAATGTTTGAACGGGTCATTCATGATACACTCTTGTATGATACAAAAATTGCTTTAATATAAAACATTAGTATACACATTACAAGAAGTGGTTTTGATTATTGCTAGTAAATGACTTGAATCAAAGTTGAGATGAAAGATATATCATTTTAATTTGTACAAAATACTTCTATATCAGTTAGTAGTTAAAAGTAGTAAGCCTAGCAATCTTGACCCAAAGGCATGTATATCAGCCATTAACCCACTTACCCACTGAGGTAGCAACATATAAAACAATGGAAATTAACAAAGTAGTAACAATTATAAATTTGGCTGACCCACTAGTTGTTCATATAAATTATTGCAACACAAAATAGTCTACTATTGTACTTAGAAACTGTCATAAGTGGAGGACGAATTTGTGAATAAAAACTGAAATAATAGTCTAAAAATAGAACTATTATGTGAAGAAAAACTGAAATGTCCAAATGGATATTGAATCGTAGTTAGAAACTAACCATAAGTCGAGGACGACTTTGATGTGGATTCGATCGGTGATTCAATGGCTAAAGAAATCAGATAGAATCTAGAGAGAAATTTAGGAAGGAACTAGGTCATCAATTTTTTATACATATTCTCAATTGAAATTCGGATGGCTATATGTAGCCTTACATTTAACCCACTACTAAATAACTAACCACTTAACCCACTAATAAAATAACTGACCCACTACAAGCTAAATTCAATTACTTATACTAAATTAAATGTAGTGAACATGACAAGGAAAGTAGCTAATCACCTTATTTCTTGTTTTTTCCTTTGTTTATATTTTCATTTGAATTCCGTTCTTTATGTTTAGTTTAGGTCAGTTAAGAAAGTAGTGGGATTGTGGGTTTAGTGTAGGTTAATGGTTTACGAAAAGGCTATTTAAGAGTCCTGCGATATCATGAATGTAGGCAGAAAATTTATGAAAAGTCTTAGTTTCTTTTTATATTTCTTTCTGGTTTCCATCTTAATTTCTTTGGCCATTTGATTACCCGATAGATCCACATCAGTGGTATCAGAGCGGTCGTGATCCATGGATACCCACCACGAGTATGACGCGGAGTTCCAACAGAAAACCCGCGAGAATTTAGCCCGAATTGAGTCAAAGCTCGAACAGATCCTTACGTCTTTACGAGGAATACGAGCAGGTGTCGAAGCCGGGTCTAGTTCTACTACCTTCACCGATAGCCACTCAACCCACCAAAACCCCACTCGGGCATCTTCTGCCTTATTCGTTTCAGGGACACCTATAGCAAAATGTTTTAGTGATACCCGATCACACATTCAAGACGTAGTTGACGAGTCAACAATTGTAAGCTCCTAGGCACGTATCAGACTTGGAGAGGCTTCCGATGTGTGCTGCGTCTAAGTGTTCTTCAAGGAGGTTGCTGAAGATGAAGATGGCTTCAAGGGGCGACGAAGATGAAGATGAAGATGGCTTTAACGTGTGACGAAGATGCAAATGTGCCTCCAAGGGGGCTACCGACCCGCTAATCTCCCTTCATCCATCTCGTTTTGGTACCATGAATGGAGATGAAATTAAGTTAAAATTTTGGGAGAAAGGGGCAGGACATGGAGGGAAAAAATGGGTGGGAATAATTTAGTGAATGTATTTATTCTTTAAACTTCCTTTAATATAAAAGTAATTTTTAATACACTATTTTAACTTTTTTATCAATTTTTTAAAAGAATTTAAAAAATTGTTACTTTTTATCACTTAATATTATAATATTAAGACAAATATTGTAACATCATATCGAATTGGGTATTTAGTTTTTCGAGATCAGGTTATTGAAGTTCTTAAAATTATAAATAACACAAACCGAATAAAGTGGGGGTATTTGGGTTCGAGTTGTTTGTGTCATGTCTAGTCATAGATGAGATAAGATGTAAGGTTTGAAAAATATAAAATCAAATATATATTAACAAAAAATATACAAATTTTAAAGAAAAAAATTGAAAAAATTTGCACTGTGGGTTCTGTAGGTAATATAAATTATTTGATTGGAGTTAAATGAATAGCCCAATTAAAACCAAAATAAGTTTCTTATTGTTATAATTATTTGGGTGTGGTTAATTAAAAAAAACCATAATATGTATTGTCTTTAAACTTTACAATTTAATCAATAAACTAATATAACAATTTAAAGAGTGTTGCAATTCTCTTTACGAAATACAACACTTCTTGACAAGTGTTACAGAACAAATGCAACACTTCAAGATAAGTGTTGCATTAGATAATTTAAGCAACACTTATTAATAAAGTGTTGCTTTTTATCCAATATAATCAAATCAAGCAACACTTTTTAAATTTTTGCTTGCATTAGGTCAATTTTGTAGTAGTGATAGATACTGATGATCTAGAGTTGATGGATATCAATTGGTCCATGGCAATGCTAGTCTGAAGAGGGAAAACGTTTATGCAAAGAACGAGGCGAAAGGATTTAAATCCTGAAGGCAAGCTCGAATTTGACAAGTCAAAAGTTAGATGTTTTAATTGTCAAAACTATGGTTATTTTGCAAAAGAGTGCAATCAAGCCAAGAAGCAGGAAACTTCTCCTCGGTACCAAAAATATGATTCACAAAGTACTAAGAGTCCAGGGAGTACATCTAATCCTTCTACTTCTAATACAAATGTTAATGCACCTGGTTCAGGAAATAAAGCTTTGGTTTCCCAAAATAGTGAGGGATATGATTGGAGTACAAAATTTTCTAATGAATCTGCTTTCTTGTGCAGTTCTGCAACTGGTGATGTGGTTATAGAAACAAATTCAGAACTTCCCGATGATGACTTTCTTGGAGATGCACATCAAGCATTCATGACTGACATACAGGTTGATTCTCAATGATGTGATCTTTGTGTTCTGTCTGCTAAGAAATTGCAAGAACTATCAGATGAAAAATTGATGTACTATGATAAATATATGCTGGCAGAAGCAAACACAAAAAATTTCAAACAAAGGTGGGAAGACATTAAGTCTGAACTGAAGAATGAACACAATTTGACTTTAGATACAAAGATTGAGTTGAATAATAAAATCGGGGAATACATTTTTTTAAAAAAAAAAGCTTGTAGAAGCTAATGCTAAAATTTCAGAATTAAACATTGAAATTTTGGATCTTAAACGTCAACTTGAAAATATAAAAAACTCAACTTCCTTTGCAATTTACCTGTGCAAAGATGAAACTTTAAAAGATGTGTTCAAAGAGTCAGGTTGTAATTCAGTTCCACCACCACTTTCCCATACTTTGAAACCCACTGAGACCGAAATCAAACCATCGGTGGTATTTGATTATTCTAAGTTTACTGAGAACTTTCTTGGTTTCTCTGACCAACACAAAGGAACATACAAGAAAAGGCCGGGAAAGCATGGTTCAAAACCAAAACTTGTTGATCCGAAACACTCAAAGTCTAGTGACCTTGTGGTTGAAAAACCATTCACTGAGACTAAATCTATGGAGAGTGTGAAAGAAACACTTCAGGTTGCTCCACAAGAAGAATTTTCAAAAGAAAAGGCTCTTAAATTTCTTGAAAAAAAAAAATCAAAAGGTGTTGATTTGTATTCCGAAAAAGAGAAAATTAACGATAGTGAGCAACCAAGGCCTAACTTTGATGACACACCATTGCCACCACCAAAAAGTGTCAAGCGTGGTGGAAATGGTTTTGATACAAGTGCCGTGAAATCTGAGGTCAATAAAAAGAAACCTCAGAATTCACATTAGAATGACAAGAAAAATGGATCTCGCTTAGATTCCAAAAATGTGACTTCAGCACTTGATCAAAGAACTGAGGAAATTGATGAAAAATCAAAAGGTAAATCTATGATTGGTGAATCAAATAACATGAGGATGTACTGCTTGAAAGGCAGTGACACAATCTTTTATGAAGAGTTATTTCCATTATGTTGTGTTGATCAGAAACAAGTAGAAAAAGTGTTTACTGTTGCTTCTTGATTTAAAGTTGTATCTGATACTTAAATTGTTTCTAAATCTAAGTCAAAATCTGAACCAACACAATAGAAATCTAAGCCCAAATCTCAATCTTCAAAGTCCTCACCAAAGAGTTTTTATAACTCTTATGGTCGATTTTCACCATAGACAAATTCCTTTGAGTACGAGTCTTATGGATTCTTTAATGATTACAACTTTTATGATGATTTTGGTGAAGGATCATCATATGGGAATTCTGGTCAATTCAACTCTAAATCCAACCAACCAAAACGTTATTTAGAAAACTGTAGTGTGGATGAGTATGGATTTTATAATGAATTTGGTTATATTAGTCCATTATCCAAACCTCTTCCAAAAATAAAATCCAGAATTTTCAAGACTAATAAGCCAAAAGAAAATGTACCTCACATCTACGATGATGGGTTAGTTACAGGATTTGGAAATCCTATTGGAATTCTAATTCCTGACCATCGGAGATGTTTTCACTGTCATAAGCGTGGACACTTGCGTATTAAGTGTCCCGTGCTTGCTGAAAAAAAGGCTTCCACTATAAAATCAAACGAATCAGAAAGTTCTGATTCTGACTTTAAACCTGTTTCAAAGGAAAAGACGGTAGACGAGCCGATGGTTACCAAGCAACATTTTAAATGAGAAAAATTTGTCAAAACTGATAAACATACTTTTGGTAATCCATCTAACACTGCTTCCACATCTGGCTCCTTTACTCCTTCATTGAAACAGAAGTGGCTACCAAAAATGTCATCTAAAGCCACTAAAGATTTTTTTGAGGACACCGGTCGACCCAAAGCTCCAAGCTTGGGTCCTTCTATAAACTAATTATCTGCTGACCTGTGCAGGGAGCTCAGAAGAAAGTTGTCAGTAACTTTTGGGTTGTTGATAGTGGAGCGTCCCGACACATGACGGGCATGTTGGTCCCGAAACAACAATCGTTCACGATATCGTAAACACAAACAAGTGCGGAAACCTTGTTTGTGAGTGATTCGACAAGAAGATGGTGAAATAGACTTGATATGAGATGAAGAACAAAGCAACACAATCAAATCTTGAATGAAACTTGATCAATCTTCTATTAGAACGAGTTCACGATTGGAAATACAAAAGATAAACAGAAAATCGTAATCGAGAACCCTAGCAATCATAAACTAGTTGGGTATTTATACTACCCTTACACAAACCCTAAACAAAATCGTAAACCCACAAGAAGTCCGGCCCATCAAGCCCAAATCGGAAACATATTTAGCCCATGACCATGTAAGCCCACTTCTCTAATGTTCATGCCTCACTAAGTATAGCCCAACAATCTTCCCCTAGGCATGAACGGTTAGAGTGTCTAAGGAAGAAGCAAATAAAAAAGAAATGTGTGAGACTCCTTCCTTGACCACCATTCACGTTCTACAATCCTGTTTGCTATTCCATGAAAGATTCCCACCCTTATAGCATTTTCAAAATCAAGTTCATCACCTAGGATAGGTTGGGTGGCTAGGAGTTTGATGTCACGTTCTCCAAACGTCAGCAAATCAACTGGATCATAGAAGCGAAATTCTCGTATCTTCTTACAAACCACCACCACCTCATGAGTTTTTGGATCATAAAACCAATTATCAAAGTTTTTCACAAGCGTACCATCTTCAATCTCGTCTAACATGTTGATCACTCGAGTTCTTTTGGTGGGTGGTCGCCTCACTTCTCCAACAGGCTCATCCGTAACAAGGTCAGTTCCAGTATGAACTTATCTTGTTTTCTTGAGGTCAAAGTTTGCAAAGTTTTCTTCAAGATGGCTCATCAGATTGTTACGAACAAGGTCTCCATGTGCATTCATCCATCTGTTAATAAATGGAGCCCTTAGCAAATTCCTCATCTCTGTCTCAGTCCAGGAGTGAAATTGACCACGAGTTCTGTAGTACTTCACTGGATTATAGCCATCTCTGATCACAGCAAACAGCTTCTTCTCTCCATCGTAGTGCTAGCACAGGATAGGTTCACGACTCCCCCTTTTGTCAATTTCACTTTCTCCCACATCAACTGAGTACAGCTTAGGGGGAGGTCCCTGAAAGAAGTCCTTGAACCAATTTTCATGACATTCTGGTGCCTTTGAGATGAATCTTCCTCCTCGAACATAGTCTGAGATCTCAATGGAGTCATCACCTTCATCTTCTTGCACTACATCAGCAGTCTGTGCACCATGTGAAGAACTCTGGGCATTTGAACTATCAATCCCCTTCAAATCTTCCAACTTCTTCCTTAACTCAAGGAATCTAACATATAAATACCCAATGCTTTCTTCATTCTTTCTCTCCTTCTCCTTCAACCTCTTGTTTTCTTCTTTGAGCTCTTTTATTTCTCCCTCTCTCTTCCTGTTTTGAGATAACAGAAAGTTGATTTGAGGATTAGCACTTATCCGAAGGTCTACCGGGAGATCACCAGTTTGAACACTTTCTCCAACAAGTGTTGGATATGGATGAAAGCTTGGAATGATTGGACCCTGGCTTGATTCAGTAGAAACATTTACTCTCACTGGGCTGGGCTCAACAAACGAGCTATCAACTACAAAGAATTATCTTTCCTCATGAACTGGGCTTTGTTCATTTAGAATAGGACTTTCGGTTTGAGTAGGAGTTGGCTGTTGGACATTAACTTGATTATCAACCTGAGATGTGCCCTCAACATTTGTAGGCTCAGACACCTCATCATTCTGATCATTTACACCAGATGATTCAAACACCATCAAGCTTGAGCTTGTCTTCTGGAACTTAAATCGGATAGATCTTGGATCAGATTTCTTCCTCGGTGAGGGTTCACGCACAGGATTAGGTTCTGCAAACACATCATCATCAGCAACATTAATATTTATCTCTTGTGGGATTGTACCATCACTTGAAGAAGAACTCAAGTCATCCCTTGTTCTCTTGTGGCTGATTGGCTCCAGATCGCCATATATGTCATCTGCCAAATTCTCATGCTTTGGGAAAATATCGTCCATCACATTCTCTTCATCTGAAGGTATGTTTTCTGATTCTTCCTGAACAGTCACCGGAACATCATGATCTTCAGCAATAGATACATTGACTGGAGGCACTTCAGGTTTGGGTTCTGATTCTAGTTCTTGTTCCCTTGCAACCTCAGGGAAAGCACCTCTTTTAGCCCACTCAAGTCTTCCTTGGAAAGTGCTCTTTCCCTTTCTATCTTGAGTTTGCAGACCAAAAACACCATCATCCATGAATTTTATATCCAGCTTCTCAACCCTTTCCTGAATCATTGGATACTTCCTCATTACCACCATGTGCACAAACCTTGGAGTCATGAGAAATTGCTCTCTTGCACTCAAATCAACATTACCAACCCAGTCTAATAGCATCATCTTTGAAAAGTTAAATTCCCAATCCAAAGCCAGTGCAAAAAATGCTGTGCCATGCACCTTGTTTAGTTGATCAAAGCTTGTACTCTTGCCCAAGAATGATTTCTGCAAGTAGTGTGCCAAACACCTCCAGTAGTGTGGCAAAAGCTTCTTGAAGATCGGTGGTAATTTTCCTTCATATCCCAATAGACGTGCACCCTCTAACACTACATTCTTTGAATATTCCATTGTGTCTTCAGCTTTATCATTTATATTCAACCCATGGCGAATATCTTCTTTTACGATCTTAATTCTGCGGTTTTGAACAGTTGCAGTAATCCTTGTTTTATCAAGATTTGCCCTGGCAGATCCCCAGAATTCTCTTACTAGTTGTTCATCTATCAGCACGTGTGCTCTGAGAGCATGATTGATTTTGCACACATTCATCCCAGCAAAAGGGAGTAAAACAGTTGCATGTGTTTCTTTGGAGGGTCATCCAAATAAGCAGGTACGCAATGGTCTCTTTCAAAGTGAATCTCTTCGTCTATCATTTCTTCTGCCATCTAAGAAACGGAGATAGATGTATCCGGTTTAATCACATCATTGAGCAATTATGTTTGTTAATGCCATCTTGAAATTCAATTGACTATCAGATTATCCTTTTAAGTTCTAGAATCTCAATTGAAACCCTTAAAAAAGATTGGATTTTGTTCCACAAGATTAACCAAACACACACTCTTAAAAATTAATTTGTTTAATTTTATCTTAAAAACAATTAAATTTGATGAGATTTTAAAATCCCATTTTGTGTTTATTTTATTGTTTACGATTTTAAATAAAAGCTTTCAACGGGTTTACGATCCGATATGTGGGTTCACGATTGGGTCAACAAAAATCCAACATAGGTCCAGTCGTAATCGTCAAGCCCAATCGTAAACTGCAATTGTCGTAAACAAACGGGGTCGAGAATGCCATCTGATCATAAACGACAACGGATCGTAAACATTATTAATCGTAATCTCCATCGTAATCATCGAAAATCGTAAACGACGTTGGAAAACACCGAAACGTCGTCTTCTTCGTTGCGACGATCGTAAACGCAGATGGGCCGCCATTGATGAACCTGCAACGCTTCGAAAACACATCAAACACATTTAAAAATGCAAATGAAACAGCAGATACTACCTTTTAAATATCGCAAACACAGGTACTTCTTCTAAACTTGAGAAATCGACTCGAAACACGAAGAGAGAGAGAGGATGATTAACCGAGAAGTTAAATATCCAAAAAAAAAAATGACAAGAACCGACGAATCGAAGATGAAAAGGTTGATGGAAGGGTGGTTTACGGTCGAAAAGTGTAGATGAAGGCAATGGTGCACTCGATTTCAACCGACAATAGTCGGAGGTAGCCGGAAATGGTTTTTCTGGTGAAAGGAGGGCGGTGGTTAGGGTTTCGAATGGAGGATCGTAAACGCAGAGAGGAAAGAGAAAGGGGATCGTAAATGGGGGGGGGGGGGGTCTTGAGGGTTTTGTTAAAAAAAAATGTTTCATAAAACCCCCTCAAGTTTTTTAAAACATTTCAAATGCTCCCTAACCTCATTTAAATGATAAATTACTTGAAAAATTGTTGATTTTGAAAATTTTGAGAATTACAAAACTTCCCCTCAGACTAATACCCCGAGAACCTGATCTTGATCATAAAAATTGAAATTTTAAACAGTCAGAGACTTAAAAACAAGGTAAAAACATAAAACAAAGCTAACCTATTACCGAGACAAAAAGATATACTTGCCTTGAAGCTGACAATTTTCATGGATCAAACCAGACTTATCTTTAACTGAGGAACCCTTTTCAGCTTCTGTTACTCGACGCTCTAGACGATTGCCAGAATATTTGACCGCATAAACTCACATCCAGTCATTTTGAAGTGCTTAATTATGGTACAATATTACCGTCATGTTTAACCGTCTCCACACCCAATTGTTCATAGCAAAACCTACCCAACCTCAGAGTTTATTGAGGATTCACAAACCCCCAACTTGAGGAACCATGCAACACCGTTATGACTACCACTTATTTCCTTAATTATCAGTTGGTGGTTAGGTCGGTCGCATGAGCACCCAGAGAAGACCAAACAAAATAATTATTTTATTATCTTTCTTTTTCTTTTCATTTTTCTTTTTGTTTTCATTTTTCTTTTTCTTTTCTGTGGTGTTGTCATAACAGCAGAACATGGCGTGTGATAGAGTGAATACTAGGTAGATACCACTCTCAACCCATTTTTGCTGGGACTCAGTTTTTTAAACCATGTAAACTAGGATGGGAAACTAAACATACATAGACATTAAGTTTACTGCACTTACATTAATGATCATAGTTTTGGGTTGAGCGTACCGACATATCATCTTTGAGCAATCTTTCACTTCAGCTTTACGCGTGTCAGTCTCTGATTGTCTTGGACATTTATATCACTTCCTTCCAACTCAAGACAAACACAAAAGACTTCATAAAAACCTCAAACAAATTTTCAGATTTTCTGAAACTATAACATTTCTTCCCCTGTTTTTATGAGGCTTTTGAAACATAAACACACGCATTTATTTTTAATTGAATGAACCAAGAGTAATTGAAAATAATACCAAAGCAAAAATAAAAACAAAACTATGTACAGACAGTTTTGATCAGATCATTCCTCGAAGGCAATCATCCTTAGGCCTTCAACATACATTTCAAAATTTTGACGAGGAAGGGGTTTTGTGAAAAGGTCAGACACATTTTGATCGGAGTTTACCTTTTCGAGCTGAATCAACTTCTTATCATAGCAATCACGAATAAAATGTACCTTGATATCTATGTGCTTTGTTTTGGAATGTTGAACAGGATTCTTGACAATTTGCAGAGCAGCAGAATTATCACAAAAAATTGGAGTATTAAGGAATTCCATACCGTAGTCAGTGAGCTGATTTTGAATCCATACTACCTGTGAGCATCCAACTGAGGCTGCCACATATTCAGTTTCTGCAGTTGACTTGGAATCGGTATGCTGCTTCTTTCTTTGCCATGAAATGAGTCTTTCCCCCAAATATTGACACCCACCAGTTGTAGATTTCCTGTCAAGATCACTACCTCCATAATCACTGTCAGTAAACGCAAATAATTGAAAATCAGTATTCTTAGGATACCAAAGTCTAAGCCGAGGCCTGCCCTTCAGATACCTAAAAATACGTTTAATAGCAGCTAAATGAGGGAGTTTAGGATTAGCCTGGTAACGTGCACACACACACACACACTGCATGCATGATATCTGGCCTGCTTGCTGTCAAATACATGAGTGAACCAATCATTGAACGATACATGAATTCACTCACTGATTCCCCATCTGCATCTGCTGTCAGTAGAGGCCGGGATGCCATGGGAGTGGAGATGGGGTTGGAGTCCTGCATATTATACTTTTCTAGAATTTCATTCACATATTTTGCCTGATGAATGAGAATCCCATATTCATCTTGTTTCACTTGTAATGCCAAGAAAAAATTCATCTCTCCTTGATCACTCATCTCAAATTTCTTTCTCATGATATCCTCAAATTCGGTGCATAACTCTTCATTCGTTGACCCGTAGATGATGTCATCCACATAAACTTGCACCATAATGATATCATCTTTCACCTTCTTTCTGAACAGAGTTTGATCAACCACTCCCCTTGTATAATCATTTTCCACCAAATGTTTTGATAGAGTCTCATACCACGTGCGTGGAGCTTGATGCAAACCATATAGAGCTTTATCCAGAAGATACACATGATTTGGATACTCTTCATCCACAAACCCTGGCGGTTGATGCACAGTGAAGTTGAGATATGTTGCTACAACAAGGAATCTTCGAATTGCTTCCAATCTGGCCACTGGTGCATACACCTCATCATAATCAATCCCGTAAACGTGTCTGTGACCTTGAACAATCAACCTGGCTATGTTTCTCACAATCACACCAGTATCATCTTTCTTGTTCTTATACAACCATCTTGTGGGTATAACTTTCTTATTTTCAGGCCTTTTTACTAGATGCCATGATGTGTTCGGAACGACTCTAAGAATAATAAATTTATCCTAGACCTAAACCTAGACCTAGACACACCTACTTTTACCGAAAGTACCTAAACTAAACCGAACCCTAAGGCAAGTGTACCTGTCGGATTGTAGCTAAGCTAAGGCAAGACCGGATTATCGAACCTAGGACACTATGAAAACAAGAATTAACCTAGACCTAGAAAGTGGAAATACTGAGTAATTTGGGTTTTTGATTTGGGATTGATTTAACTAACTTAAAAAACACTAACGAACGACAGCAAAACAAACCTTGAGGAAACTACCAATTGAGAGAAGACACCACCTAGACCTCAAATCCCAATTAATATATATGACCAAACCTGACCTTGACAATTCTGATGGATCCTAGTTCACCTTTTAAGTCCTTCCTAGTAATTGCTTCTAACGCTCGAACAGGAGTTCACCTTTTGAGTACTTCCTACCTCAATTAGACCTAACCACCTCTAAACCTAATCTCGGGCACCTTAGACCTAATAGGAGCTACCACTAACCAACGATAATGACTCGGAATAGCAGGCTAGACAATTAACTTAGGGAATTTCCTTTTGGGATAACTCGATCCTAAGCAATTAACCAACCCGACTACCCGATAGCTATCACCCTTTTAAGTCTATTTAGCTAGCAACACACAAGAATCAAGTAACCAATCATCATCTAAACCTATGACTACAATAAAGCAATCACATCAACATGCAAGTTTGACCCTACAAGTTAATGACTTTACCCAAACCGGAAGACATCCGCAAGCAAAGCAAGGTTCAATTAATAACTAGAAACCTAAATCAAGCACATAAAGGCATCATCACAGCAAATTAATGGAATTTAATAGAAAACAAACATCAATCAAATTGCCAAAGATCAAGAACGACTATAAATATTAAAAGTTCATCAATCGGTCTAGGTGGTGGTATAAAATTAGCCAACCACCATAATCAAAGCAAAATCAAAGACAAAGTCAGAAACTTTAACCCTAAACATGGTTTTTGAACTAATTGAATACACTAATTGAAAGAATAGACCAAACCGGATGATTGAATTTGTTGTAGATTAATGACTCCGGGTTGATCTCCCCTTGATTTCACCTTCTCTGCCTTCGAAAATCGCCTCTCAGCCTCTCTCTGGTCGTACGCAGGTGCAGAATGACGAAACATAACCCTAAAATCGATTTTATAGTCGAATTGCTTCTTTTGCGGGTTTTTAGGATGTAAGCGTATCGCCTACTGCCTCATTATTCTCAGGCGATACGCTTAGTACACACATCGCGACAAAACAGTCGGGTTTCACCGACTTTGACTTTCTTTGACCTCAACTTTCCGCGCGTATCGCTTCGTACTCATCACGTCCCAGGCGATACGCCTGGGACTGCTTGTTCATCACTTCTTTTTTTTTTTCTTGTTAAGTTCTTTCTTAGCCTCGGCACTTCACAAAACTGCAAAACTTACATAAAAATATAAAAAGGACCCAAAGACTCAAACTTGACTAAAAACAACTAAAACAAATAGAAACCGACTCAAGTTGACTCAATTATATAAAGATAAGACCCCGGAAATGAGATGTGTTTACAACACATCATGCCACACACCCAATTTTGAAAATTGATTCAATTCATCATGCATAGCCTCCATCCAACTTGGATCTTTAAGTGCTACCACCACATTTGGAGGCTCTATCTGGGAGATAAAACATGAGTACATGCAGAAGTTGATGTTACCCATGCGGCTTCTAGTAGTGACACCTGCTGACACGAGTCCGACCACATTGCTGAGAGGATGATCTCTGTTGATTCTTGTGGCTTGAACATCTGGTACTGAAACAGAGACAGGCAAGTTAGTATCATTAATATTATCATTCATACCTTGGATTTCTGACTCCTTCTGATCATCATGAGTTCCTGAAGATTCTGGAACATCCACATTATCATCCTTAGGAGCTGCTGCTGATACATTGTCACTGACATTTTCCACAGATGGCCTTACCTTAGGAGCTGGAGCAATAATGTCTTCTTCTTCTTCCAGACTAGGAAACATATTTGAGAAGTTGAAACCTTCAAACAATGACCCATAATCAAAGATCCAGTCTGGCCCAGTTCCAACATTAGTCGGATTGTCTTCCAACCAGTCAACATTGAATGCCTCAATTATCACTTTGGTGGTTTTGTTATAGACTCGATAAGCACTATTTGCAGCATACCCAACAAAGTAGCATTCATCAGCCTTTGCTTCGAATTTCCCCACATCAGATTGAATTAAAACTGTGCAAGGACACCCGAAAGTCTTAAAGTATCCCACCTTTGGTTTTTCTCCACAAATAATCTCATAAGGCGTCTTCTCATGCCGCTTGTTCAAAAGTACCCGATTTTGCACATAACAAGCAGTGTTGACTGCTTCGGCCCAAAAGAAAATTGGCAATCTTGCTTCACACAGCATAGTTCTTGCAGCTTCAATGAGTGTTCTGTTTCTTCTTTCAGCAACACCATTCTGTTGAGGTGTGTACGGTGCACTATATTGCCTTTCTATACCTTTCTCTCCACAGAACATATTCAATTCAACATTCTTAAACTCTGTTCCGTTGTCTGATCTTATTGCCTTCACTTTCCTGCTCATCTGATTCTCTATGAGAGTAACAAACTGTTTATAAGTGCTGGAGTTTCATGCTTGTTTAACAAAAAGAAAACCCAAGTAAATCGAGAGACGTCATCCACTATCACCAGGCAATATGAGAACTTGCTGATACTTAGCACTTGCATTGGGCCGAAGAGATCCATATGTAGTAGTTGCAACACAGACGAAATAGAGTTTGTCATTTTATAACGATGTGGTAACTTGTGTTGCTTCCCCTTAGCACATGCAACACACTTCTCAATTGATGTGAGGTCCTTGATGGGGAGGTTTCTAACATGCTCTTTATTTGCCAGCTTGGTCGGATTCTTCATGTTGGCATGTCCCAGACGACGATGCCATAACAATGCCAGATTTTCATTTTGCTTTGAAATAAGACAGTCCACATCAGATGGCGGAGGATTACCCATGTTGAGAAGATATTTCCTCGCCTTGGTGTACGTATCAAGACACACTCCTCAAGAATCTTGACTCCAGGGTTGAGAATAATGCATTCCTTGCTATTGAACAACACAGAATATTCTCGGTCACAAATCTGCGAAACACTGAGCATACTATGTGACAACTCTTCCACATAATGCACATCAGAGAACGTCAAGCTGCCATTCTTCACCACACCTTTCTTGCTGATCTTGCCACTTACTCCACCAACAAAAGAAACACCTCCTCCATTGAAACCTTGAACCTCTTCCAAAAGTGATAAATCTCCGGCCATATGCCGGGAGCAACCACTATCAACGTACCAGAGAATGTTGACAGTTCTTCTTGGCTGTCCAGTTAGAGTCGGGTACCCAGGCCATAACAGATCTGGGCACACCCTTGGAGTTAATGTAGTTGACTATTTTAAGGGACATTCCTGATTTTGATTTAGTTACACTCAAACTTTGAGTGTTGACTTTTGGTTTCCACAAAGTGTGTTTTTGAGATTTTGACACATTGGTTGAATTCTTTACATTTACAGGTTTCTTCTGTGGAGATGTGACCTTTTTATCTGCATGTTCCTTGACAGGTGTCCACTCAAGTTTCAATTTTGTTTGAAAAACTTGTTTTGTTTGAGAAACATCTTTTGATTTAGAAACCTGTTTCTTAACCTTTGTTTTACCTTTAGGTTGTGAAATCCTTTTTGTTTTAGGTACCCACTTTTCAACAAGTTCAGATTTCATCTTATCTTTTCTTTGGTAAACTCCTTTAGGTGTGTAAGTTGGTTTTGGAGTTTTGGCCACATTCCATTTTTCATCAACAGGCTTTGTCACTGGGGTTTTAGTGTTTAAAACCTTAGACTATTGTGTCTTTATTGGTTTTGAACTCTGCTTCCTCTGAGACAAAGCTGGTTGTTTCTGATTTTTATTTCCACATGTCATCATTTTTTGCAACATACTAGTCCATGGGTTTTGCGGATAGTATGGTTGATAAGGTCTATTTAAACAATTTGCAGCAAAATGCCCTGGTTTTCCACACTGAAAACAATTCATAAGTCTAGGCCCATTCACATGACTACAAACATACGAACGTCTTGGGTATGATGACTTCCATTCAGGCTTATCATCCCATCTGTGTATGAAATGTTTTGTAACTTTTTAGGTTGAGTGATTAAACAAAACTGTTCTGATTTAGATTTGTTTGTTCTGTTAAAAGTAGACACAACCTGAGGATAAGGAAGAAATTACTTGGGTTTAGACTCACGACCAGCTTTAGTATTGGGCACACGAATTTTAAAGCCATTAACTACTTCATTGGAATTAGAAACATGTTTTGATGACATAGGCAACATCACTTGTTTTGACTTGGACGTATTAAGTTTAGACACAGATGCCAAAACATCATCCTTAGGTAAATCAGAAATTAAACTACTAGACTCATGAGACTCTTTGACTCTCAAGCATTCGGCATCCTTCCCAGAAACATCTTTGATCCTACTTCATCTGCACATGAAACACAAACGTCAGAAGAACCAACATTATCGTTTGATGATTCCTGGGATGGACCCGGTTCACATGTGAATGTCACCGATTTATTCTGATTACCCGACCCATAGGTCATATGTTTCTCATTTTCTAACTCCTCCTCAGTCATGGGTTTCACACCAACCAAAACACTGTCCATGGGAGGTCCCGCTTCATGCATTTCTTATTTAGATCGATCTACATGATCCTCCTCATAGATCATACCTATTATATCTCTAGACACAGGTGGGGGAACACTATTTTTATTTTTTCCTGAAAAGCTAATTCCTATTCCTCCTTTATCCTTACCAAATCGAACATCAGTTAGGCAGGTGGACAAAGCCTTACCAGCTTCGAGCGTTCTTTTGTTTCTCATCTGATTCACATCTAATTTCACTTGCAGCTCATTGTTCCGATGTTTAAGTTCATCTACCTGCTTCCTAAGCTCAGCTATTTCTAACTTAGCATTGTCATACAGGACAGATTTCTGAGAGGCAAGGGTTTGTATTCTCTATATCTAGTTTCTGGGCTTTGACTTTCTCCTCACTCTTTTCCCATCTACCCTTAAACGAACTTCTAGAACATTGCATATCAAATAATTATATCTCACTATTCTTCCAAAGTTGTCTAAGGCCAGGAATCAAACGTGCACAAGTTGGATTAGTACATACCTTTATGTTGTCGACGTCGGCTGCAAATGCTTCCTTGTCTTCAACCAGGTTCTCCTCCTCATCTCCTGACTTCTCTTCAGTGACCACAAATGTATGCTCCTCCTCATCATCATTCTCCATCTTAGCAATGATAGTACGAGTTAGACTGAGTTCCTTTACCTGCGAAGCCCATTGATATTCCCCACAATCCTGCACAACCAAGGCCTTTGTCTCTCCCTTTCCCTTACCATCTCCAGCTTTCTTCTCTTCTGGTTTCTCCTTCTTTGGCTTGGTGCATTCCCTTGCAAAATGCCCGTACTCATCACAGTTGAAGCATCTGAGCTTGCTCTTATCAAAACCCATTCTTATCTTATCCTGATCCTTCCACACATTCCTTCCAGTTGTTGCCATAAACTTCTTGGCACGGAAAAATGCCATTGCCATTTGCCAGGAAACATCAAGCATTTCCACGTCTTCAGGATTAATCTGGTTCAGTTCACCTGACAACATCTCAGCAGGCACCAATGTTCCAGCCATAAGGGCATGATAACTATTCATAAATCCCATTCCAAGCGCAAAGTTGGGATCAATTGTGGCATTTGCCTCATCAGGGTTGACCGTTCCACAAGAATTTGCTTGGGATCGAGCCACAAATGCAGTTGACTTTGTGTTTGAACTCGAATCATTTGCAGACAAACTTCCAGCCTGTTTTGAGCCTACTTCTTCAGATAGGAGTGCCTGATTCAGTTTTCCCGCCATGCTAAGTGAACTTAGATGATTCAGCTCTCAATGTTTATCATCAATCATCTTTGACTTCAGTTTGTTAATTAGCTCATCAACAGTTAAGTCATCTAGCTTGTTGTTGTCTTTGATGATTGAAATGTTGGTATTCCAGGACTTAGGCAAACTGTTCAAGAGTTTCAGATTTTTATCCTCCATTCCGGGTTCAACGTCGTAGCTTGACATCTCAGAAATTAAGGACACAAATCTTTGAACTTGAGCTTCAAAGGACTCTCCTTGAATGTGATTGAACAAATTGAACTTCTGCTTCAGCATCTGTTTACGGCTTGCCTTGATATCGGGATTTCCTTCATATGCCACCACCAGAGCATCCTAGAGTTTCTTTGCAGTCTTGTATTTCTTAAACCTTGTGCAATTTCCGGAGTCAATGCCATAGTCATGATAGCATATGCTCTCTCGTCCTTGTTACATTTTTCCCAATCATCATCCGAGTATTCTGCTTCAGTTTTCACCACCCCAACTTTTCCTGCTTCAATGTGAGTGGGAATGAAAGGTCCATTGACAAATGATCTCCAAAGTATCAAATCAACACTTTTCAAATGGTTTTGAAACCTGTATTTCCATTCAAGGAAGTTGTCAGCAGATGTGAGTCTGGGAGGACGGGTAGTCGATCCAATCTCAAAGTCCAGTTTTTGGTACATGCTAGGTTCAAAATCCATGACGAAAGCTTAGGAAAACTTAAGAAAATGAAGTCCAAAAGTGTTTCCGATCGTAAACACCAGTTTACGATAATGACAGGCTGCTGATCGTAAACCCAGTCGTAATCACCTCCGGATCGTAAACTCGATCATAAAAACAATTCCGATCGTGAACTCCGTCGTAAACTCCTCCGGATCGTAATCGTAGTTGTAAACGCCCAAAGTTCGAATCTTGAAGTCGTAAACACAATACTGAGTCGTAAACAAGGTCGTAAATACTCAAAAATTCAATCTTGAAGTCGTAAACACTTTCATGCAGCTCGTAAACCCAGATTTGATGAACAACACTTATCGTAAACACCGAGAACTGCCCAGAAAATGTCGTAAACACCAAAAACAGCAGCAAGCTTCCACTTTTTCTAGCCAAACACTCGAATCTAATATCATGGAACCTCGAATCAGATGATTCTTAGCTCTGATACCAATTGTTGGTCCCGAAACAACAATCGTGCACGATATCGTAAACACAAACAAGTGCGGAAACCTTGTTTGTGAGTGATTCGACAAGAAGATGATGAAATAGACTTGATATGAGATGAAAACAAAGCAACACAATCAAATCTTGAATGAAACTTGATCAATATTCTATTAGAGCGAGTTCACGGTCGGAAATACAAAAGATAAACAGAAAATCGTAATCGAGAACCCCTAACAATCATAAACTAGTTGGGTATTTATACTACCCTTACACAAACCCTAAACAAAATCGTAAACCTACAAGAAGTCCGGCCCATCAAGCCCAAATCAGAAACATATTTAGCCCATGACCATGTAAGCCCACTTCTCTAATGTTCATGCCTCACTAAGTATAGCCCAACAGGGCAACATTTCCCTGCTGTCAGATGTAAAACCAATTAATGGTGGGAATGTTACTTTTGCTAGAAACAAAGGCGGGAGGAATTACCGGTGAAGGAAAAATGGGGAACGAGAATGTCACTTTTGACAGAGTATAATTTGTGGAACAGTTACAACACAATCCGCTAGGTGTATCCCAGATCTGTAACAAGCAGTACACTACTGCTTTCACAAGCTCTGAGTGCTTGATTTTGAAACCTGGTGCCAAGATTCCCGATGACTGGATAATGATGCGCGCGCCAAGATTTAGGGATTTGTATGCGCTTAATATGAATTCTGCTTCTCCAATGGTTGCTGCAACATGTTTTTTTAATCTAAAGCAACTGAGAAAGATTCTATTATGTGCACCGTCGAATGGGACACATCAACTACCGAAAGATGAACTACTTGGTTAACCATGATTTTGTAGAAGGTGTTACAAAGAATCGTTTCACTTTCAATGATGTGTGCGTTTCCTGCAACAAGAGAAAGCAACGAAAGTAATCTCATCCTTCCAAACGCCTAAGTTCAATTGTTACCGAAAGTGCGTGAGCGGTGGATCATGATCAACTCGTAGACATTGTGTAAACAATTCAATGACAAACACATGTAAATAATGTTCAATCTTATTATCAATCAAGATCAAATTACAAATAAGACTCAGAGCGAAAACACATTGAGAACACACACGTAAGAAAAAATAATACAAAATTTCAAACCTAATAACCTATATATAAGACCCCCACAGTCCGAACTCTAGAGCTTGTCCGAACCTGCAGTTCGGCTGTAATTTGGCCAAGGTTCAGACAGGGTTCGACTACTAGGGTTTTGTTGAAATCTTGACATCTTCAAAACTTGTCTGATCCAGCATCTTGCCATCTGAAGGTATCAACAAACTCCCCCTTGGAAAATGCTGGTCAGTCTTTATCAGTTTTCAGCTTCAGTGTCCATCCCAGTCCAAGTATTCTGATGATTATGCCCGACATAAATGTTGAACGCAAAGCATATCCGTATCACCCTTTGAAATTGCAAAGCCTGATCCATATAGTCTGGATGAAACATGATTTGATTGTGATACAACACATCTATGTCAGCCTTTGATAAGTTAATCAGCCATATTGGGTCATACACCTTCACAACCTTGTTGTCTTCTTTCAACACAATTACAGCTTCACCGGTCTTCTCATTATAATACCACCATTTCAGGTTTCTGATAAAATGTAAATCCATCTTCATCAATGGAATCTTCTTCATAACCTTTCGCTTCTTCTTAAAAATCAGAATTATTTTCTTCTTTCCGGATTTCTGATGTATCTCAGTAGGGTGTTCTCGCCTCTCTGGCCTTTGAGGCTTTAGATATTGAAATCCATGTATACATTATTTCTAAACTTGACTTTTGAAGTGCAAACCTCTCCAGTCATCACCATAGTTACAGAATGGTTTTCTAGTAAGCTCCCGAACATCCCATACTGGCAGAGAACTGAAATCTTTAGCCGTTTGAAGTATTGAATGCCATGTTGGCGTTTAATCCCATAAACCTTCAAACTGGCCACATACTTCCAACTTATAATCTCCCCTGAAGCCTGACCCTTGAATCTCACGTGCCTTCGTTGTTTGATTGGTTTAGGAGGTGGAACATAGTTGGCATGAAATGTTTTCATGTAATCATTGAATATCCAACATTGTTTCTGTTCCTCAGCCTCCTTGGCAACCGGGTCATCAGGTTTCTAAATTTCTTTTTGTTTAAGCTTCTCTTCAGCATCATCACCCTTTTCTTTCAGAAAAACTTCAAAATCATCATCTTCTGAACCATTGTTGAAATTTGAGTACATACCAGGATACTCCTCCTCGGTAATGTTTTCAACCTTAATTTCTTCTTCAAATATGTCTTCTTCAGTTTCTGGCTCAGAAGATTCATAAATCTCGGGTTCAGCCTCGGAAGCTTTCTTCATTTCCTTATCGTTTAAATCAAATATGGCTTGTAACTCTTCTTGGTTAAGTTCACAGACAAACTCACCATCTTCCAGAATTATGCCAATCTCATGTATGCTCTTAGCTGCTTGATTCGACGGGATTGAAGTGATTGGAACTGCCTTTGTTGTATCTGACTCCCCCTGGGCATTAGAAGTACCAGTACCTGAGCTAGATGCTCCAATTGGGCCTGGACCTCCACCAACATTGCCTTCAGGATCATTATCAGGATCATCATTCAAGTACTTCAAATAATCCTCTTTACATCCAGAACCAGACTCAATCTCCCCCTGAGCTTTAAACTTCTGCATTAAGAATTTAATTTAATCATCCATTTGTAGAAGAAGAGAACTCTGGTTCTGACTTACTATTCTCAATCTCTGAATCTCTTGAGCTTTGGCTGCTTCACCACTTTTTAATTTTAGATAGCTTGCTTTTAATTCAACAATCACTTGAGATTTCTCTTCATCCTTTCTCTTTAATACCTCAATAACTTGTGATTGTTTAGCATTCTGGGTTTTTAAAGCTTCAATTTGGTTTTGACAAGTAAGCAAAGCTGTATTGAGTAACTCCTCCTGAGAATAAGAAATTGTATCTTGACCAAAAAAGAAGTTAAACCCTGAAGCTGGTGTTGATGGTGCTGAAGTTGTTGTTGAGAAGGTTGGAACCGTGCTAGCACCAGCACTTGCTGAAGGTGCTGTGCTAGCAGTTGTAGACTTTGACATATTTAAGAAATCCCTCAAACCACTAGACTGACTCAAATCCCTAAGAATCTCAGCTTGTGTAGCCAAAGAAACTGTAGTCTGGACTGTAGTAGTCTCTGGTACGGATATACTTGGACCATCAGAAGAAGATACACCTGAAAGGTATTTCAAAAGAAATTGATTATGTTTTCTACTTTTTCCGCGTCCACCAGAAGCAACTGACTTCTTCCTTTTTGTTGGTGTTAATACAGACGAGGAAGTAGCCTTTTGCTTACCCTTGCCATGTTCATCAGCATCTGGGTTGTAATCTTCATCTGACTCAGATGGATCTTTGTCTTCATAGAAACGACCAATGAAACGATCATTTTTCTTCTTCAAACTGGTACGATAAGCAAGATGCTCATCACTACCTTTCTTCACCTTTATGTGCCTTGGACCAACCCGTATATAAACAAATGGTTCATTTGTATCTGAGATATCTTTCGGAGTTAGCCTCAAGAACAAAAAAGTCATCATCATCAGATTCTTCTTCATCAATCAATGTATTAATTGCTGGTGTTTCAGTTCCACTGACAGTCGCATGGACACCTTGTGTTGAAACAACTGGTTCTAACAGAAGGTTGAGATACAACCGGTTTTGAACTACCAGTTTTGTTACAACTGGATCTTGTACAACGGGTTTTTGCGTTTGTGTCATCGTTTAGGTCGCTTAACTCTTGATTGTTGTGGTTGCTGATGCTGTTCTTCTATCCAACCATAATCCAACTCTTCAGAATCACTATCCTGTGCATGAAGAGCTGCACCCTGAGCTGGTGCAACATAATTGGGATTAGCCAGGTGACCAATCAATCTTTTCAGTTTTGGCTGCTCATCTGGTGCCCTTTTTGATAATCAGGATACAAATCATTCAAAATCATCTGAGTTAATCTTGGGTACAATGCTGCTTTCTTGTGCCTCTGAGTCAGATTATCTCTCATGTAATAAAAGATTAATCCGGCACAATTGTATGGATGATTCATTATCAAAGCATTCAGCAATGGGATCATCTTCTAACCAATCTCATCTTGTCCTGAAATCCTGTTCCCCAAACAAAGCAGCAATACATGCACCAGAAATTTGTAAGGAACACTAAGAGATGACTTATAAATCCACTCCCGACTTGGATCATCAGTATGCCAAATCCGTTTTAACAAAGCCACATTATCAGCATGATGAAATTCTAATGGATCTGTTATCGTGTCATCAGTCAGCTTTAGAACTCTTTGAACATCTTCCTCAGTGAATTCAACAGTTTTGTTTTACGCTGTTGCAGAAATCCTGATAGGTTCATCACTAATGGTTCTTGATGTAGACCAAAACTCCACCAGAATATCACGATAGACATCACATGGTTGTGAAATGGCATAATGAATTCTTGATCTTCATAAAAATCAAATATTCCTGATCCTCCGAACTTAGCAAGCTTTGAACGAGCAACATCAAGATGTGCACAGATATTATGTATCACCAACTATTAAATTGTTCACCAATTTCATCAGTTCTTTGTCATTCGCATAAACAAATGACTTTTTGTTCAAAAATTTACAATAGCCAAACTTGGTCCGAACCTCATCCGAACTTGGTCCGAACTGATTTCAGTGTCCGAACCTGATCCGAACTATACTTGGTCAAAGGTCAATATTGACCTTCGGTCAACGTTCAAACCCTTTTGGTCAACATCCGAAACCCCAGACGAACTTGGTCCGAACTCCAGCTTCGGCTCAAAACGAACTCCGAGAGATTCAATCTCTCTAAAACTTGAATCAGACCAAATCAGACCACAAAACTTAAACCCTTTGTGCGGTTTATGACAACAAGTTCATAGACACTCTTTTTATCCCCTGAAATCAAGTTTTAGTAGGTTAATTTTTAGATATATGAACCCTCTTAAACGCGACATGGTTTTCGACCATAAAATGTCACAAAAATCGACCAAAAACGACGACCAAACACACCTTTGCACTCGGAATTCTAATTCCTACCTCAATCTGGTCTCAGAACACGCAAACAACTAGTTAATCGAATTTTGAAAATTTGGGCAGAGGTTTGGTAAGAGTTCGTATAAATGAGAAACAGTGATTATCCGAACTCCAAGTTTGGCTATTTATAGCCTGAGAGGTTCGGCTCTCCGAACTCTATCCGAACGCTGTGTTCGGTTGGAGAGTCTTTCCAAACCCTTTCCGAACTCCACCTTCGGCTCATCCGAACACTGTCCGAACTTGAACTTCGGACGATCCAAACCTAAAGTTCAGATGTTCGAACTTAGAGTTTGGACATTTTTCAAAATTTTCAAATTTGACTTTGAATTTTGAAGAATCTTCAAATTGAACCCCAAAAGTTTTAAATTTTGTCAATTTGCAACAAACTTTGTTCAATTCAATGATGAACTTTCTGATTTCAAGTCCATTTGGTTGTGACCGGCATAATTTTGAATTTTCACTATCGGTTGATCGAAAATAAATTAGAAACAAAATCTTTTTGATTTTTATAACTTTTTCAAACACACCGAAAATCTTTTTGAATTTTCACAAGATTATGCTAAAATACACCTAAAATCTTTTTGAAATTTTCAGATATATAGAAACAAATAACCAAACAGAAATGAAATAACCTAATTGAAAAGAATAATAACTTAATTTTTTTTGAGAAAGATCCAGACGCGAGATCAAATCAGACAATATGTATAAAACACACTTCAATTTTAATTTCAATTTTAATTAGAATGCAAGTCAAGTAGGCAGAGAATACAACTTTTCAGTTTATTTCAGCTCAGACAGATTAATTTTTATAGCTTAAAAATACGTGAGCGGTAGATCGTCTACTTAGTCGTATCGAAATCAATGTAAAATGAGAATAACACGAGGAGTAAATACAAAAGCATTTGTATTAGACCACAGAGAAACACCACAAAGTTCACATACAAGATGTATCCAGAAAACTCAAGTACTACTGAATACAATACGAGACGCACTATTTATAATAGCTAAACCCGTAGTGCCAAACTCAGGTTCGGACCTGTTCGGACTAGTCCGAACTCAGAGTTCGCCAGGAGTTCAGACCACAACTATCTTGCATATCTTCGTCTTGTATTCGATACTTCACATGACGATCAGGAATCATGTATCAAAAAATTCCCCCTCGGCATGTGCAGTATCATCTTCCACTTAAAACTTGTATCTTGTATCTTCAATCAAACTCTACCTCGATCTTGACGATGAGTTCAATCTTGAATACTTGATATTGCATCGTGTGTAATTTCTTTATCAACAAACTTCAGAAGACTTGAAGTTGTGATGTTCTCTTTCCACTTAGAAACCTGCCAACATAAATAATCTTGGCGCAAAACGTCTCTTCGAGACTCCAAGATGTTTTGATTTTGGAATTTGAATTCGTATTCCGTGTTGATCAATCGAAAACGAATAAGAAACTAAATCTTTTTGACTTTTAGAAACTTTATATCAAAACACAACTAAAATCTTTTTGTATTTTCTGATAATGAAAAGTAAATGCAATACAGAATCAGACACTATTTTTTTCTTTTGCGAGAAAGATCACAACTTGGGATCTTATTGAACATAACATGCTGAACTACACTTCAATTTCGATTATTGTAGCACATAAACCATGTTGATTGCAAAAATAATTTGTCCAACTTTAAACTCAGGCAGAATCATACTGATAACATCTGGATATGTTAAGGTATTGATTATATTTGCATTGACCAGTGTACCCCACACTATCAGACATACTCAGATATGCTTTGCTTATCACATTTTTGTGATTTCATTTGTGATTTATCACATAATGATTGTATACATGATATAGTCAACTATGTTCCATGCAAAAAGAAATAAGAACGTTAAATCGTCTACCTTAAGGTCGATCTTTCGATACGCAGATAAGGCCTCAGATTTAACAAAATTAGAAAATAAAACAAGTTGAAATTGTATAACTCAACAACAATCAGGTCGGTCTTGTGGACACGTAGAGAAAGTCCGACGAGTTATATGAAACACCAATGAAAATAAAGCAGAACATCAAACGAACAACAATCAAGTTGGCCTTGTGAGCACGCAGAGAAAGTCCGATCGTTTAACAAAATAAAGAAAATCAAACAAGTTTAAATTTTTGCAAAATGAACACATGTATACACAGTGACTTCTCATTTTATTTTTCACATATCTTTTTCTTGATATATCGTGAGATATGCATCAAGATGTTGTCCACTTGATCAAGCATCAGATTTTAGTGTATATGACATTTGAATACTTTCTGATTTTCCGAGCCTACCTTGCACATCGATCAAATGGTCTTATGGCTTTTTCATCTATTTTATCCATGAGTCAGACGATGTAAGCCAATGTACCATCATTTCCCAATCATGTCGGATACAATTTCTTATTTTTCAATGTTTTTGGATTTTTGCATTTTTCAATGTTTTTGTCTTTTCAAATTTCTCCCCCTAAAAATGACAACTCTATTTATAAATTTTCATTTTTAACATTTGAAAAACAACACACTATTTTTGGATTTTTGCAAAAACAAACTCCCCCTCAAAATGAGACGAAGTGAAAAAACAAAGAAATTGATCAACCAACACGAATATTTAAAGTTTAGCATTTGGAAAACAAAAATGATTTGATAATTCAATATAAGTTAACACAGATATTTCACAATCTGCAATCTTTCAATTACCGATAGGTCTTCCTGAAACACCTGCTGACACCAAATAAAAACATTAAATGCTTTGGGATCGACCCGACTTAACAACATCGGGTCGCCCGGTGTCTTTCACATAGTCACTGTTGGCCTTGGAAACAGATTTTGGTTTCCATATCATTGTAGACAAAATTTTTTAAGCAAAAGCTTGAAAAATGCTCAACTGGCATTTGTGGTTTGGACCAAAACGGCTTACTAGTTGATTTAACCGTTGGAAACCAAGGTTCATAAACATTTTTACCATTATTATCCACATATTTTACATTTTTGTGAACATATGCAGTCGTCGGACAATTTGCAGCCATATATCCAGGTCGACGACATGCATAGCAAATTCTTTCACGAAACATTGGTGAGAATTTGTCAAAATTCTTTGGTTTCCAACTATGATATGCAGTAGGAGAATCATAGTAACCAAGAGAATGATCAGAATCAAATGAATCAAAGAAATTATCAGAAGAATCATACCTGGGAGATAATCTTTGGGGTAAGTAGTAAGAACCACTTGAAGAACCTCCAGAATGATAATGACCATTTCGTGATGTAGAAACATTTGACTTCTTTTGATGAGCTTGCTTTTGCTGAATCTGAACAAGTTTAACAAACGGTTTCTTCGGTTGTTGTTGAGATTGATGAACAGGCTTAACAACAACTTTCTTCTGTTACTGTGTTGTTTGTGGCACTGAAACATCCTTGACTTGATAACCCAACCCTTTGTGCTTTAACCCTGGAATCTTTGATGACTCTACTTTAGATCAGAACCATTCCTTTCTTTAGCTCTTCTTGTAAATTTATCCTTAATATCCTTCAACTTATTCTCATAAATTAGAGATTTATCAAGTTCAGCTTCAGTTAAAGTACTAACAGACTTCTTACTTTTACCAAATATCTTCTCATCTTCCAAAAATGATGAACCAACATCAAACTTTGGAACTTGTCCATTGATAATTTTCTTCTTCCCAGACTTTGACTTTTTCTTTTTCTTTGCTGAGACATGTGTGATAAATTTTGAATAATCATGCATTTTTCCATGTGGATCAAAAGAAGCAGATGGAATACTTGATACATCAACCAGTGATGGAACATTATGTAAATCAACCTTGGCACTTTCTTCATTCTTCTCCAGTTTGTAAATGTAATTCAGAAATGTGGGTGACAAATTGCAATTCTTCACTAGTATTTTCAAAT
>JBCNJP010000006.1:28724467-28779649 GCA_039602395.1 Deinandra increscens subsp. villosa
AAAGTGGTGGTGGAACTGAATTACAACCTGACTCTTTGAACACATCTTTTTAAGTTTCATCTTTGCACAGGTAAATTGCAAAGGAAGTTGAGTTTTTTATATTTTCAAGTTGACGTTTAAGATCCAAAATTTCAATGTTTAATTCTGAAATTTTAGCATTAGCTTCTACAAGCTTTTTTTTAAAAAAAAAATGTATTCCCCGATTTTATTATTCAACTCAATCTTTGTATCTAAAGTCAAATTGTGTTCATTCTTCAGTTCAGACTTAATGTCTTCCCACCTTTGTTTGAAATTTTTTGTGTTTGCTTCTGCCAGCATATATTTATCATAGTACATCAATTTTTCATCTGATAGTTCTTGCAATTTCTTAGCAGACAGAACACAAAGATCACATCATTGAGAATCAACCTGTATGTCGGTCATGAATGCTTGATGTGCATCTCCAAGAAAGTCATCATCGGGAAGTTCTGAATTTGTTTCTATAACCACATCACCAGTTGCAGAACTACACAAGAAAGCAGATTCATCAGAAAATTTTGTACTCCAATCATATCCCTCACTAGTTTGGGAAACCAAAGCTTTATTTCCTGAACCAGGTGCATTAACATTTGTATTAGAAGTAGAAGGATTAGATGTACTCCCTGGACTCTTAGTACTTTGTGAAGCATATTTTTGGTACCGAGGAGAAGTTTCCTGCTTCTTGGCTTGATTGCACTATTTTGCAAAATAACCATAGTTTTGACAATTAAAACATCTAACTTTTGACTTGTCAAATTCGAGCTTGCCTTCAGGATTTAAATCCTATCGCCTCGTTCTTTGCATAAACTTTTTTCCTCTTCAGACTAGCATTGCCATGGACCAATTGATATCCATCAACTCTAGATCATCAGCATCTATCACTACTACAAAATTGACCTAATGCAAGCAACAATTTAAAAAGTGTTGCTTGATTTGATTATATTGGATAAAAAGCAACACTTTATTAATAAGTGTTGCTTAAATTATCTAATGCAACACTTATCTTGAAGTGTTGCATTTGTTCTGTAACACTTGTCAAGAAGTGTTGTATTTCGTGAAGAGAATTGCAACACTCTTTAAATTGTTATATTAGTTTATTGATTAAATTGTAAAGTTTAAAGACAATACATATTATGGTTTTTTTTAATTAACCACACCCAAAAAAATATAACAATAAGAAACTTATTTTGGTTGTAATTGGGCTATTCATTTAACTCCAATCAAATAATTTATATTACCTACAGAACCCACAGTGCAAAATTTATCAATTTTTTTCTTTAAAATTTGTATATTTTTTGTTAATATATATTTGATTTTATATTTTTCAAACCTTGCATCTTATCTCATCTATGACTAGACATGACACAAACAACTCGAACCCAAATACCCCCACTTTATTCGGTTTGTGTTATTTATAATTTTAAGAACTTCAATAACCTGATCTCGAAAAACTAAATACCCAATTCGATATGATGTTACAATATTTGTCTTAATATTATAATATTAAGTGATAAAAAGTAACAATTTTTTAAAAACTTGATAAAAAAGTTGATAAATAGTGTATAATAATATAATTACTTTTATATTAAAGGAAGTTTAAAGAATAAATACATTCACTAAATTATTCCCACCCATTTTTTCCCTCCATGTCCTGCCCCTTTCTCCCAAAATTTTAACTTAATTTCATCTCCATTCATGGTACCAAAACGAGATGGATGAAGGGAGATTAGCGGGTCGGTAGCCCCCTTGGAGGCACATTTGCATCTTCGTCACACGTTAAAGCCATCTTCATCTTCATCTTCGTCGCCCCTTGAAGCCATCTTCATCTTCAGCAACCTCCTTGAAGAACACTTAGACGCAGCACACATCGGAAGCCTCTCCAAGTCTGATACGTGCCTAGGAGCTTACAATTGTTGACTCGTCAACTACGTCTTGAATGTGTGATCGGGTATCACTAAAACATTTTGCTATAGGTGTCCCTGAAACGAATAAGGCAGAAGATGCCCGAGTGGGGTTTTGGTGGGTTGAGTGGCTATCGGTGAAGGTAGTAGAACTAGACCCGGCTTCGACACCTGCTCGTATTCCTCGTAAAGACGTAAGGATCTGTTCGAGCTTTGACTCAATTCGGGCTAAATTCTCGCGGGTTTTCTGTTGGAACTCCGCGTCATACTCGTGGTGGGTATCCATGGATCACGACCGCTCTGATACCACTGATGTGGATCTATCGGGTAATCAAATGGCCAAAGAAATTAAGATGGAAACCAGAAAGAAATATAAAAAGAAACTAAGACTTTTCATAAATTTTCTGCCTACATTCATGATATCGCAGGACTCTTAAATAGCCTTTTCGTAAACCATTAACCTACACTAAACCCACAATCCCACTACTTTCTTAACTGACCTAAACTAAACATAAAGAACGGAATTCAAATGAAAATATAAACAAAGGAAAAAACAAGAAATAAGGTGATTAGCTACTTTCCTTGTCATGTTCACTACATTTAATTTAGTATAAGTAATTGAATTTAGCTTGTAGTGGGTCAGTTATTTTATTAGTGGGTTAAGTGGTTAGTTATTTAGTAGTGGGTTAAATGTAAGGCTACATATAGCCATCCGAATTTCAATTGAGAATATGTATAAAAAATTGATGACCTAGTTCCTTCCTAAATTTCTCTCTAGATTCTATCTGATTTCTTTAGCCATTGAATCACCGATCGAATCCACATCAAAGTCGTCCTCGACTTATGGTTAGTTTCTAACTACGATTCAATATCCATTTGGACATTTCAGTTTTTCTTCACATAATAGTTCTATTTTTAGACTATTATTTCAGTTTTTATTCACAAATTCGTCCTCCACTTATGACAGTTTCTAAGTACAATAGTAGACTATTTTGTGTTGCAATAATTTATATGAACAACTAGTGGGTCAGCCAAATTTATAATTGTTACTACTTTGTTAATTTCCATTGTTTTATATGTTGCTACCTCAGTGGGTAAGTGGGTTAATGGCTGATATACATGCCTTTGGGTCAAGATTGCTAGGCTTACTACTTTTAACTACTAACTGATATAGAAGTATTTTGTACAAATTAAAATGATATATCTTTCATCTCAACTTTGATTCAAGTCATTTACTAGCAATAATCAAAACCACTTCTTGTAATGTGTATACTAATGTTTTATATTAAAGCAATTTTTGTATCATACAAGAGTGTATCATGAATGACCCGTTCAAACATTGAAATTTTAGTTGTTTAAGTTGACATATTCATTACCTTATGATTTAACTTTGAAAAGGTGTTTTACTTGACTAAAGACTAGTTGTAAAAAGTCTTCTAATCAGGAGATTGGTTTACTAAATAAGTTTAAGGAGAAAACTTATTTTGAAGTAAAACTAAAAAGTGAACTTTTTATACAGACAAAAAGTAACATACTCTTCCACTCAGTCAACTATAAACATTTTAGTTATAGCTGAAGCCCAAATGCAGATAATATATGAATTTACTTGCGATAAAAAACAATAATTATAAAAAATCGGTAAATGAGTTTGTGATTTGAGTCTAGAACGAGTTTGTTCTCAATAGGACATTTGATTATTTTGTAATGTGATTATAGCAAAATAATTCAAGCATCAAAGAAAAGCAAGTGAATTATTTTACCTTATCTTTAAAACTATAAAGTTATACACATCAATAATTCAAGCATGTTTTATATTCTAGTTTCAAAGAAAGTTATAACAAAACATGATTGATTTTTAGTATAAGCAATCAGTATTAGTAAGTGAAACTTTAATCAACTTGTTGGTAATGATCACGGCAGTTTTGGCACACGGTTTATTCGAAATGGCAAAGTTTGAAGTTCTTGTTCAGACACGGCTGAACTTACAAGCTTGTAGCGAATGCTAGGTTAGCGTCTCAATCTCGAAAGCCACCATGTCACAATGCCCGAAAATCCAAAAGCTAATACCACAATAAATATTATGACCACAGCCATGTAATTTCGCCACCCTGATCTGCATATAGTTTTCATCAGCTTAAGTCTTGGTTAAAACCAAACCAATAACTGATGTTTTGGTTTTTAGATGTTCATGTAAGTCATAAAAGGTTCGGTTGATTTGGTTAGTGCAAATTAGGCACCTGATGTTTTAAAGCATATCTTTTAAATGCAACTTTGGCTCTTCTATATTAATAAAAATTTCTCTAATCCACTATGATTTACAGTACTTTGTGCCATATTTCATAGGTTGCAGAATCAAAGTTAGCATTCAAACTAAAAACTTCTCTAATCCGCTATAAATTCATTAATAAAAATACAACTGTGACTTTGATTATTTGAACATAAAAAATTAGTTAAATAATTCATCCACCAAAAACCAACTAGAAGAAGAAGTACTAGCCTTGTAACTTTGAACTCCACTAGACTTGCTACCCGAGACACCATCCTTAATCACCTTCTTAGATGAATCAGATCCAATAATAGCGTTCAAAGCAGTACCAGCATCATTATTGCCCACAAAAGCAACAACTTTAGGCTTAGAACCACCTGACCCATTCTTACCAGAATCAACTTACAAGAACGGTGAAGTAATAAGGAAACGATGGAAATTTGGTAGGTTATTTTCTCTATATTAATTTAATGAATAATATTGGTCACTAAATGTACTCTTTACAGGAGCGTTGCTCGCTTGTCAAGGATAGACGTATGTCTCAATAAAAACAATCACACAGCTGGTCCCAAGAGTTTTGTAATGATTCGCGAGGAATTGTTCAAGAGCATCTGACATGAGTCATCATCTATGTTTGCTAGAAGGTATGACATTATCCTTTATCTTCTATTTGCTAATGGGTTGATTCAAGTTGCAACATGTTTTAGTAATATTACAATCTTTTATATACAATCTCTAATCCTTCTTTTAAGAACCAAATTGAACACCTCCATAATCTTAGCCTCAGTCCCATAAACCTTATTAACAAACAATTCATGCTTAAATAAATTAATAAAGAGCACACATGAAAGAAAAAATAACTCATATGCATCAAAGTTATCAATGATTGTGTTGTACCAAGTTACACACGGCTTTTGTGCAACTAGTCCTCAAAGTTATATTTTTAAATTATAAACCATTCATATTTGGAAGAAACCAATACCTTCATCATCGATTTGTGCAGGTTGTGCAATTATTTAATTTAACCCATTTTCTTGTTTATAGGAAACCAAAATAATTGTTTGTTGTTGGGTGAAGTTTTTTTTTTGGCATGTGTGATGGTATTTTTTTAACTAGTGTATGAAGTACTCAAACTACTTTGAGAAATGATCATTGAATTCATAACAAATAACTAACTACTTATATTGTTTGTTGTTCTTATATGTACCAGGTTAAGCTTTTTTTATTGCATGTGTGAAGGTGCAAGTGAAGATATAATCAATAGAAGATTTCTATTATTATAAAATTGTTATTGTAGCTCTTTTGATGTTACACTTGTAGTTATCTTTGACATATGACACATGTTTTTGAATATTATGTATGCTCTTTTATGGTAGAAATGAAAGTTAATGTATATGACGTTTTTAAAAAGTGTTGCAATATAAGAACAAAAAGTGTTGCAATGGAATATTGAAGTGTTGTATTAGAGTGTGGTAAGTGTTGAATTTTGTACGAAAAAGTGTTGCATTAAAATAACATTGGCAACACTTTCATAAAGTGTTGCATTTACTAACATTGGCAACACTTTCATAAAGTGTTGCATTATCTAACAAAAGTGTTGCATTAGATCTAATGCAATGTTACCTAATGCAACACTCAATAAAGTGTTACATTAGGCCTAATTCAACATTTTTAAGACTTAATGCAACACTTTATGAGTGTTGTGTTAGCTTCATTTTCTTGTAGTGTATTTGTAGGAAAATATATTTTAAGGCTTGTACATTAGACTTATTTTGTTTTGTAATTAGCCTTTGGGCTTGTTAGTGGGTTTAGAGAGGTTTACAATTTGGGCCTAGGTAAACCAATTTTGTGGTGTTTTGAATAGTATATAAACTGAATCACATGATGTGATTCGGTTACACTTTGGATTGACGTATTGGAGGAGGCTAGAGGATTACGATTTGATCTATCACTTGTAATCATTCAATCACTTGAATCGTTAGTAAGTATTTTCATTGTGTTTGTTTGATTATTGTTCTTTACATCGTTTTCTTCTACTTGACACATACTAAACCGGATTCCGCACGGTTTAGTGTGACGATATCGTGTAACGTTCAAGGATTCTGGACTTATAATTGGTATCAGAGCCAAGAAACGTGTGTTTCGTGGCTCGCACGATATCTAGTCAATTGTATACTAATCGATTTCTTGAGGTTGCAGGTTTTCGATTCTGGATAACAGGTTCTCGATCAGTGGTTTCGAATAATATCAGAAGTCTTTTCATGACTAACTTGTTTAGTTTTGTGTAGAAAAAGATTTTGATGATTGTCGTGCATTAACAGGTGATTCTCGATCATAATCTGGCGGTTCTCGATCAAAGTCTGGTGGTTCTCGATCATTGTCTGCTGGTTCTCGATTACAGTGTGCTGGTTCTCGATCAAATAGAGCAATTCGATTACTGAGTCTGATTTCGGAAAGCTATTGATTGCTGAGTTGTCAAGATTCTTGATTTGAAGAACAAGTTACCGGTTTTCGATCAGATCTGTAGATTCTCGATCGAGGGTATAATTTTGGAAAGTCTAAAATATCGGGATTGTTTCTTGATCAGTGGTTTTCGATTATACTTGTGTTCTTGATCTCTTGGAGGTTCTCGGTTGCATACAGTGCTTCTCGATCGAATTACACTGGTTTTCGATTTTGTTAGTGATTTTCGATCGCATTTGTGTTGCTGTTTTTTTAGTGTTTTTGAAGTTTTCGATTGGGTTTGTAATTCTCGATCGAATTCAAGGGTTGTGATCGAATACCGGATTTTCTATTATGATTCTGGTTTTCGGTTCTGTAATTGGATTTCGATCGAAAACCTGTCTTTGCAAGTATCATGGATTACGACTTGGGAAATGCTGAAACCATGGTGTATCAGAAAATGGATGCTGAAATTGGATCATCTACTCGACCTCCTAGATTGCTGTCACCGGATGGTTTTCAGAACTGGAAGTATAGATTCACGAATCATCTAAAGTGTGTCGAATCTAGGCTATGGAGATCAGTAAGTGTGGGTCCTTTCAAACCTAAACATATAGGTGGACAGAAAGATGGAGAGGACAAAACAACTGGAGAATTCGATGATACTGACTGGGACAGAATCACTAAAGACGAAAAGGCATATGCTATCATGACAATGGCCCTATCACCAGAAATTGCTCAACCTTTCAGGAAATATCACACAGAAAAAGACCTCTAGGAAGCACTGATAAAGGCTTATGTAGGAAATGAGGACATGAAAGCTAGTCGTCAAGAGATCCTTAAACAAAGATTCAACATGTTCAATCATGTGATGGGAGAGAACCTTGAGGCACAGATACAAAGATTTATCACTTTGATTACAAAGATGAGTAATGAAAAAATAGAACCTTCTGGGGTTGAGCAAAATCTGAAACTACTGAATAGCTTTCTAAAAAGCTGGGACATGAATATATCCATCATCAAGAATTCTGTGAACTTGAGAGAATTGTCTCTTGCTGAAATGGTGGAAAAACTGAGATCTAAAGCATTAGATGATAAGCAAAGAGCCTTGTATCACATCAGCAGTATGAGCATGGCCGGTCAGGTTAACCAAGCACTTATGTTAGAACAGAAGCCTAGAATTTCATATTCGAAGACTTCAGCCACTGTTGCACCTGCATCTGCACCAACAAGTTCATCATCTGAAAATTATGAAAATGTTTCTACTATTGCTACTGACCCAAATTTTGCAATGGGTGCAGGCTTTATGGCATGCTATCAAGCTCTTGTTGCAGGAAAGTTGGTACCATCAAAAATTATATCTGATGATTTGAATCAGATCAATCTGGAAGATGTTGAGATGCTAGATGTTTCCTGGCAAATGGCCATGGCTGTGTTCTGAGCCAAGAAATCTATGTCAAAGACCGGGAAAATGTGTGGCAGGATCAGAAGAAAATCAAGATGGGGTTTGATAAGACGAAGCTGAGATGCTACAATTGTGATGAATACGGTCATTTTGCTAGGGAGTGTACTAAGCCAAGGAAGGAACAAGCTGACGAGAAGACTGCAGGTAAGGATAAGAAGCAAGGTGAGAAAAGCCAAGCTGTAGTGGTTCAAGAATCTGGAGGTTATGATTAGAGTGATCAATTGGAGGACCTGAGACTAGTTCCTCATGCATTTCAAGCTCAGGAAGAAGAAGGCACAAATCACGCTTTTATGGCGGAAAATGATGATAAAAATACTCAGGTTTGCTCTAACCCTTCTTGTGCATGATTAATTAAAAACTTGAGAGAAATGCGTACAAATCATGAATTGTTATTGTTTGATGTTGAGTGTGCTAAGAGTTCGTTCAAAGGTAGATTAGCTAAGAGTGAGGAAAAGGTGAAAGCCCAATCTGAGGATATTAAGAAATATCATGACCTCGCTACTGAAAAATCTATTTTATATGATAGAGCTAAAATTGAAATAGGAAAATTAAAAGGTGAATTAGATGATCTGCAGCATAAGTATGATGAACTAATGGTTAAGTATGAAACTAACAAAGGAAGAAGCAAGTGAATGTTGGAACAAAGTAAAGGTCTGTCTTTGGCTATTGTTGAAGGTAGGTTTGAAAGGGATAAGTCAGGTCTTGGATCAGATAATTCTAATTTAATGAGAACATGTGTTCCTCCTCCTATGCCTAGAGACATTGTGAGAAATTTGTTTGAGGAAGATTATGTTGAAAGATCAGACCTGGATTATAAGGAAGTTGGTCCTCCTCTTGATAGTGTGCTGGTCGATGTGTCCCCAAGAACTCAAGAAGAGATAGATAGAATGAATTCTTCTAGTATAGGATCAATGGCTGAAATCTCTAATCTAGAAGATGAATCAAAACTTACTGAACACAAAGTTGAAATTCCTTGTTCTTACATTTCTATTTCTTGTGTAGATGATATGAAAAATAAGGATATTTCTGAAAAGGATCATGAGTGCCATTGGGTTGAAAAGCGTGTCATAAGTCTATTCCTTTTGAAGCTTGTTTAACTAAGAACAATGTTTTTGAGTCTGTTTCTGTTTCTGTTTCAAAACCTTCAGTGTCAGTGTCAAATAAGTCAGATAAAACTGAAACTGACAAGTCGAATGCTAAAACTTTGAATGGTTTGTGTGGTGATGAATTTAATTGTTCTAGATTCCGTCTGACGAATTTTAAAAATATGCATGAATCTCGACCAAATGATTTTGTAACTTATCCTCAGGTTGTAACTGCTTTTAACAGACCAAAAGGGACAAAAGGTGATCAATATTGTTTGATAACTCAACCTGAGGAAAATAAGGTTAAAATTCACAAATGGGAAGACAAGCCCTCATGGAAATCGTCCTACCCAAGACGATCATATGAATGTAGTAGCATACATGGTCCTAAAAATTTAAATTGTTATAATTGTGCTAAACCAGGACACTTTGCTACTACATGTCTAAACAGACCTTATGAACCATACTTTCCTCAATCACATCGAAGAGGTCAAAAGACGAATGTTGGAAATGTTAGGTACATCGAGAACCCTCGGAAAGTTTTGTCTAAGGGGAAGCATGACTCAAAGCCAATGAAGATTCAAAACTCTAAGGCCAAGATAAGTGGTTCACCTAAGACAAAATTGTCTGAACAACAGTGGAATGTTGACAAATCTAAAAACCATAGGTTTGTCCAAAGGGGCATTTACAACAAGAAACAAAGATTTGCAAAAGAACTTTTTGATCAAAATCATGCCAAAGAAGATTTTAAAAATAATAAGTGGCCAAAAATATTTCAATTGTCCCCATTTCAAAATAACATCCCACTTAATAAAAAACAAGTTGTTATTTGGAGACCAAAAATTAGTCCAACAGCTGAACATGTTTCATGAAAGAAAATCGAAAGCTATGAAGTACCCAGAAATGCTAAGACCTGGGTACGAGATTCTAACTGATCTCACATGTCGTGCAGGTACAATCAAGGAGGACTGTCAACAATCTCCGGTATGTTGATAGTGGTTGTACCAGGCACATGACCGGATACATATCCTTGCTGCAAGATATTCATGAATTTAATGGAGGATATGTATCGCTTGCGGTTGTTAATGGAGGTCAGATTACGAAGAAAGGAACAGTGAAGAATGGCCGTCTCAGTTTCTCGGATGTCTATTATGTGCAGGAACTCAATCATAGTCTTCTCAGTGTGTCTCAAATTTGTGATAGAAGATTTCTGATATTGTTTGATGAAAAGGAGTGTATCATACTGAAACCAGTTTTTGAGGTCCCGGATGAATGGGTGTTGCTGCGAACACCTAGGAAAGGAAATTCGTATGTTCTGAACATGAATGATCCTCCAACTTCAGATGCCACTTGCCTAATTTCTAAGGCAAATGAGCAGTTGGCATTGTTGTGGCACAGACGCTGGGGGCATGCAAACTTAAAGAATCTGAACAAATTGGCCAAAGGTGATTATGTGAAAAATCTACCTGTTAGCGAGTTCGCATCAATGGAGAAATGCAGATCATGTGCCAAGGGGAAGCAACACAAGCGTCCTAACAAACCAAAGATGTTTAACTCTATTTCTTCGATTCTTCAACTCTTGCACATGGATCTGTTTGGGCCGATGTTAGTAAAGAGCGTTAGCAAGTTTTCGTATTGTCTGGTTATCACCGATGATTACTCACGTTATACTTGGGTATTCTTTATGGGAAACAAGTATGAGGCTCCAGAATTTATAAAGCAATTTATTACCCTAATTAAAAATCAAACGAACTTGAAGGTGAAGGCTATTCGGAGTGATAATGGTACTGAATTCAAGAATGCTGATATGAACCAGTTTTGTGATGCCAAAAGAATTGTCCATCGGTATAGTGGTCCATACACTCCTCAACAGAATGGAGTGGCTGAAAGAAGGAATCGTACATTGATTGAAGCTGCTAGAACAATGTTGGTCAACTCAAAGCTTCCTATATTCTTCTGGGCCGAGGCAATCAATACTGCATGTCATGTCCAAAATTGCGTGTTGGTAAACAAGCGTTTACAGAAAACGCCTTATGAAGTGTTCTTTCATGAGAAACCAAAAGTGGGGCATTTCAGGGCTTTCGGATGTCCTTGCACTGTGCTTATTTATTCTGATGTTGGTAAATAAGATGCAAAAGTTGATGATTGCTATTTTGTGGGTTATTCTGCAAATAGTGCCTATCGAGTTTACAACAAGACCACTTCAGTAATTACAGAACAACACATGTGGAATGGATGGAAGAGAATCCTACTGATGCACGGTCTGGGCCTGACTGGATTTTCAATTATGGTTCTGTCTTTGAACCATTTCGTTTGTCAGAATATTTCCAGAAGATGAAGACATCTGCGAAATATCCTAACATTGTAAATTTGTCTGATATTCCAAGTACTTCTGAAGTCAAGCAGAATGAAGAAAGGGTACCTAAATCAAGCTCAGTGAAAGATAAGTGTGAAGGGTCTGTTCTTGAAGATGTAATTGCTGATGTTGTTGCCTCGGTAGAACAGCGAAATATGGAAGTTAACATGCCAGCTATATGTTTTGTTCCTTCAACTGGAGAACTCAGAATTCACAAGGATCATCCTATAAACAATATTATAGGCCCCGTTGGTTCAGGTGTAGTTACTAGAAGTCGTGCAGGGGATATCAACAGATGTTTATTTTCTTGTTTCATTTCTCAGATTGAACCTCCCAATATCGTCGTGGCACTGAAAGATCCAAATTGGGTGGAGGTGATGCATGAAGAACTAAATCAATTTGCAAAGCTAGGAGTGTGGGAATTAGTGCCAAAGCCCTCAGACAAGGCAGTCATTCCTACCAGGTGGTTATATAAGAACAAGAAAGATGATTCTGGGGTAATTGTTTGCAACAAAGCACGACTCATAATGCAAGGATATAAGCAGGTAGAAGGGATAAATTATGGCGAGGTCTATGCTCTGGACGCCCGGTTGGAGGCAATTCGAATATTTCTTGCAGTTGCATCATATCTAAATTTCATGGTACGTTAAATGGACGTAAAGACGGCCTTTTTGTATGCTGAGATGGAAGATGAGGTATATGTGGCGCAACCTCCAGGTTTTGTGGATGCTGAACATCAAGATCATGTGTTTAGATTGGATTGGGATCTCTATGGGTTGCATCAGGCACCACGTTCTTGGTATGATACTCTGACAAAGCATTTAGTGGAGAATGGATATACAAGGGGAGTAATTGATCAGACGTTGTTCAGAAAGAGGGACAAAGATGATTTTATCATGGTACAGGTTTACGTTGATGACATCATCTTTGGGGAAACAAATGAAGACCTGTGCACGGAATTTGAAGAAGTAATGAAGAAGAAGTTTGAGATGAGTGCACAAGGAGAAATGAATTTCTTTTTGGCGTTGCAAGTGAAACAGGATGAAACTAGGATTCTTATTCATCAGGGGAAGTATGTGGATGACATCTTGGCGAAATATAACATGAAAGATTGTAAGCCCATTTCAACTCCTATGGAATCTAGGTCTGCTTTACTTCCAGATGATGATGGGGAGGATGTGAGCGAGAACCTGTATCGATCAATGATTGGTTCGCTGATGTATTTAACGGCAAGCTGACCTGATATCTTGTTCGCAGTTTGTCAGTGCGCACGATATCAGTCCAAACCTAAATTCTCTCGTCTTTCTACTGTTAAAAGAATTTTTAGATATTTAAAGGGCAGTGTAAAAAAAGCAGACAGTATCAACTTCCACAGCAGAAGCTGAGTATGTAGTTGCCTCTGCTTGCTGCTCACAGGTGATATGGATTCAAAATCAGCTCTCTGACTACGGTATGAACTTGAATACGGTATGAACTTTGATTGCACTCCAATTTATTATGATAACACTGCTGCTGTGCAAATTGTGAAGAATCCGGTAACGTTTTCCAAAACCAAGCACATTGACATTATAATCCATTTTATCCGTGACTGTTTTGAGAGAAACTTGATTCGTATGGAGAGGGTGAGCTCTGACCAAAATGTCTCTGACATGTTCACAAAGGCTCTTGACCTAGCTAAGTTTGAAATGTGTGTGGAAGGTCTGAAAATGATCTCTTTCACTGACTGATTCGGCAGACCATTTTCTTGTTTATTTGTTACAGTTTTATTTAAAAAAAATAAATATATATATGTATATATATATATAATAATAATAAAAAATAAAAATGAAAAAAAAAACTTTTGTGTGCTACTAAAATAAAAAAGCAGGGGAAGATAGGTATGTATGTCTCTCCTAAATAAGGCTTTTTAATTTTAATTTCTTTTTGTCTGTTTATGGGTGTTGGTGGGAAATGAAATGAATTTCTGGCGTTTGATGACTGACACGTGTATGGCTAATGTGAAAGACGTGATCCACGGTGATATGCTCAGTAGGCTCTGTTCCTAAACAAGGTATGCGTTACACACTTAAAGATAATGTATGTCATTTGACTGGCTGCACACACTTAGGTTAGGTGTATGTTCTATTTGACTACGCATGTGTTCCCGATACACACGTCGGACTCCAAGGTATTCAATCAATTTGCTCAAAAATCGGTGTCTCCTCTGTTTTGCGTAAGCAAATACCTGGGGATGCTTAAGCCGTTAGTCAGTCTCGCCTCTACTTTGTGCTTGGTGTAGACTGTACTAATGTGTTAGTAACCCTCTGCTTTGCGTGAGAATTGACCTGGTGAGGATTACTAACGTGCTTGCAGATCGTTGTATATTATAATAAACCTAAAAGATGCCAAAGTGCACGCTAAAAGAGACCCTCTAGTGTCCAAAACCCTTCAGCCTTGATTTGTGATGATACTTATGTGTTTGAGGAAAGGTTAACACCTGGCTGAAAAATGCCTCTATGTTGAAATCAAATGAGTTTGTGTATATTATACCCATCTCTTATGATCTGTTCTTTTCTTTTCTCAACCAAGTCTGGAGAAATGTTTAAAGACCCGGATATGGATTGTGAAAATATGTGGTAGGGAATGTGTGTGTTTGATAGACTACAAGTTAAATTACCTAGGATTTGTGTGTGACGGTCAAATGTTCATAATTAATGAACCTAAAAGATAAACTAAGTGACAAACAACCGGAAAAATGAGGAACATGAGTTTAAGATGGACCTATATACTGGCAATCACCTGGACATGCTCGAGTAATTGAGACTAAAAACGTTCTTCAGTTCTAAGGAAGCCGGTTTGATCCCTATGAACCACCTCAGATAGGTTTGGTGTTTTGTGTGTCTCTAAATTATTTATATATTTTTTTTAATTATTTTTTATAGTTTGTTTGTTTGGTTCTGCTCAGTTAAAATTTTCCCATGCTCGGTCTGAGGGGAAGTATTGAAAGGAAAATTCTAAAAGTGGTCATATAATTTAAAAGAAAGTGGTGAACATGTATTTTTTATACCCTTGAATGGTTTGAGGTTGTTTTTGAAAACATCCATTTGTTGAGGGGGTGTATTGTAATTTTTTTAAGAAAAAAGGAAGGGGTTAAAAGTAAAAGGGGGGAGGTCGGTGTTTTACCCTAAAAACCACCGCCTCCTCATCACGTCTCACTCTCGCTCTCCTCTCCGTCCAAACTTATCCACCGCCATCGACTGCGTCATCTTCACGGCGGCTCACCACCACCAAGTTTCGCCGCTCATCACCCTCACACCACTAACCTCCACCGACTGCCATCACCTACACAACCACTCACGCCGCCTCCACCCTCACCTGCAACTCATTCCGTCGTTGTTTTCGAAGATTTTCGAACAAACCTTCAAGATCTATTGCGTTTCTCTTTGTTTGAAGGTTGATTGCAGTTTATTTGTGAAAAACTTCATTTTTCGTTGTTGTTGCAGGTCTCATTGGAGAAGACGACTGCTTTTCGATCGAACCGGATCGAAAACTAACCCCATAATCGAGTTACTTTCTGATTTGGACCGAATCGAGAACCAACTGCTGGATCAAATTCCTCTTTTGTTAAACCGGATCATAAACTGGTAGTTGGTTCGAAAACTGTTAAACCGGGTTAGACCGGATCGAAATCCAAGATTTCGATCCAAATCCAAGATTTCGATCGAAATCAACGATCGAAAACCTGAAGAATCGGAAACTCATGGGCTTATCGTAATCCTTTTGCTTGGATCGAAAACCAGCTGGATCGAAAACCTAAGGATTGATCGAAATCCTATTATTTGAATCGAAAACCAGTTTAACCAAGTCTTGTATCTAAATCTTGCTATTTGTTTTGCAGGATGGATCTTCTATTTGCTTCTGATCACAACCAGACTGCATACTTGGGTGACCCACCGGAGACTGTAAAAGATGTATTCAAGTCACTAATCGTTAGACTAAACGTTTGCAAAATTTCTTATGCTCTAAGAGAGGAGATAGAACTTGATGAACAGATGCTCAGAGAATTCTAGAATAATGCGAGTGCTAACAGAAATCAGACTGAGATTTGAGCTCGTGTTCAGAATACCAACATTCTAGTAAATGAGTCAGTTATTAGAGAAGTTCTGCATATTTCTGATAAACCAGAAGACCCAATTAAATACTCTGCAGAAGTTATTAAGGATGGATTGGATGTGATGGCCTATGAAGGTGATAAGTTTCCACCAATAATGAAGAAGTTGTTGCCTGGGTATTGGAGAGCCTTGGCACAATATATTCAAATGTGCTTTATCGGAAAACGAACTTCAACAGATCAGTTAAATGAACTACATGGTATTGGGTTTGTTGCCTTGGCTCTTGACTGGGAATTTAACTTCTCAAAGATGTTGTTGATGGATTGGGTCAGGAATGTGACAAGAGACCGTACGAAACGTTTCATAATGACTCCAAGATTTGTGCAAATGATTGTAAATGCAAAGTACCCAAGTATTGAAAGAAGAGTTGATAGGTTTGATCTGAAACCTATGACATGTAATGTATTCAATCTCTTGAAGACATCTAGATCTGGAAAGTTTGTTATTGAAGGAAGGAAAGAATTTGTTAAGCTGGGTGCATTTCCAGAGATAGAAGGTGTTGAACGAGCAATAAATGCAAGTATTGCAGATGATCAGGAGGGTCCGTCTGATTTTCAAATATCTGTGAACTCACAATCGTCTGAGTCAGAATTTGATATGTTTGAAGACGTTAATGTTTTGCCGGAAATTGTTCTGTCTGATGTTGAAGCTGATGAAATAGATGATTATGTTCCTCTTGTGACCAAGAGAAGAAGAGAAAATCTGAATCCTCCCTCAGAAGATCCTTGATTAGTCTTAAGTTCTGAAAACATTGAGAGCTCAAGTCAAAGCCCACCCAAAAAGCAGTTGAAGATTCGATTCAAAGCATCTTGTTCAAGTGTTGTACTTCGTGAACCAGGTACACCACCTTCAGAAACTGTTCGCATAACTGAATTTCATGAGAGTTCTCAATCAGAAGATTCTTAGAATGTGTGTAATGAAACTGAAGTCAGTGATATTCTAAACAAAGGGAAGAGATCTTTGTTGTCAGATAATGCGTCCAACGATGAGAAAATAAAGTTTTTATTAAAAGAGAACGAGATCAAGGGTAAAAAGATTACTGATTTATTGGCCTCTGAAGTCAGTCAGTCTCTGAAAATTATTAATCTGACAAATGAAGATGATGTAGTGAAAGCTCAGAATGCATTATTGATAGAAAGGTTTAATGCATGCAATGCTAATCTAGGTTATCTGAACACTTAGTTTTTGAAGTTCAAAGAAGAAAGTAATAAGGATGCAAAAAAGAATAGTGATAATAAAGATGATCAGGCAAGTGGCTCAAGAGATTTTGACAGATTGTGTGATCCTGGAAATGATGATAGTTTGGAAGATTTAGCCAAGGAGCTTGCTGCAAGTGGATCTGGAAATCTGGAAGGCACTGACTTGGATACTATATTTGATGATGTGTGTGATGATCTGGACTCCATACCTACTGATGGTAGCAGTATACCAAAGACTGTGATCTCTCATGGTCCAGGTGATTCTGTGAATTGGTTTAGGGAACTGACAGCTCCACCTCAAAGATATGCCCTAAGACTTGGAGTAAGTGAGTTTGAAAAATATGGAAATCGAGATGGTGTGTGTGCTTGGATTTATAATTTATATAAGGAATTGCATGCTGTGATTAGAAAAGGTCATGCACCGGTGGAGTACTATAATAACATTAATGACTTTCATTCTTGGACAAAGGTGGATCTAAATGCTTGCTTGATGCACCTTTCATCAATCGTAGACAAAGTGGAGATGCTGCCTATGTTCGAAACAGATTGCTAAGGGAATCAAGGAATGGGTTTCGGAATTTTGCTACTGCTAAATCACGTCTTGTTAATAGGAAGAATCCGTTGACTGGTGAAATTCAAAAGGTAATTGTTTGGCCTCCTACACAGAAAGTGAAAGTTGTTCCATTGGGGGACCGATATCCAGACGGATCTCTTTCATCATTCACAGGATGGCACTATGATCCATCTACTGCAGAGGCAGTTATTGTCTGCTTAGACAGGGAATTTCATCCGTATGATGCTCAAGACCTTTTGAGGTTCGAAGAAAAGGATATAAAGACTCTTGCCCTGAAAGAGTATTCAGAGAGTCACTTTGTACAAAGAATATGATCTTCGAGTAGATGCTTTTAGAGCTGCTGCAGAAAAAATTGTTGAAGATGAACTTTACAAGAAGCCAGGGAAAATTTCGTTTCATTTCAGTCTACCTTGAAGTCTTAATGGTACAAACCTAGGGGAAGATTGTAGGGAAATATATTTTAAGGCTTGTACATTAGACTTATTTTGTTTTGTAATTAGCTTTGGGCTTGTTAGTGGGTTTAGATAGGTTTACGATTTGGGCCTAGGTAAACCAATTTTGTGGTGTTTTGATTAGTATAGAAACCAAATCACATGATGTGATTCGGTTACACTTTGGATTGACGTATTGGAGGAGGCTAGGGGATTACGATTTGATCTATCACTTATAATCATTCAATCACTTGAATCGTTAGTAAGTGTTGATACCTGATATGTGCGTCATGTGAAGTATCAAACAAGATCAAGTTCAAGTCAACTAGGTCTGGCCGAACTAGGTCCGAACCTGAAGTTCGGACTGGCCGAACCTGAGGTTCGGCCGAAGCTCGGACCAGCGGGTATATATAGGTATTTGGTCTTTGTATTTGAGGGTTAAAAAGCGTGCGAGATATCTTAAGTGTGTGTTTCTGAGTGTGTATTCTCTGAGTCCATTTCTAAGTGTTTACTGGTTGTAATTGTTCTTCGTTGATCAATAAAACAATCGGTTAATTACGTTTCGATGTCCGTTTAGCTAGATCGAGTAGACGATCCGATGCTCACGCATTTTCAAGTGGTATCAGAGCTTTCTGGTTCACTCTACTGATCTATGGTAGCTATTCTCGGACTTTTGAGCGTTTTTGAAGTTTTCTCGTGTTTCATTTCGTTCTTTCAATCATTTCTGACGTGCGTTTTGTGTCAAATTTGCTCCTAAATCGTTCCTAATCATTTTTCTGGTCTGACTGTTACAAATTTCGTCAAAATTCATCAAAAATCGAGCGTTTTTGAAAAATTATGTCGAAGTTCGGAGTTTCCAGATCAGGTTCGGAGTAACTGCTCCGAACTTGAAGTTCGGACATCTTTCGGTGTGTCTTCGGTGAGAGTTCGGTCAAAGTTCGGAGTTCAGAGGTGGTTCGGAGATAGATCGGAGTTGTTTAGGAGTTCGGCCTGTTGTTTCTGATTCGGAGCAGGTTCGGACATAGTTCGGACTTTGGATTTAGGTTCGGACAGAGTTCGGAGGTTAGTGATAGGATCGGAGCAGGTTCGGTCACCAGATTCAAATTTTCAACGATGTCGGAATTTCAAGCGTTTGCTGCAATGCAAAGTGTGATGCAAACCATGATGAATTTTGATAACGAAATTGGAACAAGTCAGAAAGTTCCTAAATTGTTGAAGCTTGAAGATTACCAGAATTGGAAGAAACGATTTTCTGCTTACATAAGCACGAATGATATCGATTTGTGGATTCCTCTCAAGAAACTTTATCAACACCCAACTGATGCGGGAGATTTTAAAGAAGTTCATACCTTTGATCTTGCTGAACGGAAATCATACGAGCTTGAACAAAAAGCTTATGGTTACCTTACGATGGCATTACCTACTGAGTTGCTTCATCAATTTAGCACTTGCAAGAAATCTAAGCAATTGTGGGATGCTTTATCAGCAAGATGTGAGGGTAATGATGACTACAAGAAGAGTCGTAAGAAGGTTTTGAACAAAGAATTTGATAATTTTCAGAATTATGACAATGAAAATATTACTGCTCTTGTTTCAAGGTTGTCACATTTAATTAGTGAGTTAAAGGTTGTTGGAATTGAGAAAACCGATGCTGATTTGAAAGAAAAGATTTTGGAAGCTTTGCCAGAGAAATGGGAAAACTATGTTTTGTTACTCACTCATGACAAGGATTATTCTACAATGACATTTCACGAGCTTACTAGGAAACTTCATGCTCGAGAAATGGAAATGTTAAACTCAAAGAAGTCAACTTCTATTTTGCAAAATCCTGAACTGTATCATGGTGAGAATAGTGCAAGCATGAGTGCAAAGTCTAAGCCAAATCTGAATACAAATCAGAATACAGCACCTAGTGTTGCTTTTATAGCTGGAGTTTCAGGAAATTCTGATAATAATTCTTCAAGGGGTTGCAATTTCACAATTCCAAATTTTTCAAGTCAGAATGCTTTTTCAGCTGAATCAACTGATGATTGTGCTAAAATGATTTCTGCATTGATTTCATCATCTTTTGGTTTGATTCTCGAGAATGTTGCTGATGCAAAGTTAACCAGCGAGGATCTTGATGCTCTTGATGATGATCAACTAACTGAATTGGATATATCTTGGCAATATGCTATGTTATGTCAAAGATCTAAAAGATTCTTTAAAAAACATGGAAGGAATCTTTCTGGTGATAAACTGGGTTTTGACAAGTCAAAATTAAAGTTTTATAAGTGTTCACAGCTTGGACATTTTGCTAAAGATTGTCAATAAGCTCATGCAAATAAGTCTGGTGTTCCTCTATCACCAAAGCCTGGTTTTACTCAACCATCAACTAGTAAAACTAGCAAGTCTACAGCTTTAATGGCTCAAAATGATAGTGTATATGATTGGGGTCAACAGTTTGGGTATGATTTATCTGCTTTGATAGTTACTCATGATCAACAAGAAGATTTTTGTTCAGAAACTAGTTCCGATACTAGTTCAATTCCAAGTTCTTATGAATCTGCTGAGAATCTGGAGAGTTTAATGAAAGAAAATGCTTTGTTGGCAAATAAACTTCAAGAATGTCTGAGGAATTTGATGTGATTAATTCGTCTTTCAAGATTTCTAAGGAAAATGAGAAAGAGTTGCTTTTGAAGAATGAGTGTTTGGTTACTGAGATCAAAATGTTGAATGAAATTTTGGAAAGTTCTAACCAATACAAAAGGGATGTTGAAGCTGCTAGAGCAAAGTTTTGTGAAGAAAAGGATGAGTTGGTACAAGAAGTTAAGAAATGGAAGGCTGAAGCAGAGGATACAGCTAATGATTTTCAGAATTTGTTTGACAAGTCCAAGATCAAACTTGATTTGCTAACAAGGAATGTGGAAGAATCAAATGCTAAAATCAAAGCTTATCAAGTAGATATGGAAAGGTTATTGGATGAGAAGCGGGAATTGGTTAGTGTTAACAAGGTTCAAGCTGCAAATCTGGAAATTCAGAAGCGCAATGAGACTAAATTGAAGAAGGAGTTACATGAAGGACTTGATAATCTTCGCATGCAGAAGTTTGAAACTCACAAAGTTGCGAAGCGATTGATTGCTAAAGAAAAGGAATTTGCGGAGGCTCAACAACAAATTTCTGATCTCAAAGTTCAAGTTCTTGATGCTAATCGTCTGCTCAACAATGTTTCAAATTCTCAAGTTTTCACAAGTTTCTTAGCTAATGATGCTAATTTTGAGAAGATGTTTGATAAAACTGCATCACCCCCTGCTCATATCAAAGAAGTTTTCAAAGAAGTAAAGGAACAGGTTGACGATTTTGATTATTCAAAGGTTTCATCTTCTACTTCTGAAGAAGTAAAGGTTGTTGAAAAGAAGAAAAACAAGAGGCATAAGAAACAGAAGGAATAGAAATCTGAAGTCTCTCCTGCACCAAAGTTTGTATGTGGTTCATCCTCTACTAATACTGAGAAGTCGGCTACTTCTAGTAACAAGATCCAGACTCAACCTGAGTTTGATGAAAAGCTCTTTTATGATCAAAAGAATGTAATAGAAGTAAAAGCTGAATTTTCTCGATTAGCAAAGAATGGACATTGTTCATCTGAGGAGAAGATTTCTGGAAAGCGTGAAGGTTTGCGTTTTCACAAAATGCAAAACAAAGTTGAGAAGGTTCCAGCATCTTTATCTCATGATTTGAAGAAATTGAAGCTGAAACAAGTGAAGAAGGAAGTTTTTCAAGCTGATAAAATCCAACCCGAGCGATTTTACAAACTCAAGGGTTCGGATCAATTATTTTCTGACAAAGAATTTCCACTTCATTGTGTTAATGCTCAGAAGATTGCTGAGGTCTTTGTGAAAGCAACCATTTCTTCTGAAAGTTCTCAATCTCTAAGCCCTACATCTAAATGGGTACATGATCACAGGCATCAGGTATATGATTCTCACTTTGATCATGTTAGAGATATTCATGTGTGTTCTTCGCAGGTACATCACTGATGGGATAAAACGACAAGAATTTGTTATATTTGTCGTCGCCCGGGGCATATGGAAAAAGATTGTCCATTACCTGCTGATTCACCTCAAAGATTTCATAAGAAATCAGTTTTTGGTAAACCTGCCACCACAAAGTTCGTTGATGAACAAGGCAGAGTTTTTGATGAATATAAACCTACATTCTTTCATAAACAAAAACGTTTTGTTCCAATGTTTCCAAAAGCTCAAAATGTAGGTTCATCATCACAGTCATCTGTGATTGTTTCATCAAAAACTGAATTACCAAAACAACAACAATGGAAACCTAAGGTGGTTTCTAAGCAAAACAAGGACACTGGTCGACCAGAAGCAATTCGCTTCGGGTCATTTATGGACTAATTCATTTGACCAGTGTGCAGGTACTTCTAGAAGACCTATTGACAATTGTCTAGTTGTTGATGGAGAAGTATTCTGCTAAATTTAAATTTCCTGATACATCTTTCTAATCTGCGATGTCTGATTTCTAAAACAGAAAACTATCCGTGTTAATTGATCAATTTTTTTTGCTTACATGTTTTTCTCAAAAACCCAAAAATAGAGTCTCGTTTTTGTGTAAAATGAAAATCCAAAATAGAGTTTTCATTTTAAGGGGGAGAATTGTAAGTAAGGGGGAGTAATTGTGAAAATGCATGTTATGGGGAGAAAGTGAATACATGCGAAATATATAATGAAGGAAGGTGAATACATGCTAAATATATAAAATTGTGAGAAATTGATCATTGGGAAATGATGGTACATTGGCTTACGTATCTGACTCATGGATAGAGTAGATGAAAGGGCCATAAGATCATTGTTTGTTATGCTTGGTAGGCTCGGCAAATCAGAAAGTATTCAGATGTGATATATACTAAATACTAATGTTTGACCATGTGGATAACATCTTGATGCATATTTCATGACACAAAAAGAAAAATAAGTGTGAAATTCAAAATGAGAAGTCACTGTGTATACATGTGTTCATTTTGCAAAGATTTAAACTTGTTTGATTTTCTTTATTTTGTGAAACGATCGGACTTTCTCTGCGTATCGAAAGATCGACCTGATCGTTGTTCGTTTGCCGTTCTGCTTTATTTTCTTTGATGTTTCGTATAACTCATCGGACTTTCTCTGCGTGTACGGGAGTACCGACCTGATTGTTGTTGGGTTATACAATTTCAACTTGTTTTATTTTCTTATTTTGTTAAATCTGAGGCCTTATCTGCGTATCGAAAGATCGACCTTAAGGTAGACGATTTAACGTTCTTATTTCTTTTTGCATGGAACACAGTTGACGATATCATGGAAATATTATGCATTGTGAAAAATCACAAGTGCTATCACACAAAGAAAGAAAAAAAAAGGAAAAAAATATATAAAATGTCTGAGTATGTCTGATAGTGTGGGGTACACTGGTCAAAGCAAATCTAATCAATGCCTTAACATATCCAAATGTTATGAGTATGATTCTGCCTGAGTTTAAGTTGGACAAATTATACCAGCAATCAGCTTGACTTATGTACTTCGATTAATTGAAATTGAAATGCAGTTCAGTGCGGTATGTTCAATATGATCTCATATTGTGATCTTTCTCATACCAAAAATAGTGTTTGATTCTGTATTGCAATTTCATTTCTTTTCAGAAAAACACAAAAAGATTATCGGTGTGTTTTAGCATAAACTTTGAAAAATCAAAAAGATTTTGTTTCTGATTTATTTTCGATCTGATCAACACGTGATACAAATCAATTTCCAAAAATCATATCTTGGAGTCTCAAAGAGACGTTTTGCGCCAAGAATTTTTTTTTGTTTTAAAGTTTGAACAGGTTGCTATGTGCAAGATATCACAACTTCAAGTATTCTGAAGATGTTGATGAAAGACCAGAGATACACTAAAATGTCATCAAGGATTCAAGATCAAGCTACGATCGAGTTGAGGAGGAGTTTGTTTGAAGATTCATTTCATTGAACGAACGGATTCTAAACTTGAGGAGGAGCTTGGTTGAAGATACAAAGTTGATGATGTTGAAGAGATACTGCACACGACGAGGGGGAGTTTGTTGATACCTGATATGTGCGTCGTGTGAAGTATCAAACAAGATCAAGTTCAAGTAAACTAGGTCTGGCCGAACTAGGTCCGAACCTGAAGTTCGGACTGGCCGAACCTGAGGTTCGGCCGAAGCTCGGACCAGCGGGTATATATAGGTGTTTGGTCTTTGTATTTGAGGGTTAAAAAGCGTGCGAGATATCTTAAGTGTGTGTTTCTGAGTGTGTATTCTCTGAGTCCATTTCTAAGTGTTTACTGGTTGTAATTGTTCTTCGTTGATCAATAAAACAATCGGTTAATTACGTTTCGATGTCCGTTTAGCTAGATCGAGTAGACGATCCGATGCTCACGCATTTTCAGTAAGTATTTTCATTGTGTTTGTTTAAGTATTGTTCTTTACATTGTTTTCTTCTACTTGACACATACTAAACCGGATTCCGTGTGGTTTAGTGTGACGATATCGTGTAACGTTCAAGGATTCTGGACCTACAATATTTGCTCGTAGTCTTCATCCGTCAAATTAGCACTTGTTAACTTTCCAGCAACTACACCATCATATGATGACACCATGGTTGAGAACAATGTAAAATCATTTGTTGTTTTTGCAGAAAACTGACTTTGACTTGATGCAAAAGCTGATTGATTTGAATGAAATGGATATGTAACAGCCGCATTTTGATTATACGATTCCATGGATGGTCCTTTTGAAACATTTTGATGCATAGCTGATGAATTCTCAACATAAAACGCAGTAGGTGTCGGGTTTGAACTTGTCTTCACCTTAGCATGTATGGTAGATGAATTTTCTCCGAAATAGACATCAGGGTTTTGAATTTGTGTAGGTAGCGTCTTTACCCTGGTCATGTCTAATTCTCTCGCCAGCAAATTTCAAGCCAGCTCATCATATGATAGTTCATCAAAACCTTTCTCATGTGTCAATAACAAAATGTAACCTTCCCATTTAGCAGGTTAAGCATCCAACAACTTTTCCTGCAGTTCATTTGGATGTTTCTTCACTCCAACTATCTGAAGTTCGCTTACCAAGTGTGAAAGCCTTAAAACCAGATCACTAATAGTTTCATTCTGAACATGACAGAAATTGGCATACTCTCTCAATCAAACTTTTTCTTGCTCTTTTTGTACTGAGCATTACCTTCACATCTATTACACAAAGCCTCCCACAATCCTTTAGCAGTAGTATGCATCTTAAATTGATGAAGAATTTCTTTAGGTAACGCCATAGACAACATAGCATATGCTTTCTTTTCCAGTTTGAATGCGTCTTATTCCGTTTGAATCATCTTATTATATGTTTTGTCCTCACCATTAAGTTTTAGTACTTCATAACCATCAAGCATTGGCGTCCATACACTCACATCAGTTACCCCAATATACGATTCATATCGCGTCTTCCAATTGTGAAAATCCTCAAATTTCATCAGTTTTGGAACCTTGTTGGTGGTTCCTATTGTAGGGATATGATCACGTATTAATAAGCGTATGTCCGGAAAGTATTTAAGCCTACGGGGTTACACGTCTCGACACTAATGTATTTGTATTAATTAATTAGTTAATTAATATTATCACGAACATTTAACGAGAAGTCGTTAAGAACTAACGGTTAATTGTTAACTGGGGTGTTAGTTGTAATTAGAGAGGGTTATAATTGGATTACAATTGAGAGAAGGCTTTGAGATAGGGCCTTAGGCCGATTTCGATTAGGGCTCCCTATCTCAATCCTTAACTTGTTTTCCAAGTCTCAAAACACTATAAATAAACCTTATGGGTTTAAGGTTTAGGTGTTGATTTTATCTGATAAAGTGAAAACCCTAAACTCTCTCTCTTTCCTCTCTAATTTTCGGCAATAAGAAAAGAACCCAAGGGGTTCGATTTCTAGAGTGGTTCGACCAAAGCCTACATCAAGAGAAGTTCGTGATCAAGTACTAGCATACGTACATCGGTGTGTCGTGTGTGCGATCGTAGAGGGATTTACTTCAAATCCTAGAAGAACTTCTCTAGCCGAGCTAAAAAGGTACACGTTGTCTATCCGGTTAGTTAGATTAATTCATAGGAAAATATCCGCTGCGTACTCGTGTTTAAATCGATAATGGTTATATAACCCAACAGTGGTATCATGAGCCACCTTTGATTTTAATTAATTACCGGGAACAAAAACTTGGTAGGGAGGTAACCAAATCAAGATTCTAGCTTTTCGATCCACTTAAAATCGTGTTTTACAATTGGAAAAAGGTTTCGCAAATTGGTAAAAACGAAAAACCCTAATCCTGATCGAAAACCGGTTCTCGACCCATGGCTTGGTTCCCAAATCGAAAACTGCTTTTCGACCCATTTTTTCGATCAGAAACCCTTGTTTTACGATCGTAAACCACACTTTTCGATCCAAAAACCTTGATCTCGATCGTGAAACTGTTTCCGATCGAGTTCAAATCGTAAACTGTTTACGACCCGATCGAAAAGTACCCGATCGAAAACTTTTGTTCCGATCGAAAACCCCATTCCGATCGGAAACCCTATCGTAGATCGTAAACCCCATTCCGATCGGAAACCCTGTTGGTCCTCACTGATCTTAATCCATGCTAATGATGATGTTTTGAGAAGAAAACCAATGAAATAACAACAATAGATGATTTCCAATAGCTAAAATGGGTTTCTAGTATTGAACAATCACAACTTGAACCAAAAGAAAGATAAGAGATGAATACAAGCTACAAAGATGATATGAAATGCTCCTAGCCGTCACCAAACTTACCAATAATCAGATTTTCTGTATTAGGGTTCTCAAAGTTGCAAAAGTTACAAGATGGTGCACAAAGGCGACAATTTATACACATCAGTAGACAGTTTCGCTGGTAGTTTCGCTGGCCAAGCGAAACTGTCACTGAGTCAGTCTAATCTAGATACCGATCGAAACAACAGTTTCGCTCGGTAGTTTCGCTGACTACCAAAAGACCAACATTACAAAGAAACTAAACTAGACAAGTTAACTAAACAAAACAACAATGAATTCCTCCCTACATTGATCTTCAATATTCCCCCTAGGGAGGGATTCAGCCTCATGATCTTCACTCTTCAGCTCCGGCTTCACTGGGGCTTGGCTCTTTGTTCAGATTAGGTTCCCCCAAGACATTAGACTCTTCAGCAACGTGGACATCAGCCTCTGATTCCCCCACAACCATTGGCTCATTAGCAACTGGGGATTCAGCAGGCTTTTCAACTTGATCAGTAGATTCCCCAAGACCGCTCCATGTTTTGTTCATCTGATTTGCCAGATCCCTGTCCTCTTCCATTCTATCTTCATCAGCTCGTACTTTCAGTGCTAAATCCTTGATTTCTTTAATAATTCCCCGGGCTTTGTTGGCAACTCTCACAAACAAGTTTGCCTCTTCAGCTGTATCATCTCCAGCCCCATATCTGATAGGATTCTCGCACAAGGTCTTTAAATCATCGTTGCTAAAAGAAAGAACTTCCATAGGGTCAAACAGTCTAATCTCAGCTTCTTCTCCAATTCTGATGACAGCCTCACCGGTTAGATTGTCGTAAAACCATTTCTTAAATAACTGCAGCCTTGAAGGTTGTTGGTCTGGAATTCTGACCCTGATCATAGTCTTGGCTGGTTTGAATTTTAGGAAGACCTTGGGCTTTCCGGTTGCTTCATCAATTTCTGTTCTGGACTTCTTCCTTTCCCCTTTCATAAAACCAAAAGACACAAAATCGTCTTTTGCAGCCTGCTGAAGCATCATTCTCAAATTTTCAGCCCTTATGCTTTTGTCTTCATCGATGAGGGGGAGCTCTGCCAACCTCCTCAGATCCCATCTGGGTAAGGTCTTGAAACTATCACGTTTGCGTATATAGGAGATGCTACCCCCTCTTCTCTTAATCATAAAGGCATGAACATCAGTATTGAACTTCCAGCTTATGGTGTGCCTATCAGAATCTTTCCTCCTTGGATGTGAGATATTTTGAAATAGAGGGGTCTGATCTTCAATCTCCGGCTTAGTGAACCATTCTTCTCTTTTTAGATCAATGACTTCCTCGCTTACAGAGCTTATCTTAGCTTGATATGTAAGAGAATTTTCTTTCAAAGAGTAGCATTCAGGCTCTGAATGATCATCAACTTCACCCTCTTCATCGCTTTCGTCAATAAGATGGAGAAATTGTGCCTGGACGATCTCAGGTTGTTTCTCTGTTTCAAAACTGTAACGATTTACATCGCTTACATTGATGGCATCCAAATCTTCTTCGTTAGGAGCACCACTTCCACCGGCCTCATCATTTCCACCAGCACCACTCCCACCAGCTTCTTCAGTTGTAAACCTTGTGAAGTCAGTCATTGAATTTATCTCAGCTTCACTCAATTGATTTGGCAAGTTCAGATGCTTCTTAATTTCATTCAATTCCACCATCAATGTTTTGATCAGAGAAGATTGTTTTACGATGATCTCATTCATGTTCAGGATTTGCTTATCTTTCTCTTTTTCTCTGATCTCTGAGTTCACCAGCTTTGTCTTAATCATTCCAAGTTCATTTGCCAGAGAGGTGTTTACATTGCGGATAACATCTTCATCTAACTCAGATCTGGGATCAACCCTTCTTTTCTTGGTTGTCCTTACCTCTTCTTTTGTTGGTGCATTCAGTTTTTCTTTTGATTTCTTTCTTTGTTGTGCCAAGCTTTCAAGTTCATCTTCTATTTCATCTACTTGTTCCTTACCCGAGCTTCTAACATACTGCTTCCTCTTTCCTTTTATATTCTCACTCTCCTTTCCAGCATTTCTCCTCTTGTTCTCATCTTCAATCAATTTTTGAATATATTCGTACCTCTTTGCAGAGTACATATGTTTCATCAAGTATGTGGTGTATCCGGAGAAATCCTGTCTCTTGGCAGCACAATCGGATAGGATTCTTGGGTGCATTGGGTTAACAATAAGAGCCGCACCCATCTTTGGCAATTCCGGCTCTAGGTGCTCAATTATCATTTGCACAAATCTTGGGTACAACAGCCATCTTGACTTCTTTAAAGCTTGGATGTTAGAAACCATCGCTTCAAAGATTCTTTGAGGAATGTTGGCTTTCTTTCCTCTACACACCAACAGCATGGCCTCTGCCCAATTCAGATTCAAACCGTCAGACCCACCTTTTCTGTCGTCTATGCAGGAAATGAAGACATGTGCGATATATCTCCATTCCTTAGACATTAAGGACTTTTTAATCTCTTTCTTGGTCTTCCATAGCTCACCACCTTCATATCCCATCTCTTTCTCAAAACCTCTCAACACATCTAGATCTTTCAACTTGGTTACATCACCGACATCCTCCTCGAGCTTAAGAGCTTCAGCAATAGTCTTCATTGTGATCACAATATTTTTTCTGCATGACCTTCGCTCGAATACATTCAGGTTTAGCTTTAACATCATACTCAGCTGTCAGCCAGAATTCTCTAATGTGCCTGTCGTCGATGATCGGCATGTGAGAAATTGCATGAAAAATGCACGACTTTTTCAGCCATGCAATGCAATCGCTAAAACCGATAGCCTTCTCAGATCTATCATCCAGATACGCAGTTACATTACTTCGCGGCTCGTGCTTTAAGGCGGACATTTTTTCTGCAGGTGAAACCGAAATTTTGTGAGTTAAAATGAATTTAAAATTAAATTAAATTAAAAAATTAAAGTAAATTAATTAAATTAAATTAAATAAAAAAAATGGTAATTTCGCTGCGAAACAATAGTTTCGCTAAGGAACCATAGTGTCGCATACGGCGAAACAGATAGATTCGCGACATTAGTCGAGGCGACACTGACTAGGTCAGTTTCGCCGAGAAACTGCAGTTTCGCCTAGGGCGAAACAGCAGTTTCGCTGGGAATCACGGCGACACTGTCAGCGAATTTTGGGCATAATCGCTGAACAGTTTCGCTCGTGACAAATGAACTTTCGTTCAGTTTCGCTGAATGAACTCGCAGTTTCGCTGGACGCGACTGTGCGAATTCAAATTTCCGAAAAACGAATTTAAGCATTTCTTTTCAATCCAAACCAACTGTAGACTTGATAAATCATTCAAACGAGTATAATGTTTGTCCAAATCAGTTTTATCAACAGTTTAAGGGGACCGAGAGCTCTCAGTGCCGATTCGACTTAAAACCTTAAAAAAAGTTGCGGTTTTGAATGCGATTAAAGCAGTGAGACGACCAGGAACCACATATACCTTTAACCGATTTCGGTTAAAAGAATAAGAGTTGAAACAGATGAAACAGTTGGGCGAAGTTGAGTTTCGCGAAAGAGTGGGCGGAAGTGCAGGTTTCACACGATTAGGGTTTCGGATAAAATGACCGAGATACTCGATCAAGAGTTTAAGTACCTGGGCAGTTTCGCCCCTAGTTTCGCTCGGGCGAAACAATAGTTTCGCCTTAGCGAAAGAGCAGATTCGCTCGACCCATTGATTAATTTCGCCGATAACGAAAGTATAAGTTCGCTGAAAGCGCATACGGCGAAACTAAGCAGGCGAAACAGTAGTTTCGCTAAAAACCCTAAAATTTCAATTTTGACCCATTTCAGATTTTAAACTTTTGAAATGCCGACAAACTCACACAAATCATCATACTATTCACAAAGTATCGATCTTATCAAAAATAACGCAGAAAGAAAATCTTTTTGAGCTTTTCAAATAAAAGTAAAACAACTGTACAAGCAAACTCTATTTTAATTTGAGAAAGATCCAGACGTGAGATCATATCAACCAGTACGCATCATACACATTTCAATTTCAAACTTAATCAGCATGCAAGTCAAGTAGATCCCGAATGCATCACATTGATATTAAGCATGCACTAATAGTATTTAACATTTTTGGATACGCTTAAGGTGTATTAATCATGCACTGATCACTCAGCCTCACTCTATCAAAGAAGTTAACAAATCATCATATTCATCTTGATTTTTCTTTTATCCTTTTAAAATGAGATATACGTTCATGATGTTTCATGCAAAAATAAAGCAGAACCCTAAGTGAACAGCAATCAGGTCGGCCGCAAAGCACGCAGAGAAAGCCCGATGCACTTAGGAAAATAAAAAAAGAAAAATAAAGCAGAAGACGTATATATCAACAACAATCAGGTCGGCCTTATCGGCACGCAGAGAAAGTCCGATGATATATACTAAACACCAAGAAAATAAAGCAGAAACTCAATCAGCAGGTGATCAGGTCGGCTTCACAAGCACGCAAAGAAGACCCACTGAGTTGAGTGTAAAAATGGCATAAAGCCTTATTTGCAAAGCATGCGTACATCAGAACATCTCTTAATTTCAGAATCTTTGCAACACTTATCAAGAAATGAAAACTAGAGTATATCAGGCAAGCTTTATGTTTATATCCTACTCATAGATATCATATTAGTCATGCACACCCAAAGATCATACAAGCACAATACAGCTTTTATTTCTACTCTATCCACGGCAGATAACGCATGTTGATGTATTATCATTTCTCACAAGGTCGGATCAATTTCTCATTTTTTGAATTTTTTTAATTTATTTATTTACCGAATATTCAGATTAGTTTATTTTTCCCCCAAAATCCACAAATACTCTATTTTTGGATTTTCAATAAGCAAATTAAAAAAGAAAACAGAAAACAAAATGATTCGATCGATACTTGACACAAAATTGAAAAACTCTTGAAAGGAGACACGTTCGAAGAAAATATTTTGAGAAAGATTTCATGAGATTAAAGCAGGTTTAGAGTGATTTACCCCCAATTTCCCCACAAGATAGCAATAAAGACATTAGTAGCAGTTATGAGAGAAATGCAAGGTAAATATAACGAAAGTACTCCCTGGATCATGTCGAGTGATGATTGGCCAGAAATCATGTGAATGTAGATGACGTGATCATTGATTTCTTGATTTTGGGATTTAGCCAATCAACACGCTTAACTGTGACAGCCACCTGTTTCAAGACAACGAGAAATTAGCAAGCAGATCTAAATAAGACAAATTTAAAATAAAACAAAGTTAAAAGAATATGTACAAAAACTTTTAAAAATAATTTTTTTTATTTAATTAAAAGGAAATCATGCCCAGCATCTTAATAAGCTCATAAAAGCGGGGTTTATCAAAGGTTTTTGTAAAAATATCAGCTTTCTGGGCCTTGGTTTCAATAGGAATAACATCGATAAACCCTTTTTCCTGAGCGTCACGGATTGCATGAACCCTGGTTTCGATGTGCTTCGTTCTTGTATGATGAATCGGATTTTTGGAGATTCCAACAGCGGCTTCGTTGTCACAGAACAGCGGAGTATGAAGGAAGTTGATTCCATAATCCATCATCTGGTGTTGAATCCACAGCACTTGACAACAGCAACTTGAGGCAGCGATGTACTCAGCTTCACCTGTGGATAAAGAGACAGTTGTCTGCTTTTTGCTTTGCCATGAAACCAAACATTCCCCCAGAAACTGGCATCCTCCAGAAACTGACTTTCGATCGAGCTTGCATCCTCCGTGATCACTGTCGGAATAAGAGTTAAGTTCAAAGCTTCCACCCCTAGGATACCAGAGACCCAATCTTGATGAACCCTTCAGATAACGGAAAATTCGCTTGACGGCCTTTTCATGAGATTCCCTTGGGTCAGCCTGATAACGAGCACAGTAGCATACGGCAAAAGTGATGTCCGGACGACTGGCTGTGAGATACATAAGAGACCCAATCATTGATCGATAATGCTTGGGGTCGACCGGCTTTCCTTGACTGTCGGGAGTTAAACACGTCTGAGATGTGAAAGGAGTGAGTTCAGCCGAAGCGTCGTTCATCTTGTATTTCTTCAGCATTTCCAGAATGTACTTCTCTTGATGAATGAGAATACCGTCTGGCTTTTGTTCCACCTGCAAGCCCAGAAAGAAACACATTTCCCCCATCATACTCATTTCGAATTTCTCCTTCATTACTTCCTCAAACTCGCGACATAGCTTCTCATTTGTTGACCCAAAAATTATGTCGTCTACATATACTTGAACGATCAGCACTTCACCGTTGACCTCTTTCTTGAACAACGTCATGTCAATGGAGCCACGTGTAAAGCCTTTACCCAAAAGATATTGCGTCAAAGTTTCGTACCAAATTCTGGGAGCCTGATGTAAACCGTAGAGAGATTTGTCGAGCTTGTACACTTTGTCAGGAAATTCATGGTCTTCGAAGCCAGGAGGTTGATTCACATAGATTTCTTCATCAATGTCCCCATACAAGAAAGCGCACTTAACGTCCATCTGGTACACCTTGAAATCCTTGTGTGCAGCATGAGCCAGGAAAATGCGAATGGCCTCAATACGTGCAACAGGTGCAAACACTTCGGTATAGTCAATGCCTTCTTCTTGATAAAAACCTTGAACCACGAGCCTTGACTTGTTTCTAATCACAACACCTCTATCATCTGGCTTGTTCCGGAAGACCCACTTTGTACCGATTGGAACCTTGTTCTCTGGAAGATCCACTAGTTGCCACACCTTCAGCTTTCTGAACTGTTGCAGCTCAGACTGCATAGAATCCACCCAACTTGGATCAGCTAAAGCTTCCTCTATACTTTTAGGAACGATCTGAGACAGAAAACACGCGAACAAGCATTCATTGATCAATCCAGACTGATGACGAGTCCTCACTCCATCCGTAATAGAACCAATGACGAGGTCATGAGGATGATTTTTTAAGGTTTTGAAATTTGAGTCAAGGTTGAGGGGAGCGGGTTCGGAGGTTTGATGGGATAATTCATGAGAGGAAGATGGACAGTCGGGTTGATGCGTAGGCTGTGAGGGTGAAGATGGGTTTTGTTGAATTTCGGAGTGAGGAGTGATAACGACGAGAGGAGGATTATCATTTGCTTCAGCAAGGATAGGAAGATTGAATGACTTGAACAGAGTATCTGAATCATAAAACCATTCTGGTCCAGACCCGGTGTTGGGAGTGTTTGATTCTTGCCAGTCAACATAGTAGGATTCCTGCACAATGCGAGTACGTTTGTTATAAACCCTATAAGCCTTTTGAGAAGAAGAATACCCCATAAAGAAACATTCATCAGAGACGGCTCCAAATTTCGTAATTTGAGCTTCGGTATTCAGCAATGTGCATGAACATCCAAACGGCTTGAAGAAATCGATCAGTGGCTTCCTTCCATGATACAGCTCATATGACGTCTTCATCTTATCCTTCACGATTAGGACACGGTTCAGCACATAGGACGCACAATTCACGGCTTCAGCCCAGAAGATAATCGGCAACTTTGACTCAATCAACATAGTACGAGCAGCTTCCACGAGTGTGCGATTCTTTCTTTCAGCAACTCCATTCTGCTGCGGAGTTCTTGCAGCACTGTATTGTCGAAGAATCCCTTTGTTTGCACAGAAAGAGTCAAAGATCTGATTACGAAATTCAGTTCCATTGTCGCTTCTGATTGCTTTGACTTTCTTGCTTCTTGAGCTTTCCACGGACAGGATAATATTCTGTAAAGCTTCAGTCGTGTCACTCTTTTGCTTCAAGAACCTAACCCAAGAGTACCTGGAATAATCATCAGTAACAACAAGACAGTAAGACCTTTTTCCCAGACTTTGAACACTAATAGGTCCAAATAAATCAGTGTGAAGCAATTCTAAAGGACTTGAAATAGAATTTTCCACTTTTGGCTTATGCGGCTTTTTATGTTGTTTTCCTTTGGCACATGAAAGACATTTTTCAACGACAGAAAAATCTTTGAATGGAAGACCTCGGACCAAATTGTTTTTGACAAGATTATTTAAAATTTTGAAGTTTATGTGTCCTAAACGTCTATGCCACAGGAAGCATTCAGATACAGAAGCTTTTGAAAGTAAACAAGTCATGGACGAAGAGTGAGATGCAGTGGATTTCATATTCAGCAGATATGTGTCATTGATGCGAGGTGCACGCATCGCCACCATCTCTTCGGGCACTTTGAATTCAGGCTTGAGAAATAAACATTCATTGGATTTGAACAGCACAGGAATATCCTTGTCACAGATTTGTGACACACTTAGAAGGTTAAACTGCAATTCGGGAACATAATTGACTTGCTCCAAAGTAAGAGATCCATATGACACATCTCCTTGACCAACCATCTTTCCACCTCTCTTATCACCTGCAAAAGAAACAAATCCACCATCCACGATCCTGTAATTGGTAAGCAGGTCTTTCAACCCAGTCATATGCCGAGAGCATCCCGAATCAATATGCCAATAACTATTTGTAGAGTTCTTCGGGAGTGCCTGGCAATACAAGACAAGAAATTACTTAATAACAGGTACCCAGACTTTTGCATTTCCGGGATTTGTAACTTTCTGTTTTCCCCCAAGGAATTGTTTTACAAAACTTGTTACCTTGTGGCCAAAGGATCTATCATGGTTTGTTCGATTTAATTTCTCTTTGCAATGTTTAACAACATGATTATCCTTACCACATCTGAAACAGTGAGATTTGTGACTTGTGCAGGAGGAAGTTTCTGAAAGCCTTTCCTCCTCACAATCTGATGTGTTAGAATCAGAGTCACTGTTGGTTTCAAAATCCATCTTTGTTTTATCAGTTAAAATCTTTGCATTATTTTTTAACGATGATTTCTTCTTTTGAGAAACATGAATTTCTGTAGGTTTTGAAATTCGTATTGGTGTGAAAGAAGGAATTGGATTAGAAAGAAATTTGTTGAAGCAGTTTTGAGATGTACTTGCATGACATTGATCATTTTCATTTGAAACAAAACTTTCTTGATTAACAGACACTGACTCATCACTACTACTATCTAAAGAAGAACAACTACTAGCTACACTACTGTCTGAGCTAGACTTCTTGGAATTAGAACTACTACTTGAAACAGACTCCTTAGAATTAAGACTACCGCATCCAAGCCCACTTGTGTTACCATATCCATTATCATAATCCTCCCTGATCTCCTTATGGTTCACTCCTTCTAGACCTGCATGCAGACTGTTAGCATCACTAGGAATTAAATCATTTAGGGGATGAGGTTTTGGAGTAGGTGAATAACAATGCGTGCTAGGAGGAGGATAAACCTTAGGAAACACATTCCCATTGTTCTCCATACCTATTCTGGTTTTTATTTTAGCTCCTCGTTGTTTAACGAGCATCTCTTCAACTTTCATTTGAGAAACGGTCCATCTATCTAACTTAGTCTGAAGTTGAGAGGTTTCAAATTGGGCTAATGTAACTCTTTTAGAAAGCATGTTTATCTCAACATTTTTTGCAAGAAGAGTTTGTTTTAAATGTTCATTTTCATGCATTGCCTCATTTAATTTCACAAAATATTTTGCTTCATTTTCCTTTAATTGGGTGTTCATGGTTTTTAATTCGTTGTTGTTGTCAATCAACAATCGATTTTCCTTGTAGATGCCGAACAAACGAATTCTACAAGGATGAGAGCACATATCTTGAACAGATTCATATGAAAGATCCATTATAACCTTTTCAGCAGCAAGAGCCTTTTCACATGTGCAAGCGGGTGTGCTTGCAGTTTTCTCATTCATCTTCTTCTCAGCTTCTTCCTTTTCACAGCTGTTAACTGTGTGGTCATTGCTTTGTTCATGAATTTGAGCTGCAAGAGCTTGATTGATGGCTTCCTCGGCTTCAGAGACCTCCGAACTCCAGTCAAAGTTAGTCAGAAGAGCCACTTCTTTGGTAGGTGTCAGGACCAAATTTGAGCCTTTACTCATCCAATACACAGATTCAAGTGCGGAAATCATGAATCCATGATCAAATCATAGTGTTTGCTTGTTGAAATCCTTAGATTTCGCCTCTGAAACTCAAGAACTTGAGGGTTTTCACACACAAGTGCTCTCTATCTTCAAAACAGCCGTCCAAGAGTATTTCTAGGGTTATTCTAGAGTGGCTATTTATACTAGAGAGAGCACAGGTCGTGAATGTGCTAAAAACAAGAGAATGTTATTGAAGTTAGTGCATTTTATGACATCAGACAGCCGAGATCGCCAAGAATGAGCCTGAAGTCGCCAAGACTGGTTGGTGACCTCGCCAAGGCTTGGTGAGGTCGCCAACCTTGGTGAGGTCGCCAAGGGTTGGCGAGGTCGCCAAGGAGGCTTGCCCAAGTCGCCAAGAACTCTTGGTGAGGTCGCCAAGCCTTGGTGAGGTCGCCAAGCCTTGGTGAGGTCGCCAAGCCTTGGTGAGGTCGCCAAGAACAAAGCCCAGATCACCAAGTCTTGGTGAGGTCGCCAAGGTTGGTGAGGTATCCAAGGCTTAGCAGCGAGATCTCCAAGAACAAACGAGATCTCCAAGGCTTATCAGCGAGATCTCCAAGAACAAACGAGATCTCCAAGAACAAAACCAGATCTCCAAGACCAGTATCCAAATCACCAAGACTATCTGGAAATCACTAAGAACAATCCCAAAACTCTAGGAATCATTATGGGATCGCTAAGGGTTGTTATTATGAAATCACTTAGTGTTATTAGCAAAACCCAAGTGAAGGATGAAACCAACTCCTAAGGTGTAATGTTTGAGTTGCCACCAACCTAATATAGGTCTTACAAATTCCCCCTTTGGTGGTAATACAAACATAAAAAGAAAACTAGACAACTATCTGAGTTGACCAAGCAGCTTCAGCAAGAATCTCCAGTACTTTCGTGCAAGGTTCCTGTAACGATCATCAAGGCAGACAATCTGTGCATCGTACAGAATCCATAGATCTTCTCGTGCAAACTTCTTCAAGTCAGAATAGTGCCACATTTCAATCACCCTTTCACTGCCCCGAGAGAGATAGCAGATTCCACGACCACCCATGGCCCAGTATTTCAAGGTACTTAGGCTTTCCGTCTTCATCTTCCTAGCAGCAATACACTCCCAACACCACCATCTTAGAAACAAACCAAAGTAGTTTGCATCCACTATCTCATATGGCCTAAGCCTTCGAGGGATGGTGTCAAGGCGACTATAGAATAACCACTTTAAGTAGCTTCGATGCAGTAGTCTCAGTTCGATCGCTGCGAAGAGTCTTATTATGCAGCCGTCTTCCCTTTCAATAACCAGCTCATGAGTATCACCACTGTAGTACCAACAAGTTATAGGATTGCTTTTCTGATCTCCTTTTATTTTCTTTGTGACCAAATCTTTGCTGATACTTTTATACATAACTTTGTGAGGGACTTCAGCTCTTTGCCTTCTGAATGTCTTGTATTTCTTCTTCTCAGTCTTGATGGGACGATTTGAGCTCACATTGTAGATGGCCCTTATTTGATCCTCAGCATCTCTGCCTACAGGATCATTTGAGTGATTTATCAGAGGACGCCATCTGAGCTGCTTCAACTCCCAAGAAAACAGATTTAGAAGATCCTTTATTTTGGCGAAGAATTGAACGAAACCGTTTCTACGCTTGACAATGAATGCCTTGAATTCATGATCGTATTTCCACCCAAGAATCTTCATTCCATCATCTGATTCAACGTTTGGAGGCATATCTTTAAGCTTTTTAGCAGTAAACTGCACTAAGGCTTTCCGATAAGGTTCCATCTCCTTCCATTCGTCGACCAAAGTAGGAGCGTCTTTCCTTCGGTGTTCCTCCACTCTTTTAGCTTCACGATCGTCTTGCTGACGCTTTATTTTCTTATTTTCTTCAAGAATATGTTCTTTGACCATAGTTCGTAGACCGGGGATTTGCTTTCTGCTGTAGCTTTTACGAGCATATCCCCTTAAGTCTAGAAAGTCTTGTAATTCTCTCTTGTTCATTTTATTTACTTCAAGCGTAGCAGTAGCTGGACTGGGTGGAGGTGAAAACCGATCAAAAATCTCAGGAGGAGGAGGCATGTATTGTGCGTGCATCTCTCGTATCTTCTCCCTCAGATTATCATTGAACTGAACATATTCAAACTTCTTGTCTGTATCAGCGAAAGGATTTGCACGAGGATCAGTAAGCTTCTCTGCAAGTTTGTAGTTGTACAGATGTTTATCCATGTCTTGCTCATCGGTATACAGTTCCACTAGCTGTGACTCCGTGAGATTCATTAGGTAGGATAAGGGAATCCCACGAGAGATTAACTCTCTGACATAATTTGCAATCACAGACTCGTCAGAAGGATCAACATTATCACCAGCTAGGTTAGGAATTATTCTGATTCTGGGTTCTCTCTCATCAGAGTTGTGAACTTCTGTCTCGGAGTATTCTGATCCAAGGCCTATTTTTGATGGAGGACGTATGGATTCTTCCAATTGTTTGATGGCCTCTTGCCTTGCAATCTCATCCAGTGTCCTTTCAAGAAGTATTTCATCCTTAGCAGCTCTGATGGATTCTTCCTTCTTCCTTTGCTTCTCCATTTCCTGTTCATACACCTCTTCAGGAGTTAGTTTTCTTTTACCTTTGTCAGGCCTAACTGAAGGACCAGCTTCATGAGATGAGACTGGATTATTTGCACCCTGACCACCACTTGCACTTGTTATTGGAAGAGTCTGAATAGGTTCAGAGTCAGTGCCGGTGGTGATAGCAGTAGACTCTGGCAGTGAAGGTTGGGCTGTAACTCCTTCAGGGTTTGCCTGATCTTCTAAGTGATGGACTGGTGAAGGAATTGATGATCCGATAGCATCTTCTACGTTTTGAGGTTCGCTTTCCACTGGCTCAGATCTAGGACGAGTTGGAGAAGTAAACTCAACCGGTTCATCTTTGATCTCGTAAATTATCTCCTCATCATACTCATCATCAGCAGTAAATTCCAAGTTTATGAAGTTTGTTGCACTGGAGTCATAAATGAGGTTATTTAGACGCTCAGCCAAACTTATATCATTGAAGATCTCATCTGGAATCATGCTGAGAGGTTGAATTTCCAATACTTCTCCGGCTTCAATGGATTCCTCAGTAACAATCACACCACTTCTGCTACTTGGATCAGTAGCCAAGGTGTTTGCATAGAATTCTCGAAATGCAATTCTTCCAAGATCCAGAAACTCACTTTCAACGTGTAAGTGTTTCAGCTGTTCAGAAATCTCAGATATAGCACCTTCAGGCATAACAATGCTTATTGGCTGTTGTACTGGAGGAGCCAACTGGAGTTGTAATGATACTTCAGGTATGACAGGAGGTTCATTAGGTTCACCCATGGTTAAAGCAAGTACCTCTCCAGAAGATGATTGGTTTGCTTCAAATGCAGCCTTTGAGAATCTTGGAAGTTTGATATTCTCAGGAGGTGGCACTAAGCTTATTATGGATTGAAAAATTTCTTCTTCCTCTTCATCGTTTAATTCATCATTCAAAAAGGTATCGCCATAGGAAATGTCAACATCAGGTTCGGAAGATTCGTTGTCATCTGATTGAAAATCAGCAAGATGTGTATCATCTATATCTTGTTCTGTGACAACGTTAAGAGTTATTTCATCAGAGGCTTTGCCAGGCAGGCAAGGACTTGGTTCTTTATTATTCTGATTGTCATCTGTTGAGGGAGGCGGATCCAGTATCTGATCGTCACCTTGGTTACCACTTCCACTACCTCTAGCTGCATCATCATTTGTACTGGTAGTTTTATTATTTCGGAGAGCTTCAGCCAATAGCTTTTTCAATCTATCAATTTCTTCTGCTTGCTCTTTAATTTTCTCATTGGCTTTAAGAAGCTCTTGATCTTGTTCTTTTATTCTGTCATTTGCTTCTTTAAGCTTGTCGTCAGAGGAAATGCTAGAGACATCAGGATTTTGCCTCAGGATCACTTCTTGAGCAGGAGCAGTTGAAAAAGGCTGAGTCTCAATTTGTGCTACTGGTTCCAAGTTTGTGATGAGTATATCAGCAGAGGCATCAATTTCTTGGACAGTAGTTTCAGTGGTGGCGACAGGAGCAGATTGAGTAGCAGCACCAGTTCCAGATCCAGAGATTTGCCCTCTTCTTATTTCAAGCTTTTTCTTTTCCTGAGCATACTTTGATCTTCTCTCTCTTCTTTTGGATGGATTAATATGACCTTCATACATAAATGATGCTGAATCTGTTTCACGTGAATCAGATTTTGAGTTAATTGGTGAGGAGTCATCTTGAGTAGGCCTTGACTTTATTTTCTTCAGCTTCTTATGGCTTGAAGCTTCAGGTTGTTCACTAACTTTAGCTTTTTCTCCTGTTTTCAATTTCTTCTTTTTGGGACCCCTTGCATCAGAACTGGTGGAGTCGGAACCAGAATCTGATCCAGGCTGGAATCTTGACCCAGATTCAGGTTTGGATACAGAGTTATTAGATTTATTTTCACCATCATTTCCAGACTTATCTGCTTCACTATCAGATCCTTCCTCTTCATCTTCTGAATTATCTGAATCAGCTGAAACTCTGGATGATGCCCTGTTTTCTGGTTCTGAGTGCACGGGATCATCATGAATTGGAGAGTTGATTGGATGATCATCTTGTACATTTGCTTCATTATTCTCTGGTTCGGCAGCATTGGCATCTGCCATATCCTCATCAGCATTATTATTTTCTTGATCTTCATCCATGTCTTCATCGACGTCAATTCCCTCAATCATGTTTGGGAAAAATGGTATCTCGGGTCCATTGTACTGACCTATCTGGTAGCGGGTGTAAGAACCGGACATCATTCTCCTGGGAACCAAGTATGGTTCTATCTTTTGCAAGTTTGGGTAGAAGCGATCAAGAATGGCTTGAACGAATCTCGGGTACATCCAGAACTTCTCTGATTTCCTCGTTGGATGCAAATTGTAATTCATCCAGTTAATTATTTGCCTTGAGAGGTTGAAACCTGCACCGGATGCTAAACCATGCAGTGCCCAGGCAGTCTCTTCCACAAAGTCATCAGTTCCAGACTTTCTTTGAGCGAAAGCAGAAATGAAGAAAGTGATGATGCACCTCCAGTTTTCTGGGAACAATGTCTTCTTTATCTTAGGATTTGTAGCCATGGAGAGATTTCCTTGATAACCCATCATAAGGATTGTGTCTTGCCATTCGTTCTTTGGGAAAGAATCAGGACAGAGTGCATCATTTAGCTGCAGCACTTCTCGGACTCTTTCTTCAGTTATTTCAACATACACATTTTGAATTCTTGATCTAATGGATTTGAAACCATTGTCAGTAACGAATGTGTGTGCATTGTTCCAAAAATCATTTATTATACCCGAGCTGATGACAGGCTCAATTTGAATGCCAGTGATCCAGTTTGAGTTCTCTAGGATTCTGAAGGCCTGTTCATAACGACCAGCATCTGTCCAGTTTCTGTTAATTTCACAGAATTGATTGTGAGACTTTGAGAAGTCCAGAGGGGCATTGGCTGCATGTTCCGGTCTGGGAGGCATCTGCACATAAGAAATAACATGATCACATCAAATTTGACAAGTCAAGTGAATGTCGTGTCACACTAAATTCGTGATAGTGACAGAGCTTTTCAATTTACTTGCAAAGATATAAAGGAAATTTACTTAAGGCATAGGCTCAAATTTCTTCAAATTTAATCAATTTGGCGTAACAGAAGATGTCAGTAGAATTTACCCAAATTCCAGTAATTTCCCTTGAAATTTTAAATTTTTATTGTAAGAGATGACTTTGGTGAATGATTTTGACCCAAAAATTCCGCTTGAAGTTTATTTGATGAAAAACACAAGTAATGGCAAATTATGATAGAATTTTGAGAACTTTGTGTAAAAGTTCACTCAAATGAGTGGACTCTTGTTAAATGGTCACAATTTGACTCAAAAGACTCAACAAGCTTAAGAAGAAATCAAGAAGTGATTCCCCCTAAACTTGTGCTTTTCACAATTTGAAATTATTGATTTTGAGATCAAACAGAATTCTTGTATCATAATTCCTTATTTCTGTATGATTTGAGCAGTTTGAGACACTTACAAACACATATATTCTATTTAACTACTTATGCATTCATAAGAAGTCAAATGATGAAACGGAATACATGTATAAAGTTCTTACATGCTTAACACACATAAACCAAAGTCAATTAAAGTCAAGTAAAGAACAAGAAGCATTCAATATCAAACATGAGCATCAACTTCAAGTTCAGAAACAAATAGGATCAATCAGCCCTAAATTCTAACCTTGTTAGCAGTTATTTCCTTATAAGTGTGATATGAGCTTCAATAGTTCCTAACCTAACGATTTATTCAGAATAACAGATAAGGAATCATAAAACAATGACTAATATGCATGTCATTTCGTTAAATCAGGCATGTTTGTGAACCACACACAATTTCAGAAATCTAACATGTAAAGTCATATTTTATGAGATTTATTGAGTTGAAGGACAAAATACAAGAGACAATCCTCCTGAATAGACAGAAGTCAAGTATCCAACACTTTATTAGAGATCAGAAGACATACCTCAAGGAAGATCTAAATTTTGCTAAGATCTAATTGAGAAATATCAGGAAATCAACAGGTTCAAAGCTTGATCCTGTTTGTGATCAATCATACACTGATTAGGAATTTGACTAAGGTAATTCAAGTTGATTGAAGAAGTTTAATGAATTGCCCCTGTGTGGCTCAATAATTGCATCTCAAATATTGCCGAGAAATCATGAAACATACCTCTTTGATGATCTAAATTGAGCTAAGATCAATGTGAGAGACAAGAAGTTCTTGTGGTGTTTCAGGACAGAATCTGTTATTAAATCAGGCAAAATTCGTTAAACAATTGAATTGAAGCCACACACATCCAAAATAGGGTCAGAATCATTAAACAGGAGTGAAATACACCAGATTTGACTTAAAAAGTCAACTATGCAAGCATTCATCAAAAACCAAATCAAGACAAGTTAAACATTGCAGATTTGCCATAAATTAAGTTCAAACCTATGTTGGACAACTTGAAGTCCTCAACTTGACTTATTTTAAGAAGTTAGGTTGCATATCTAGTGAATTTCAATTGAGAATGAGAAACCCAATGAAATGGTCATAAGTAGCCTTTGTGTTGCGTTATTTGGTCAATTTTATTTAAAACAACATGAAAGCGACCAATGTTACCATTTCTCATCAAGGGTTTCATTCCTCAGGTTATTTGAGTCAAGAGACTCTTATTGGAATGAGTTTAAACCATTTAAAGTCCAATTTTGGTCATACGGATAAATTTGAGAAAATTTTGCCATGTGAACCAATATGATGAGATTTGCATTCAAGTTTATCTCATTTAGGACTTAAACCATTTATTGAAACTCATTAATTTTGTTTCTTTTCATAAATTTAGAAATTTGACATGAATTGTTCCAAAAATCAACTTATTACCTTAACGGGTCAAACTAAGACCATGTCTAGTTTTAGCATCAATTTTGAAGCTTTTGAAGCCCGGATTGCATTTGGAAGCAACCAAATGCAACTCATTGATGTTTTGAAACATCCAATACCAAAGCAAACTCATTATTCAATCCATCCCATTCATATTTAACCAGTTGAGAAATCAAACAGTGAATTATTCAAAAACTATTCTACCATATCAATTTCAACCTACTTAGCCTAGACCAAGTAATAGGTTCCAATCAAGCAGCAGGTTTACATCACAGTTACCATTCTCAAATTAGTTTTTGATTCCAAAACAACACAAATTTTCACATTCTAACTCCCACTTTTATTTAAGATCACGGCCCTGTTCTTGATAAACAATACCAAGTGATTAGATTAACAATTTTCACTAGAGAAAAGTTAAGAACCCATTAACAGTCCATTGTAACCATCCCCTGTTTTCGGTTCACAAACGAATGGGAATGAAGAAACATTTACCTTAATGAAGCTTGAAGGTGAGGTTTAATCACAAGATGAGATGAAAGAATCTGTGCAAACATCAACCAAATGCAAGCAATAAGAACCCGATTCGAAATCAAGGACCGTCGGCCAAGAATTTTCACACCCGAAATCAAAACTCTAAGTTAACCTAGAAATTGATTTAGAGACTAACCTGATGGTGCAATGAGGGTGTGCGGACCAACCCTAAGCGCACGAATGTCAGATTCCGATGATCGAATATAAGGTGAAAGGAGGTCGGCGGTGAGAGGAGATGATTGCCGGAGTTTCACCGAGAGAGAGTGGGAGAGAGCGAATGCGTGTTTGAGTTTGAATGAGAAAGAAAAGGCTTAACTTCTCCTTTTATTAGGCGAGGTCGATAAAAAGAAACTTAGGGTTTAAATTTCTGTATAAACGAAATCGCCAAGAAGAAACTTGGACCAGTCGAGATCGCCAAAGTTGTTGCAGTTAGCGAAAACGCCAAGCCAAAGTTACCGAGATCGCCAATTGAGATCGCCAAAGAGAGAATAAACGAAGTCGCCAAGGGAAACTAAGCCGAGATCGCCAACTATTTTCGACTAGGCGAGATCGCCAAGAGGAAATCAGTTATGGCGAGATCGCCAAGCTAAACTCTCAGTTATTTAAAAAATTAGCAAAGAGACCCCGAGATCGCCAAGTTAGATTCGAGATCGCCAAGCATAAACTTGAGATCGCCAATCATAAAATTGAGATCGCCATGGCAAATTCGGTGAAATCGCCAACAGAATCATCCAAACTTGAAAAATTTTATAACAGCAGGAAAAAGTTTTATGAAGAATTTTCTGGTTTAAGATGCATTTACAACCAAAATGAGAACATCCGAAGTAAAAGCATTTGTTAGGACCGATTTTCACTACGAGAATCTCGATCTTGAGCAAGAACATGTTCGGATGAGAAAAACTCAAAAACAAATGAAAAAGATGATGATGATGAATCATAGATAATCATAAACAAGAAAGATGATGAACAATCGAATGATTTCATTAATCGAATGCTTACAATCAATGAATCATGAAGAACACTTTCTCTCTCTAGAATCCATGACTCACTCTCTCTCTAGAATGGAAACCTCACACTCTACAAGAAATTCATCATCTCCACATTCGGAGACTCTTTTACTTGTAATGGGCACCCTCACTATATATAGTGAGGGTGACTAACGACAGAAAAACACGACAAATGAACGAAATTACAAGTAAAGCAAATAAACATAAACTGATAATTAAATCAAAGCTGATTAAATTAATCTGAAGCTTGACTCGCTCGAACCGATCTTCCGTTGACTTTTACGTTGACTGTTGACCCGAACGGTTGACTTTTCCAGAAAACGGTCTTCGGTCCAAACTTGCAAGCCTTGAGCATCACAACTCAGTCTCTAAATCGATTCACATGGATTCTTCAGTCGAATGCTTCGGTAAACAGATTTGATGGCGTCAGTCACCAAGATTTTAAGTTCCAACAATTTCCCCCTTGACTGATGCTTTCAAATCTGTTCAACTGCTGAAGAATCGCTCTGACGTACATCTTCAATGAGAAACTGATAAACCGGAGACAATCTGTCGTAGAGATTCCCCCTCTGAATAAGCTTCTTCTGTTCTCGTTGCTCCAGTTCGAGATCCAAGTGTTCTGACTCACTCGGTTCACACGGTCGGGTACAATACTGAGAAAATGCTACATCTCGGAGTCCAAACCGCAACAGACTGAATCAGATAAACCAGTTTGACACCGAACATGCTCCAACTTCAGATAATCGACCCGATATCCAAATTCACAATAATTCCCCCTATTTCTCTAAATCTCCCCAAAAACATCAAGTCGGAAGCGTAAAAACAGATGCGGAGAGTCGAACCGTCGCGATCGGTTGCCTAGAGAAACGGGATAAACAATCTTGAAATCGGACAATCTCGCGAAAAATCGGAAGCCGGATGCTGACAGTTGTGAATAATCTGCTGACTGAGGTTGGATGCGAAAATTAAATAAACTGTTAAATTTCTTCAATAAACGGTCATCCGAGAGATTTAATAGGATAAATTCCAATATTTAACTGAGATTCCAGTTAATCCGGTTAGTTGACGACAGCGCTGCATCCACTAAAAATAAACCGTGAGATATAACGAGAAAGCTGAGTAATTAACCGGATAATAAAGCTAACCCGTCAGTGATCGATAGCAAACGTTACGCGCGACGCCAATAAACGAGAACCCCAATAAAATAGAATAAATCCGAGACCAATAAAATATTTTCTGAAATTCCGTCGCGGCATTATCTCGTTCGTCTCGAAAAACTAATAAAAATACCCCGCGTTTGACGAATAATGCAGAATATTTAATTTGTCAATTAAATCTCTCAAGAAAAATAAATTAGTGGAATTAAATCCCCCAAAGAAACACAAATCCATGTCTAATTAAATAGACCAATCAGGATTCAGTTTCCAAATAAATCTACGGCAGGAATTCAACAGATCCAATGGCTGGTTGCACATAATCCGCGTGAATGGGTTTCGCCCAATCAGAGCTCAGCAGCTCATTCCCTTCAACGGCTCTCTTTTTAGCAGAGTGGACCCACCGAAAATTGTAACCCAATCAAAAGCCAACAGCCTACAGCCACTAACGGCTCATTCTCCATGAGCTGGTCCCACATGCATATCAGAGCACCAATCAGAAACAGCCAGCCACTTGCCTTCCAACGGATTTCTTAGACAGCTGGGTCCCACGTGAATGCATCCTCCAATCACAGCGCGACAACGAGAGAGAGGATTGACTAAGGCTGCACTTCAGCCAACAAAGAGAGAGAAACAACATTCTTTTCCAGCCAATTGTGCGCCGCCACGTCATCCTTCTTCTCAACAAAGTCGTGAGCCACCCCAGAAACCCTAAAATCGTCGGAAAAACACAACCCTTCACCGGAAAAGCGTAAGAGCTTCATATCTTGCTCAATTCTTGACCAAATTCTAAGATTCTTATACCCCTGAACTCGTGATTCAATTCTCTACAGGTCTGGACGATCAAAAAGTGTTGAAACTGTCTCGAGCGAAAACCCATTATCAAGTTCGCTAAGCGAACAAGTACGCTAAGCTTTCCAGAAGTCCGCTAAGACGAACGTGAAGTTCGCTAAGACACTGAGAAGTCCGCTAGAGACTCAAGTCCGCTAAAGCATAAAACAAGTTCGCTAAAACTCGTCAAGTTCGCTAAAGCTGACCATGAAGTCCGCTAACACCAGTCAAGTCCGCTAAGAACTGATACAAGTTCGCTAGGAGCATCTTCAAACCTTCAAACACATGAACAAAATCTGGAAAAACTCGATGAACTGTGAAGAACACCCACTTAACATCTTCCTGATGCGATTTTGATGTTCCAGAATGAGTGTAGATAACAGATTCATGACGGATTCGAGAAGAAAAACCATTCACGTGATTGTTCTGGCCACAAACAAACCTTAAACAGCAGCAACTTCGATCAAATCAGCTCCTAAATCTGGAAATCTCTCAAGAACACGAAGAACACACACTTACACCGTCAGTGTGTGTTTTTCCAGATCCGCTCAAACCATTGAGAATCAGACGAAATGGATGCTTCCAATGGATCCGGAATGCGTTTTCTACTGAGATTCATACCTCACTTCATCCAAATCCATGAAGAAATGCCCAGAAAACGAAGAATCAAACCCAAAAATCTTCAAAAACTTCAAATACGGGAAAAACTTCAAAGTTTCAAAAATCTGCTCGGATCTTCATTTTTTCACCAGATCTGAAGATGTAAAACACTAAATAACATCCAGATGCACTCCCAAACATGAATCCATCATCCATATCAGAAGGTTGCGTGTTCGTTTCACGTCAGGTTCACCATTTGTTAGGACCGATTTTCACTACGAGAATCTCGATCTTGAGCAAGAACATGTTCGGATGAGAAAAACTCAAAACAAATGAAGAAGATGATGATGATGAATCATAGAATTCATAACAAGAAAGATGATGAACAAATCGAATGAATTCATTAATCGAAAGATTACAATCAATGAATCATGAAGAACACTCTCTCTCTAGAATCCACGACTCACTCTCTCTCTAGAATGGAAATCTCACACTCTACAAGAAAAATCATCATCTCCACATTCGGAGACTCTTTTACTTGTAATGGGCACCCTCACTATATATAGTGAGGGTGACTAACGACAGAAAAACACGACAAATGAACGAAATTACAAGTAAAGCAAATAAACATAAACTGATAATTAAATCAAAGCTGATTAAATTAATCTGAAGCTTGACTCGCTCAAACCGATCTTCCGTTGACTTTTACGTTGACCGTTGACCCGAACGGTTGACTTTTCCAGAAAACGGTCTTCGGTCCAAACTTGCAAGCCTTGAGCATCACAACTCAGTCTCTAAATCGATTCACATGGATTCTGCAGTCGAATGCTTCGGTAAACAGATTTGATGGCGTCAGTCACCAAGATTTTAAGTTCCAACAGCATTAAAATTCTCAAGTGAGAACTCAGTAAATTGCAAAAACTTTAAATGAGCTCATTAAGGGCATTTTGGGAATATTTAAGATTTCTAAGTGCATAAAATGCTATAAACACCATATTGACTCAGAACTTTTAAAATTCACAAACTTGACCAAAAAACCTTACTGAATCAAGACAATTTGAGTCAGACCAGCCCAAACTTACCACAACGGTTGATTTTGACTTAGAATGCAAATGGACCTCAAATTTCTCAAATTTGACAAATTTAGCCTAAACTTGATGTTTTTAAGCACAAAGCACCCAAATTCACTTTTTATGCCAAATTTGGTTATATCAAAGCATAGTGCTTTCATTTGCACCGTTAAATCCTTATTTTCTGGTAATTTCCTGTAATTTGCTTAATTTTGCATATTTTTGCTCGGTAATGGTTGGACTATGTTAGGAATCAAACCGGTCAATTACGTGATCACAGACACTTACAAGTCAAATTCCCTCTCAGATTCAGTAACCTAAGTCAGATTGTCGGTATTGTTATCCACTTAAGCTCAAGCAAGGCAATTTTCAGCAAAATCACTGTGATGTCATTTATCATGTTTTAGTTTGATTTAATGACAATTGTGTTGACTTTTTATTCCACAAAGTCAAACAGTTATCCTAGCTTTGTCTATTTAGCACTTCAGTCATGCACAACACACATATGGAATTTCTTCCCCCTATTTCTTTAGAGGTAAGTACTGATTTCAAAATGGATGAATATTTTTGTTTCACGTGAACACAAGGTAAGAGTTCCCTCAGCAGATGTGTCACGGAATGTTTTCAATGATAATGACAGTACGCGTGAACACAAGGTCAGAGTTCCCTCAGCAGATGTGTCACGGTATGTTTTCAATGATAATGATGGGACGCGTGAACACAAGGTCAGAGTTTCCTCAGCAGATGTGTCACGGTCAATGGATGGATGTGAGATATTTCTCACTTATTGAGTAATGTGTGATATTTCACACTTATTGTATGGTTTGAAATCAGCACTTTCCGCAAAAGAAATACTCGAGTGTGTTGGTTAACTTACTTAGCACAGACTTGAGCAAGTTTAAAGGATTTTACTAACTGTTTTGACTTAAAGTCCACAATTTCATGGTTTTAAGAGTTAATCACAGGATTTGCCTAGTTCTTAATTTGCTGAGCCTACCGACACATCGAATGATAGAATTACTGATCGATTGGATCATATCCTATGGTCAGATCACAAGACCAGAATTATATCATGTTCCCCATAGTTTGCCCAACCAAAACCAAAATTTTCTGGTTTTCTTTCTCAAAGTTTATTTTAGGCATTGCAGAATTGCAAAAATCTTGTGCTTAGACTCAAGTACTCATCAAGTGCCTTTACAAAAGTTGTTGGGAATTACTCGATTCTAATTTACATGATTTTTATTTATTTTTCCAAATTTTTTGGAATTTTCTTCAATTTTTCAGTATTTATTGAAGCATCACTAAAAATTCAAGATTTTGACTTTGACATCAGGTATTCAACAAGTGTCTTCACAAAAGTTGTTTGAAATGACCCGATTCTATTTTTAGTGATTTTTATTTATTTTTGCAAATTTTTGTGATTTTCTCTAAATTTTCAACCGTGAGTCGGTTTAGGCCAGTCCGACTGACACAAGGACTCAAAATAAAATAAAATAAAATAAAGATAAAATATTTTTGGTATTTTCTGAAGATTTGATTAACACTTAATGAAGTGTTTTATTTGATAGTCAAGGAAAAATGACCAAAAACTTAAGAAGATTCAAAAAAAAAAAAAACTAAAGGTAAAATCTTTTTGTGTTTTCTTCCAAAAAATTTAAAAACAAAATCTTTTTGGCTTTTCAACTTGGTGTCAGAAAGATTGAAACAAAAATAAAATCTTTTTGGATTTTCAAGATCAGATTATTGTGGGCTCATAAAGCAAGCAAAGACAATACCTCTAAAACGACACTAACTAAGATTAAGGCACTTATTCTAACGGAACCTTAAGAAGAGCCTACTCAAAGTTAATCATTCCTATTGATTGTACTAGGAAGTTAAACCTAGAAACATCAAATCCCTTGGTGAAGAGATCTGCAAGCACTACTACAAAACAGGCCTTTCTTGACGTGCAATGCGTGTCAAGAAAGGGCCTTCTTGACACGCAAATGCGCGTCAAGGATGGAGGGGTCAAGAAGCTTCTTGACGCGCAAAATGCGTGTCAAGAAGTTCTTGACGCGCGAACAATGACACGCATTTTATGACGCTCAATGCGCGTCATAAAATGCACGTCAAGGAAGCCCCCGTCATAAAGGGAGATGACACGCATTTTTGCGCGTCAAGAATTTAAAAAAAAATGAAAAAAAAATATTTTTTAATAGAATCACTATTTTCTACATTAAATGAATATTAACCTGATAATACAATATAAAAATACACATATAGCAATATAATGCATTTCATATATATAAAAAACATTACAAAGTTAAAATGACTTTACAATGGATCATAAATGGTACCTATAACCTATACTAATAATCCAAACACTCCGTAGCATTCTTACAACATGACTTTGTTGCCTAATGATGATTCTGAGGTACACAAGACGACCATGCCACGAAACGCACCTATCATACATAAAAAAAAACACATTTGTAAAAGAATCAATGAACTAGCTAATAATAAACACATTACCCGATCACCACAAAAGTTTTCTAAAAACTTTCCAGTAACATAAACTTCACCAAGAGCCTGCTGTTTATAAACTTCACCAAGAGCCTGCACCAGAATTATAGTACCAGCCCCATCTTCACGAAATGATTTAACTTTCTCAATTTCTGTTTATATCTACCTGAAACATCAATGTTTAAATCTGTCATTTCTTGCAAGTTGCAATAATAATAAAAGAAGAGATGGGAATAAGCATACTAACAACAGCAGTTTGCTGTGAAGGGGCTGTTTGCACCACAGCAGGGCTGCTGCTATTGAATAAGGCAAACAGGAGAAAAAAGACATCAAATGATAAGTAACAGAAAGTTATAAACGCGGGAAACTCTTGACTAATATGATACCTAAGTATATGTATAGTAATATTTCTGTAATCTTGACCATATAATTTACCTCCTGTCATCGCCCAAACAACCATTTCACTAACCGAAATCAATATAATATTTACATACGTCTATAGCCTCCCGAACCTTAGCTTCCCGGCTAGTAAAATCAGTAGAAACACCGTTTGGGTGCACTAGTTGTGTTGGTTCTTGGAGGACCTTTTATTAGCCATCTTTCAACTGTCAAAAAAATAAAAATATTACTCCCCGACAAGCACACATGCCATCAATATCAAATCAGTAATACTAAGAAGTTAATATGAGTGTCTATACAACTCAATACTGGAAGGGTAACAAAGATTGTGGCACGCAGCTAGATCATAATTCATAAGCAGTAGTATTATACAAGTTACATGTATAGTATCTTACAAATTATTAGTGCTATAGCCTCCAGATAACCAAACATAGTAGTCAAAGGCGCCAAAGGTTGTGCGACTAGGCACCCAGGCCATAGAAGGCACCTCAAACCGCCCTCAGTCGGAGAGGCACGCTGAACTGGAGAAAACCGAGCCTGAACCAGCTAAAAATGACCAAGAAACAGTCTAAAACAAGTGACTGGAGATGTACCTATACCCTCCTAGCACCTGATCCAAATACATGCCTAAAGTAATGAGTGCATGAAATATTGAAATTGAGTACTCGCATACATATTTATTTGAAGTAAAAGAATTAAAAAGTACACATGCAGTTTCTAATTCCTGTAATATACCATGGGCTAGGAGCATAGATGGTGATGGTTCGAGTGGTGTAGAGCTTACCCGTTTCAGGTTCAAGGTGTCGACTTGTAGGATGTGTGATAAGGTGTGTTTGTTCTCTGGGTAAGCAAATTTGCGCCATGATGCAGATGTGATGCGTTCCCATGGGTGCTTATAAGTGTACTCTTGTGAGTATGCTTCAACCATTCAGCTTTAATGGGTCGTTTTTACCTGGATGGAGTTGCGCAACGTTATAATGTGTGAAAACAATAACCCAAGTTCTAGCTTTTAGTAATACTATCAGCTTTCAATATAATGGAATTAGGTTCAAAGGTCTTACTTGAAATGAATTAACGCAAGACTGTTGTCTTGTATCCCATACCTGCAAAAGACAAATGCAGCAGCAATGTCAATTTCCAGGATATATTTATTAAGCTGTTGTCTTGTATCCCATACCTGCAAAAGACAAATGCAGCAGCAATGTCAATTTCCAGGATATATTTATGCACACAATGAGTGTGAGAAGCCAAGGCAACACTATTTAGAACAAATATTGTTGTAAATTTTTTTAAGTTAAAGACTACCCCCGAGTCGTCAGCTGGGTTCTTGAACACATTTTCGGCACAACAGCAATTAGATATAAGAGGATAAATATGGAGGCTTTACGTGTGATCTGGACCTGTATAGATATTCAAAAATAACATTTTTTTGGCTGCTGGTAGTTCTTTATTTGCCTCAGTAGTGTCTTCCTTTGGTGCCTCTTTGGTTAGTGAGATAGTGAACACAAAAATGAAATGAAAGGTGCTGAAAGTACATAGTGATAGGCAAAAAGAGAGTATAATGTAAACATATTATAAACAAGCAGGGGACTTACATGAACCATCCTTCATCAAACCAGTTGTAGCATTATCTTCAAATCACCTTAACATCCCCCTTAGAAGAAAGATAAGTCAAAGATTTTCATAGTAACAAAATAAAAAAAAAGTACAAAAACTTACAACATTCAGATGGATAAGGTCTCGAGTCTAAGGCCTAAAAAAATGTTCGTTGGACATCTAAACTGAATTGAAAAACACAGGGAGCAAGTTTCATAGAATTTCTAAAAGAGCATGTTGTAAAAAAAATATATATATAATTAAAAAAAATATGTATGAAAAGTATTTCTTATACTGAGATATATATTTCTTCAGTGTTAGACGAACGTACGGGTCATGGTACTTGGTTTCACCATCCTGAACGCGTTCCAGGATACCAATGTAATCTAAAAGTGTGACAATATTTAAGTAATGAAATTGAGTTGTGAATAAGATTAAGATATACCTGTTAGGACATCAACACCAGTAGTTGAAGACACTAAATCTTCAAAAGGTGTGAGCTGAAAGTATGTCTTTGAATAAATAAGCAAGTCATCTATAGGAGTAGCAATGACAGGAGCACCGATTTTCAATGAGACGGGATGATTGACCAGTTTTAGGTATGATGGCGGGTCTGCACAGATGTAATCTGAAATTCTGTAAATGTTAAAGTAGGAGTTCAGGAGAATACATATTTATCTATGAGAATATAGGAGGTTTTGTCGGGCAGAAGTTGTGTCGACCACCTCCTAATAACGCGTATCTCAATCGGCGTACCAAGTGTACCTTTAGTAATGTCATCGACCTTGATCACCTCCATTTATGATAACCTGGAAATAGCATAGTATAGAATTAAATTGATTAATTACATTGAGAGAAAAAATAGGTATATATACAACTGTAGATATACTGTTAAAAGAAATAAGTAATGAGATGTTGGACCACTCATATACATTACAATGTTATAAAAAAATATATGACTTAGTTGGTAGTTCATTTTTTTTATAAAAATTATAGAAGCGATGGGTATTGAGATAACAAATATAGTAATAGTTTGATTTGCAATGTCATTAAATACAGAGGAGCCAATGTTGTAAGACGGAGAGGGTGAAACAGTTTAAAAGCTATGCAGCATTATTAGTTATCACAGTTCTAAGCTGTATGATATAAGAAATTTATAAAATGAGAGAAGCAAGCACTATCACATAAACACAAACAAATATACATGTATAGTATTAGTTGAGGTATATAAATGAAGATGTAATGTTGTTATGATAGTATAGACAATTACAATAACAGTTGTTAAGTATTAAAACTTTA
>JBCNJP010000006.1:28780149-28847897 GCA_039602395.1 Deinandra increscens subsp. villosa
CAAACAAACAAGGAACAAGACAATCAGATTAGTTTCGCTGGGAGAGATAGTTTCGCCAGCAATTTCGCTCGGAAATCCTGAATAATTTCGCTGGAACTTAAATTTCGCCAGCAGTTTCGCTTAGGAACAATGAACCAATTCAGCAATTTCGCCAACTAGTTTTGCTGTATGCACGGGCAGCACTTTCGCTCAGAAATACCCGATGACACACAGTTTCGCTAGCTAGTTTCGCTGGAAACTGGTTTGAACTTTCGTTCAAGAAAAATGTCAATAGTTTCGCTTCGGATTTAGGGCGAAAGAATAGTTTCGCCCGGTAGTTTCGCAGAGAAACTACAGATTCGCTTGATAGTTTCGCTGTCTGAAGGCACAGTTTCGCTGAATAATCAGCAGTTTCGCCCAGAACAGAAAACCCTCTTTTTGAAGAAGAAATGATCAACAATCAACCCAAATTACTATGAAACAATGATCAGTTGATTGCATAAGCTTCAGAACATCAAAACGCACAATATACAACCAATTTTCAGTCCAAAACAATCAGATTTCAGATTCAAATAGATTTTCAAAAGTTTTACCAAAAACACTCAGAAACACCAAAAATCAAGAGCACAAAGGCTCTGATACCATATTGTTGGTCCTCACTGATCTTAATCAATGCTAATGATGATGTTTTGAGAAGAAAACCAATGAAATAACAACAATAGATGATTTCCAATAGCTAAAATGGGTTTCTAGTATTGAACAATCACAACTTGAACCAAAAGAAAGATAAGAGATGAATACAAGCTACAAAGATGATATGAAATGCTCCTAGCCGTCACCAAACTTACCAATAATCAGATTTTCTGTATTAGGGTTCTCAAAGTTGCAAAAGTTACAAGATGGTGCACAAAGGCGACAATTTATACACATCAGTAGACAGTTTCGCTGGTAGTTTCGCTGGCCAAGCGAAACTGTCACTGAGTCAGTCTAATCTAGATACCGAGCGAAACAACAGTTTCGCTCGGTAGTTTCGCTGACTACCAAAAGACCAACATTACAAAGAAACTAAACTAGACAAGTTAACTAAACAAAACAACAATGAATTCCTCCCTACATTAATCTTCAAACCCGATCAAAATCTATATTATGGATCGAAAACCTCTAGCCGAATCGGAAACCCTAATTTTAGGTCTAAAATTTGATTCTTGTGATCTAAAATTTAGAACCCATGTTTTTGTTAATTGATAAATTGTTTAAACAACATGTTGTACCTTTATTTTAAATGTTAAAAGGAAGTAAAAACCATGAAGTTTCATGCAAATCGTTTATGGTTATTACTTATATCAAAGAGGATTAAAATTAAAATTATGTTAGATAATTAGAAATCCTAAAATTATGTGATTATTTGTGATAATTGTGACCTAATAAAAGGTTTTATTGCAAATTTGTTTTATGAAAATCGAAATTTGCTTAAATATCTATTGAAATATGATTTTGTTTATAAAATAAAATTTGTGTCCTAAAACTCAAAAGAAACACCGGCTCACCCATTTGAACACACTATAAGAGAGGTATAAGTTGGGTCGCCATGCTTCCCTAAAGTGGGTAGGTTTTTAATTGCAAAAGTGCAAACCTCACCCCTACGCTTCTTTGTGTGTTGCGAATGGAGCTACCGAGCTCTTTTGATTTGGAAGACAAACTAAGAATTTTATAAACACATTATGTGGTGAAGATGTGCATGAATCTTCACACATAACATTTTTTATCATACATCAAAATTGCTTTGACCCAAACCAAACTTAAGTCTTTGCCATCCACCTTGAAAAGGACACTTGTGGATGTCGTCTTACTCATTGGTACACAGTGGTAAAATGGCATTTACATGGCAAATTCCCACTCGTTGGTGCACAATGGTGGACAATTGTGCGTTCTTAGTTGGACGGCTTAAAGCGAGCTAGGCGGTGAGACCCTTGGCCCGTGGCAAAAGATGGGATGAAACATGACTACAAATTACTTGGTGCAAGATTCACAAGTGTTATTTGTAGGTCCCATAAAATCTAGGAATTGTACTTGGAGTACAATTATTGATCGTCACTTACCTTCTGAGTGCATCATTTCTAGCAGATCAACTGATGAAATGATGGCATGTCAATTGGATCCTAGCCTTAATAAGCTTAATTGTTTAAAAATGTTTAAACATTGGGTAATTAAATTTATTAAGGAAAAGATTATCGAAAATACTGATTTTTGAACTTAATTTGTTTTGTAGATGGCAAAAAACCCTCCTCAAAACAATGTTGGTCATGCTTTTCGTCAAATGTTTGAAAGAGAAAAGCTGAATGGATCTAACTTCGATGACTGGTATCATCAACTGAGCATCGTCCTTAGAGTTGAACGGAGGACCGATGTCCTTGAAAATCATTGGCCGACCGAGCCAGCTGCTAATGCTTCTGAACAAGAGAAAGCGTTCTACAATGCAGAGTATAGCAGATACGATGAGGTTGCTTGCATGATGATCTCGAGTATGACTCCCGATCTTCAGAAGCAATACGAATTTCATACACCTTGTGATATGATCAAAGAGCTAAAGAAGATGTATGAAAAACAAGCTGGTGTTGAATTGTTCGACCTAGTTATGGAACTCCACGACTTGAAGCTTGAAACTGGTAAATCGGTCAGTAGTCATGTGCTCAAGATGAAGAGCTACTTTGACAAATTGGAATCGCTCAATTATGGGTATAATCAGGCTGTGGCAGTTGGCATGATCCTCAAATCTCTTACGAAGGATTTTGAGGGTTTTGTGCGCAACTACAACATGCATAGTATGACTAAAACTATACCTGAGCTTCATGATATGCTTGTCGAGTATGAGAAAACGATTCCTAAGAAGGCCACTGAAACACCCCAAGTTCTTATGATCAAAGGGTGAAAGATCCAAAAGGCTAAACGATCGCAAAAGGCGGAGGGCAAGAATGATGGTAAGGGAAAAGGCAAGGTAGTTGCGCTTGATCCTAAACCAAGCAAACCCCTCCGGCCGCAAAAGAGCATCCGGCTAAAGACCAGATCTGTCACCATTGTGGTGAAGTTGAAAACTGGAAGAGGAACTGTCCTACCTATCTAGCTGAGTTGATGAAGAAGAGAAAGAATACTAGTGGGACTAGTACTCCAGGTATCTTCACAATTGAAATATTTTCCTTTTCTAAGTGTGATTCATGGGTGTATGACACTGGCTGTGGAACTCACATCTGTAATTCGTTATAGGGTCTTAGAAAGAGGAGGAAACTGAAGCCTGGAGCTTTGCAGTTGTTCGTGGGAAATGGTTTGCCAGCAGCTGTGGAAGCTATAGGAGAATATCATTTAATTCTGCCTTCTGGGTTAACTATTGTATTAGACAATTGTCATTATGCACCTTCTATTACTAGAGGTGTTATTTCAGTTTCTTTATTGAAAAACCAAGGATTTATTAATGCATTTAATAATACCGGTATTTCAGTTTCTAAAAATAATGTTCATTATTTTGATGCTATTCCTTGTGATGGCATTTATGAAATTGATATGTGTGGTTGTGTTTCAAATAATTCAATGTACAATATTAGCAAACGAGCCAAAACTAGTTTGGACTCTACCTATCTATGGCACTGTCGTCTTGCCCATGTTGGCAAAAACCGCATTGAAAGACTTCGAAGTGAAGGGATCTTACAATCAAATGATGAATCATTTGATAAATGCGTTTCCTGTATCTCAGGAAAGATGACAAGAAAACCCTTTCCGAACAAGCCGCAAAGGGCTAAAGAACTACTTGGACTCATTCATACTGATGTTTGTGGCCCATTTAGACATGTGTCAAGAAAAGGTGCTAGCTACTTCGTGACTTTCACGGATAATTTCAGTCGTTATGGTTATGTTTACTTGCTTAAACATAAACATGAAGTGTTTGAAACATTCAAAGAGTTCAAGAACAAAGTAGAAAATCAACTCGGAAAGGCCATCAAGATCCTTCGATCGGATCGTGGTGAAGAATACTTAAGCCAAGAGTTTAAGGATTATTTTAAAGCATGTGGAATTGTCCAACAGCTTACTCCTCCTTACACTCCTCAGCATAATGGAGTGTCTGAAAGGAGGAATCGAACCTTACTAGAAATGGTGAGGTCGATGATGAACCTTACAACTCTCCCAATATCATTTTGGGATTTTTCTCTAGAAACCGCTGTAAGCGTTCTAAATATGGTTCCAACCAAGAAGGTTGAAAAGACACCGCATCAATTGTGGCATGGAGAAGTCCCTGTGTTGTCTTACTTAAGAGTCTGGGGATGTGAGGCACTTGTGAAGCGTGATACGCCTGAAAAACTACAACCCAGGACGACTAAGTGCATCTTCGTAGGATACCCAAAGGAAACAATGGGTTACTATTTTTACAATCCTTCCGAAAATACTGTTCGTGTTGCTCGATATGCTGAATTCTTTGAAAAGAATTTTATAGCTCAAGAGAACAGTGGGAGAATTGTAGAACTACTAGAAGATGTGTCACCTTCTGAAACAATTAGCAATCATCAACTTGGGGGGGGGGGAATGTTCAAAGTGATGAACCTCAAGTCGATGATGTTGCGATTCCACTTCGTAGATCCGAAAGGGTCATACGTAACCCAGATAGATGGATTGGTCTAGTCGAATCCGAGGAAAACTTATCAGGAGATCTCAATGATCCTCCGAACTTCAAAGCTGCATTATCAGATCCGGAATCTGACAAATGGCTTGAAGCTGCGAACGTGGAAATGAAATCCATAGAGATCAAGTTTGGAACTTGGTTGATCTACCTCCTAACGCGAAGACCGTTGGGAGTAAATGGATCTTCAAGAAGAAGACCGACATGGATGGAAATGTACACACCTATAAAGCTCGTCTCGTGGCGAAAGGTTATACTCAACGTTTTGGCGTTGACTATGATGAGACCTTTTCACCAGTAGCTGACATTAGAGCTATTAGGATTCTCTTAGCCATAGCAGCGTACTATGACTTTGAGATATGGCAAATGGATGTTAATACTGCCTTCTTAAATGGTTACTTGGATGAAGAAGTCTATATGGATCAACCTGAAGGGTTTATTGATCCAGAACATCCCAACCAAGTATGCAAGCTTCAAAGGTCCATTTATGGACTAAAGCAAGCATCAAGGAGTTGGAATAAACGGTTTAATGAAGAAATCAAAAAGTTTGGTTTCGTTCAGAATCCCGATGAGCCATGTGTATATCGCAAAGCTAGTGGTAGTAATGTTATTTTCCTTGTCTTATATGTAGTTGACATATTGATTATAGGAAAACACATTCCAATGTTGCAAGATGTAAAATCCCATCTTGGAAAGTGTTTTGCCAAGAAATACTTGGGAGAAGCAGCATTCATTCTTGGAATCAAGATCTATAGAGATAGAACTAAGCAGTTGATTGGACTAAGTCAAAGTGCTTATATTGATACGATCTTGAAGCGATTCAAGATGGAGAATTCCAAGCGGGGTACAGTACCTATGCAGGAAGGACTTGGTCTGTCGGTCAAACAAGGTGCTTCTACACCTGATGAGGTGAAGCGTATGCATAGAGTCCCTTATGCTTCGGCTGTAGGCTCTATAATGTATGCGGTGAGATGCACTAGACCTGATATAGCGTTTGCGCAAAATATCGTTAGCCGATTTCAACAGAATCCAGGTGAAAGTCACTAGACTGCTGTTAAGACCATTCTCAAGTACCTACGAGCTACTAGAGATTTGTTTTTAGTATATGGGGGAAATCCAGATCAAGAGCTCAAAGTGATGTGATGCTGGATTTCAGACTGATAGAGATGACACGAAGTCTCAATCTGGGTACGTCTTCATTCTGAATGGAGGCGCTGTGGATTGGAAAAGCAAGGAACAAACCACAGTTGCTATGTCTGCAACAGAGTCTGAGTACATTGCTGCTTCGGAAGCTGCAATGGAGGCAGTCTGGGTAAGGAAATTTATTTGTGGGCTTGACGTGATCTCTACAAGTAATTTGCCTATTGATATGTACTATGATAATACTAGTGCATTAGTCATTGCCAAAGAACCTGGAGTTCAAGAGGGGGCCAGACACTATGCCAGGAGATATCACTATGTTCGTGAGCAGATCGAACTAGGTGAAATCAGATTACTCAAAGTTCACACAGATATTAACTTAGCTGATCCTTTCATGAAAGCTTTGTCGAGGCCGAAGCTTGAAAGGCATGCCGAGGGCATGGGACTTAAATTAGCTAGTTAAATCATGTATGTCTGATGTTCGGTATTTGAATGAGGGATGTTAAACGATTTCTATTTATATAATGAAATAAAGTACTTGATATGTTTGATTTCATTTAATAGTAAATTGTGTCCTATATTTGCATGTTTAATCCTTGAGTACTTGTCAAGTAATCTTTAATTAGTTATGGAATGAGAAACAGAATCGTTAAAGTATGAAATGACTTGATCCATATTCATATTTAACAACGGTATCGGTAACAAAGGGATAGTAAATGACTGTACCATTTAAATACACTTTGAGAAACTGTACTTAAATATTTCCGGGAGCATTGGCGTGTTGCTAGACGCTAACCAATGTTATTACCTTTATTACTACGAGCTCAAGTGGGAGCTGTAGGGATATGATCACGTATTAATAAGCGTATGTCCGGAAAGTATTTAAGCCTACGGGGTTACACGTCTCGACACTAATGTATTTGTATTAATTAATTAGTTAATTAATATTATCATGAACATTTAACGAGAAGTCATTAAGAACTAACGGTTAATTGTTAACAGGGGTGTTAGTTGTAATTAGAGAGGGTTATAATTGGATTACAATTGAGAGAAGGCTTTGAGATAGGGCCTTAGGCCGATTTCGATTAGGGCTCCCTATCTCAATCCTTAACTTGTTTTCCAAGTCTCAAAACACTATAAATAAACCTTATGGGTTTAAGGTTTAGGTGTTGATTTTATCTGATAAAGTGAAAACCCTAAACTCTCTCTCTTTCCTCTCTAATTTTCGGCAATAAGAAAAGAACCCAAGGGGTTCGATTTCTTTAGTGGTTCGACCAAAGCCTACATCAAGAGAAGTTCGTGATCAAGTATTAGCATACGTACATCGGTGTGTCGTGTGTGCGATCGTAGAGGGATTTACTTCAAATCCTAGAAGAACTTCTCTAGCTGAGCTAAAAAGGTACACGTTGTCTATCCGGTTTGTTAGATTAATTCATAGGAAAATATCCGCTGCGTACTCGTGTTTAAATCGATAATGGTTATATAACCCAACACCTATTTCATTATCGTAGTTAAGTAAGGCTTGGACAGACGTCGACATAGCTTCAAATGCCTGAAACAGACCCATTGCGAAACTTGTATGAAACTATTCCAGCGAACCAAATAAGCTATCAACGGACCAACAAGTTCCAATGAACCAACCACAAACCAATGTAAAAAAAACGAACTGATGTTAACGGCGAACTGTTTGTGCATTATTTTGGTCGTTGTGTGAAGTATCAAGTACAAGTCAAAGCTACAAAATTGTCTGTTTCCGAACTGACCCGAACTGCCAGTTCGAGTGAACACGAACTGAACCAAGTGGTAGTCCGTGTGATGTCATGTTCGGACAGGTTTGAGCAACTATAAATAGCTTATCTTATATAGAATTCAGAACTTCTTGGTTAATTCACTGTGTGTAATCTGTGTGCGTATTCTCTCTGGTTATCAATACAATTACCCATATAACAATTGAAAACTTCAATGAATAGTGTATTGAAGTGAATAGTATCCATTGCCTACATTTCCCCCATTTTCCCATACCTTACATGCTCCTCTCCTCACCATATCTCTTTGCTTAACTCCTCCTCTCCTCACCAACAAACATTGAAGCCTTTTATTACAAGAGATGTATGTGTGAATTCCAAATGGTTGTTGAAGAAAACCATACTGCTCCATTATTACCTTACCTGCCTTATCAGTTACCACCTGCTCTCAATCAGCCTCCCATACTTCATAGCAATAGACTCTTCCCCCATGCCTTCTCACTTACTGAACGTTGTTGATCCCTGCTTTATCTCCTCTCCATCTCGCAAATCTTCTGCAATTTTCATCGCTTCTCCTTCTCTAAAGAAGGTTCTTTTCCGATCTCTACTTCTGTTGTTCTTCAAACCCTAGATCTTCGGTCGTCCAACGCAAATCGGAATAAAAACCTAGATCTTTAAACATCCAAAGCAAACGGATGAAGATTAAAGCATATCTCAGTTTTTATTTTTCTACTTTTACAAGGTGTTGGGCTATATTATTAAGAGGCATGAACATTAGTTATGGGCTTGTTTATTATTGGGCTTAGGGCTTAGAATAGTTTACTATTGGGCCATGTGGGCCGGTTTGTGTTTATGATTGGATTAGGTTTTGTAAAGGGGTAGTATATAAACCCTTAGTGATTATGATTCACTAGCTTTTGCATTTATGATTTCTGCATCTCCTTGTGTTTACGATCAGTTATAAAAGCTCAAGAAAGTTGTGTGTTTCATTCAAGATTTGATCTTCTTTGTTTATCAAGTCTATTTCATCTTCTTTCTTCTCGAATCAATCACTAACGAGGATTCCGCACTCGTTTGTGATATCGACACCGTGGTTGGTTGATTTATGGACCTACAATTGGTATCAGAGCCAAGAATCACTGATTCGAGGCTCTCACGGTATTGGATTCGAGGTTTTTCTGGAAAAAGGTTCGAGTTTTTTGAATTTTTGAGGTGTTCTTCGTGTTTACGATTCTGCTGCTGCTGTTTCTGGATTTTTTGAAGTGTTTACGACTGCTGTTTGTTGAAGATTTGAATCGGAAACACGTTTACGAGTTCAAACTGCGATCTTTGTGTGTTTACGACCGGAAATTTGGTGTTTACGACTTCATTTAATCGGAATCGGGTGTTTACGACTTCTCCTTGCCGGAAACATCCATCGTAATCAGAGTTTACGATTCACTCGGCCGGAATCGTTGTTTACGGTTAGACTCAATCGTAATCGGGGTTTACGATCAGGCATTTACGACTCGCTGTAGTCTCAATCGTAATCAGGAGTTCTCGATCGTAATCAAGGGTCTACGATCGTAATCTCACTCTTTGGACTTTTGGACTTTAGATTTAAGTTTTCCTAAGCTTGCGTTATGGATTTCGAACCAAGTATGTATCAGAAGTTGGATTTTGAGATTGGATCCATCACTCGTCCACCAAGACTCACATCGGCGGATAATTTTCTGGAATGGAAATATAGGTTTGAAAACCACTTGAAGAGTGTTGATTTAAGACTATGGAGAGCGGCAATTCATGGGCCACACACACCTACACATCCAGAAGGAACCAATGCGGGTAAAGCTAAAACGGAAGACGAATATGATGATGATGATTGGGAAAGATGCAACAAAGCAGAGAGGGCATTTTCTATTATGACTATGGCACTTACACCAGACATTGCACAAGGATTTAAGCACTGCAAGACTGCCAAGCAACTCTGGAATGCTTTGATAGTGGCTTATGAGGGAAATCCGGACATTAAAGCAAGCCGCAAACAAATGTTGAAGCAGAAATTCAACTTGTTCAACCACATTCAAGGTGTATCCTTCGAAGCACAGGTGCAAAGGTTCGTGTCTCTGATGGCCGAAATGTCAAGCTATGGTGTAGAACCGGATCTGGAAGATAAGAATCTGAAATTACTGAATAGTTTGCCCAAATCCTGGAATACAAACATCTCCATCATTAAGGACAACAACAAGCTGAGTGAGTTATCTCTTGATGAGATGATCAACAAATTGAAGTCAAAGCTTATTGATGACAAGCAGAGAGAATTGAACCATATAAGCTCTCTTAGTTTGGCGGGAAAATTGAACCAAGCCCTGTTGTCAGAAGAAGTGGATTCTAAACAAGATGGAAAGTCAGCTGGAAGTGGACCAAGCTCTGTCGCTAAGACAACTGCTTTTGTGGCACAACCGCATGCAAGTTCAAGTGGAGGTGTCAACCCTGATGCTACAAATGATCCTAACTTTGCCCTCGGAATGGGCTTTATGAACAGCTATCATGCTCTCATGGCAGGAACTTTAGTGCCTACTGAGATGCTGTCGGGGGAGCTAAATCAGATAAATCCAGAAGATGTAGAGATGTTGGATGTCTCTTGGCAGATGGCAATGGCTGTTTTCAGAGCAAAGAAGTTCATGGCAAAGACTGGGAGAAATGTGTGGAAGGACCAAGATAAGATCAGGATGGGGTTTGACAAGAGCAAGCTGAGGTGCTACAACTGTGACGAGTATGGGCATTTCGCAAGAGAGTGCACAAAGCCGAGGAAGAAAGAACAGAAGAAAGGAAAGCAGGTGATGGAAAGGGAAAGGCTGAGTCAAGTGCTTTGGTTGTGCAGGAAGGAGGTGGATATGATTGGACACCTCAGTTAAAAGAATTCAGCCTGTCACATGCAATGATTGCTGCTATGGAAAGGGATGATGAGGAAGAGCATGCATTTGTTGTGACTGATGAGAAACCTGAAGAAACTCCGGTGGAAGACAAGGAAGCCTTTGCTGCTGAGGTTGATAACGACAAGGTATGTCCTGATCCCACTTGTGCTCGTATAATTCCTAGACTTAGACAAATCTGTAAAAATTATCAGTTAGAATTGTTTGAGATAAAATGCGAGAGGAGTTCCTTTAAGGGTAGATGGCAGAAGAATGAGGAAAAGGTAAAAGCTCAGAAACTAGACATAGTAAAATATCAAAAACTTGCTACTGAGAAAGCTCTTCTGTATGACAACGCTAAGTTAGAAATAGCTGAGCTTAGTAAGCAGATAGATGAACTTAATCATAAGAACAATGAGTTGCAAGTAAAACTTGATGTGAACCATATGAGAAGCAAGAGAATGCTAGAGGCCAGTAAGTCTTTGAACACATGCATAACTGAGGTTAGAATAGGTAAGGACAAAGGTGGAATAGGGATTAGCTTCTCAGACAAAAACAAGAATGATGTTCCTCAAGATAAGACTAGAGACATAATAGGAATAATCCTTGAGGAGGATCAAGTTGATAGATCAGAAGCAGGAACACATGAGATAGGACCTCCGTTAGATAGTGTTCTAGTAGGAGTGACACCTATGACTGATCAGGAATTTGAAAATGAGAAACACATGATCTATGGGTTGGGTAATCAGAATGAAACAATGGCATCCACAAGTAAATCAGGTCCATCCCATGAGTCATTAAACAATAGTGTTGAACCTGCTGATGGGTTTGTTTCATGTGTGCAGATGAAGTAGGTATTGAAGATGTGTCAGGGGAGGATGCTGAATGTTTGAAAGTCAATGAATGTCATGTGTCTAGTAGTTCTAGTCTTAATTTACCCAAGGACGATGTTCTGGCATCTGTGTCAGAACTTAATACGTCCAAGTCAAAACAAGTAGTTGAATCTGTGTTGTCAAAACATCTTTCTAATTCCAATGAAAAAGTTGATGGTTTTAAAATTCGCGTGCCTAACACTAAAGTAGGTCGTGAGACTAAGCCCAAAGATTTTGTTGCTTATCCCCAGGTTGTGTCAACTTTCAATAAAACAAACAAATCTAAGTCAGAGCAATTTTGTTTAATTACACAACCGGAAAAAGATACAAAACGTGTTATACACAAATGGGATGATAAGCCAGAGTGGAAGTCGTCTTACCCAAGACGTTCATACCTCTGTAGTCATGTCAATGGGCCTAGACTCATGAATTGTTTTCAATGTGGAAAACCAGGACACTTTGCTGCTAATTGTGTGAATAGACCATTTCAACCATACTATCCGCAAAACCCACGGACTAGTATGTTAGAGAAAATGATGACAGGAGAAAAGCAAAAGCAGAAGCTACAAGCTTTGTTTAAGGGGAAGCAGTGCTTGGAACCAATGAAGACTCAACAGTCTAAGGTTTCAAACACAAAGGCACCTGTGACAAAGCCTGTTGTTGAAAAATGGAATGTGGCTAAAACTCCAAAACCAACTTATGTATCCAAAGGAGTTTATAAAAGAAATGATAAGATAAAACCAGAATTTGTTGAGAAACAAATGGCTAAGGTCAAAAGAGTTAATAAACCTAATGGCAAAGCAAAAGTTGAGCAACAGGTTTTAAAACAAAAAGATGTCACTCAAACAAAACAACTGGTTTACACAAAACTGAAACTTGAGTGGACACCTGTTAAAAAGCCATCTGGTAAAAAGGCCACATCTCCGCAAAAGAAACCTGTGTCTGTGAAGAACTCATCAAATGTGTTTAAACCACAGAAAAACACCACCTGGAAACCAAAAGTCAACATTCAAAATGTGAATGTACCTGAATCAAAGCCAGAAATGACCCTCCAATTAGTTAATTACATTGATTCCAAAGGTGTGCCCAGATCTGTTATGGCCTGGGTACCTAAATCTCACTGATCTCTGATTTGTGTAGGGACAGCCAAGAAGATCTATCAACAATCTCTGGTACGTTGATAGCGGTTGCTCCCGACATATGACCGGAGACTTATCCCTTTTGGAAGATGTGGAAGACTTCAATGGGGGAGGTGTATCATTTGCAGGTGGTGTGGGTGGAAGAATAAGCAAGAAAGGAGTGGTAAGAAGTGGAAATTTATCATTCTCTGACGTACATTATGTGGAGGAGCTGTCACACAGTCTACTGAGTGTCTCTCAGATTTGCGATAGAGACTATTATGTGTTGTTCAACCGCAAGGAGTGCATTATTCTCAAGCCTGGTGTGAAGATTCCAGAGGAGTGCATCTTGATGCGTACTCCGAGAAAAGCAAACTCTTATCAGCTTAATATGGGTCAATCCCCAACATCAAAAGAAGCCTGTCTCATATCCAAACAAAATGAGAACTTAGCTCTTTTGTGGCATAGGCGTCTGGGGCATGCTAACATGAAGAATTTGACCAAGCTTGCAAAGGGAGAACATGTCAGAAAGCTGCCCATCAAAGATTTCTCTACTGTAGAAAAATGTGTGGCTTGTGCGAAGGGGAAGCAGCACAAGTTGGCACACCGTCCGAAGATAGCAAATTCAATGCCATCCGTGTTACAACTTCTTCACATGGATTTATTTGGGCCAATGCAAGTTCAAAGCATCAGCAAATTCTCTTACTGTCTCGTGATTGTGGATGACTACTCACGATTCACTTGGGTATTCTTTTTATCCAACAAGTATGAAACTCCGATCTTAGTGAAACAGTTTGTCACGCTTATAGAGAATCAGCTGAACGAGAAGGTCAAGGCTATCAGAACGGACAACAGAACAGAATTTAAGAATGCTGAGTTAAATATGTTCGGTGGAGAGAAGGGAATATAGAGACAGTTCAGTGCGCCCTACACTCCGCAACAGAATGGAGTCGCTGAGAGAAGAAACAAGACACTCATTGAAGCAGCAAGGACAATGATGTGTGAAGCTAAATTGCCAATCTTCTTCTGGGCTGAAGCAGTTAATACAGCTTGTTACGTGCAGAATCGTGTTCTTTTAAACAAGCGTCATGAGAAGACTCCGTATGAGATTGTTTACAAAGAGAAGCTAACAGTGGGATATTTCAAGACATTCGGGTGTCCATGCACGGTTCTGATTCAGTCCGATGTGGGGAAATTCGAAGCCAAGGCCGATGAGTGTTATTTTGTGGGTTATTCAGCAAATAGTGCATATCGTGTCTACAACAAAACCACAGAGGTTATCATTGAGGCATATAACGTGGACTGGCTTGAAGACAATCCTACAGATGCAGGGAGTGGACTAGATTGGATTTTTGACTATGGGTCGCTGTTTGAAGGGTTCAACTTTTCAAATGTTTTCCATCATTTGGGTGAAGAAGAAGAAGACATTATTGCACAATCATCTGAATCAAGACCTCATGTTGAAAAAGTTGGTGAGGAAGCACCAGATGCAGTTCCCACAAATGTCAATGCAGATGCTCTGGGATCTTCGGGAACTAAAGATTATGATTCAGAAATTTCTCAAAACCAAGGTATGAGTGATAATACTGTTAATTCTAACCTGCCTGTTTCTGTTTCTGTGCCAGATGTTCAAGTATCAAGGATCAATAAAGACCATCCAGTCAGCAATATACTTGGACCAGTTTTAACAGGTGTTACCACTAGAAGTCGCACGGGAGACATTAATTTTTGCATGTATCCGTGCTTCATATCCCAGATTGAGCCTCCTAATGTGATGGTTGCTTTCAGAGATCCATGTTGGATAGAGGCCATGCCCAATGAACTTAATCAGTTTTCTAAGCTGGGAGTGTGGCGCCTAGTGGAAAGGCCAGAGAACAAGAAGGTTATACCCACACGTTGGTTATACAAGAATAAGAAGGATGACACGGGTATAATTGTCAGAAACAAAGCAAGGTTGATTGTTCAGGGCCACAAACAAATTCATGGAATTGACTACGATGAGGTGTATGCACTCGTGGCAAGATTGGAGGCTATCCGGATATTCCTTGCAGTTGCATCATATCTAAACTTCACAGTTCGCCAGATGGACGTCAAGACAACATTTTTATATGCAGAAATGAATGAGGAAGTATATGTGACTCAACCACCGGGATTCATAGATGAGGAGCATCCAGATCATGTGTATCTTCTGGATAAGGCTTTGTATGGACTACATCAAGCTCCACGCACGTGGTATGAGACTCTATCAACTCATCTGGTGGAAAATGGATACTCAAGAGGAGTGGTTGATCAGACTTTGTTTAGGAAGAGGGTGAAGGATGACATCATCATGGTGCAGGTTTATGTAGATGACATCATCTATGGGTCAACAAACGAAGAATTATGCACTGAGTTTGAAGAGATAATGAGAAAGAAATTTGAAATGAGTGATCAGGGAGAGATGAGCTTCTTCCTAGCCTTGCAAGTGAAACAGGATGAATCTGGGATTCTTATTCACCAATCAAAATATGTGAATGAGATTCTAGAAACATTCAAGATGCAAGACTCCAAGCCAATCTCAACTCCCATGGCATCCAGACCTCTACTGACAGCAGATGCAGATGGGGAGCCAGTGAGTGAATTCATGTATTGTTCGATGATTGGATCACTTATGTATTTGACAGCAAGCAGGCCAGATATTATGCATGCAGTGTGTCTGTGTGCCCGCTATCAGTCTAATTCTAAACTTTCACATTTAATTGCTGTTAAACGTATCTTTAGGTATCTGAAGGGCAGGCCTAGGCTTGGACTTTGGTACCCAAAGAACACTGATTTCCAATTGTTTGCATATACTGACAGTGATTATGGAGGCAGTGATCTTGACCGGAAGTCAACAACTGGTGGATGTCAGTATCTAGGAGATCGTCTCATTTATTGGCAAAGCAAAAAGCAGCATACCGTCTCGAAGTCAACTGCAGAAGATGAATATGTGGCAGCATCCGCTGGATGCTCACAGGTAGTATGGATACAAAATCAGCTCACTGATTACGGTATGGAATTCGTTAACAATCCTATCTTTTGTGATAACGCTGCTGCTCTGGAGATTGTGAAAAACCCCGTTCATCATTCAAAAACAAAGCACATAGACATCAAGGTACATTTTATTCGTGATTGTTATGATCGGGAGTTAATTCAGCTTTAAAAGGTGAGCTCAGACCAGAATGTGTCTGATATTTTCACAAAACCCTTACCTCGTCCCAATTTTGAAATGTGTGTCGAAGGCCTAAGGATGATTACCTTCGAGGAATGATCTGATCAAACTTTCTTGTAAATATCTTTAAAGAAAATTTCAAAAATTTAAAAGAAAAATGTGTTTATCTTTCAAAAGCCTCATAAAAACAGGGGAAGAAATATTGTTGTTTCAGAAAATCTAAAAAATATCTGTTTGAGGTTTTTATGATGTCTTTTGTTTGCCTTGAGTTGGTAGGAAGTGATATAAATTTCCAAGACGATCGGAGACTGACACGTGTAAGGCAGAAGTGAAAGACGTCTCAAAGATGATGTTCGGTAAGCTAAATCAAAAACAATGATCATCCATGTAAGTGCAGTAAACCTAACTCCTATATATGTTTAGTTTTCCATCCTAGTTTACATAGTTTAAAAGACTGAGTCCCAGCAAAAACGGGTTGAGAGTGGTATTCACCTAGTATTCACTCTCTCACACGCCATGTTTCTGCTGTTATGACAACACCACAGAAAAATGAAAAGAAAAAGAAAAATGAAAAGAAAAAGCAAAAATCAAAAAAAAAATATATTGATGATAAAAATAAATAAATTATTTTGTTCGGTCTTCTCTGCGTGCTTATGCGGCCGACCTGATCACCAACTGATAATTAAGAAAATAAGGGTTTGTCATGGCGGTGTTGCATGGTTCCTCAAGTTGGGAGTTTGTGAATCCTCAATAAACTCTGAGGTTGGGTAGGTTTTGCTATGAACAATTGGGTGTGGGGACGGTTAAACATGACGGTAATTATGTACCACAATTTAAGCACTTAAAACTTTTAACTGGATGTGAGTTTATATGGTTTCAAAAATTTTGGGCAATTGTCTAGAGCGTCGAGTAACGGAAGCTGAAAAAGGTTCCTCAGTTAAAGATTTGTCTGGTTTGATCCATGAATTTACATCAGCTTCGAGGCAAGTAAATGTTAAATTTTTTGTAATTAGGGTTAATTGTTTTTATGGTTTATCATATATTTCAAGTCTTTAAATGTTTTAAATTTTATGATCAAGATCAGATACTCGGGGTTTGAGTCTGAGGGGAAGCTTCATAAATTCTCAAATTTTCTCAAAGTTAACATTTTTTTTCAAGAGAAATAACTTTTTAGTGGTTTGGGAGGTTTGTAGAACTTGGTTGAAACTTGAGGGGCCAAATTTGAAAATTTTCAGAAGGGGGTATAAATACCCATTCCCGTTTACGATCCGGACTCTCTCATCCTCTCTCGTTTACGACCTCCCCTCTCCAAAACCCTAACCGCCACTGTACTGCCGGAAAACCTATTTCCGACCATCGCCGACCTCCTCGGGGCAATCCAAGCACACCAACGCCTTCACATTTCATTTCTGACCACAAAACCCTGGTCAATCGTCTGTTTCGTCGGAGTTTTTCTTAGTGTTTGTGTGATCGGTGTTCAGCTTCTTTTTCTTCAAGATTATCATCGAATACACAAGTTTCTGTAGTCGATTTCGTGTTTGGGACACTTAAAAGGTAGTTGTAGGTGGTTGTTATGCTTAAATGATGCATTTTGATGTGTTTGCGAGATGTTGCAGGTACAACAATGGAGGTTTCTCTGTGTTTACGATCATCGAGATCAAGAAGACGACTCTTCGGTGTTTCCGATCGGCGTTTACGATCGATGTTTACGACCGGTGTTTACGACGACGTTTACGATCCAGTTTACGATCGGACTTAGGGCTCTTTAAATAAATTATGATTGGGATTTGCTGCTGCCATAGATGAACTAATGGTTCATGCCTAGAGGAAGATTGTTGGGCTATATTATTAAGAGGAATGAACATTAGTTATGGGCTTGTTTTTTTTTTGGGTAAAGGGTTACCCCGGTGAGTTATGAGCTTGTTTATTATTGGGCTTAGGGCGTAGAATAGTTTACTATTGGGCCATGTGGGCCGGTTTGTGTTTATGATTGGATTAGGTTTTGTAAAGGGGTAGTATATAAACCCTTAGTGATTATGATTCACTAGCTTTTCGATTTACGATTTCTGCATCTCCATGTGTTTACGATCAGTTATAAAAGCTCAAGAAAGTTGTGTGTTTCATTCAAGATTTGATCTTCTTTGTTTATCAAGTCTATTTCATCTTCTTTCTTCTCGAATCAATCACTAACGAGGATTCCGCACTCGTTTGTGATATCGATACCGTGGTTGGTTGATTTCTGGACCTACACAAGGGAAACAAAGTGATTCAATGATCGAGCTCCAAATGGTTAGTTTATATATCGTATCTTAGATGCTTGAATTCTAATTCATGTGAAGTTTGTAATGTTTTTAGTTCTTGGTTGATTTTTTCTTGCAGACATCTGTGGATTTTTCCCATATTTTGTTCTCTATGCCGGTATGTTTTACACTCTCTTGCTTACTTCTTGGCATGTTATTTTCTATTAGGGTTTATGAGGTAGTTAATTTTGGATTTGTTGTGTTTGAATACTTGATTCCATTATAATTTATGATTGGATGCAGTTTAGTCCTCCTATTTGTTATTTGGGTAATTTTTAGAATATAGTGTTTTATTCTTTGTTGATGTGCTTTAGTTGAATCTGATTGGATGGCAATTCATAGATTTATTTTTTACCTTAGGAAGTATAGTTTTTATTACTGAGATTATTCCGGTGGATGGTTTGGGTTCTTATGATGTAGGTTCTAATCAAAATTGTATGCTAAATGCGAATATATATAACTTTTTATAGTTTCATTACTTCATACATGTTAAAAGGTTGTTTGTGCTCATGATGTTTGAGGCTGAGGTATGGTAATAAAACAAATGTTTTGTATGTGGTTATTAGTTCATTTGTTTTATGTTTAATGTGTTTTTAGGTTGGAAGGGATTCATATGTTGATTTTGTTTTGGTCTTTAGAACATATCTGATCCTTAGGTATTTTTACTTAAACTTTTTCTTGCTTAATCTATGATATACATAGTGTTAAAAAGTGGTATTGTTACTGGAAATGCTTTGAGGTGATGAGTAATTGTACCCGTAATTTTCTTATTTTGTGTTATTAGTTTGGAAACGTTTAGATGGGTGAATACATTGGCATTATGTGCCTACTCCTCGAGCGGATGGTATATCTATAGGTTTAAACTAATTATTAATTTTGATCGAGTGTTATTAATTTATGGGCAGCAGATTAGATTATATTGATAATAACATGCTGCATCTTTTTCATTTGTTGTTATCTCAGGATTGTAGATTGCATGTCACTTATGCTTCGTTCTTTCTTCATGTGCCTTTCCTCGGGGGCACGAATTCTATTGGCAGATCCATCTGCTTTTGATAATAACCAGGTATTTGCTATGATTAGCATCATTGCATCCACAGTGATTGTGGCCATTTTCAGTGTAATTTTAATGGTAGAATCCGAACCACTAGAATGTAACTCTTACACCATGCTTTCTATATTTAAATTTATCGGTAGCTTCTCCGCATTTTTTGGTCCTTTCTCGCTTCTGGTGGTGATAGTTCTTCCCGCAGAGCTCAACTGGATTGGGTTTTTTATCGCATGTGCAATCTTGTGGCTCTTAGTGACATGTATCCGTTTGGATGAATGCTGGTGATATTTTTACATAAAATTATCATTCATTTCTTAACTATTTGTATTGATTATCAGTTCGCCTTTTGAAAGAATTTATGATTTTTAAATCTTATTTCTGATATTTGTTATTTTTAAACATATTTTACCACTAATAGAGTATTCTTATATTTTTAACTCTTTTTATGAGTACCGTTGTCCCCTTTAAAGGCTATTCTTATTTTATATCTGATTGCTCTTCATTTTTTTAACCCGTCAGAACTCAGAAGCATCTTATGGTGTCATTCTTTAGTTGCATTACTAACCTTTAATTATTGATAGGTGTGGTATTTATCCATGAATATAATGAGTTTTTTTTCTAATTTCGTTTACAGTCTAAGAGGCACATTAAGCAAATAGGTTTACCATTAGCTAAATTTTGTGTTTATGATAAAGAAAATAGTTATCTCTCGATATACTCTATAGTTGACATGCTTTTAGCCTTAGATTTGATAATTCTCTTAAATGAAAGCAGTCAAAAAGTCTCTTGGTTACAATAAATTTTATGTAAATAAAAGCTTTATATGAGGATTTTGGTTATTTATTTATATTAATGATCATTGTGACTAAGTTTTTCTATAGTTTATTTAATTTTAGAATATATTTTAGTAGGTAAATTTGAGTTTCATGATTAATTTGAATGGATTTTACAACAACAATGAACTAATCATTTTGTAATAGATTGAACAAGATGTTTACTTCCCCCGCGCGTTGCTGCGGGGTTGAATTTGTATACTGAACAAAAAGTAGAAAAAGTTAAGTGGTATAAAACGTAAAAATTTAAAATTCTTGTGGTGAAAGTATAAAACTATAGAAGTATATTAAAAGCAAAAGTAGAAAAGTTAAAAGTTTCGTGGCCAAAGTAGAAGACAAAAAAACTTAAAACAAAAAAAAAACTTTAAAAGTCGAGGATTAAAAAATTAAGGAGAATAAAACGTAAAAGTCTAAAAGTCTTGTGGTGAAAGTATAAAACTATAAAAATATACTAAGTTAAGTGGTATAAAACGTAAACGTCTAAAAGTCTTGTGGTGAAAGTATAAAACTATAAAAGTATACTAAATACGAAAGTAGAAAAGTTAAAAGTTTCGTGGCCAAAGTAGAAGACAACAAAACTTAAAACAAAAAAAAGTTTAAAAGCTAGAGGGTAAAAAAGTTAAGGGGTATAAAACGTAAGAGTCTAAAAGTCTTATAGTGAAAGTACAATTATAAAAATATACTAAAAACGAAATTAGAAAAGTTAAAAGTTTTATGGCCAAAATAGAATACAACAAAACTTAAAATAAAAAGAAACTTTAAAAGTTAAACGGTACAAAATGTAAGAGTATGAAACATATGTGGCCAAAATATGAAAACTAAAAGTTTACTATTTCGTTAAAAAGAAAAAAAAATTGTAAAATTTTAGGGGTAGAAAGCGTCAAAGCACTAAAGTCATGTGACAAAACTATAAGAGACTAAAAGTTCACTATTCATGAACCAAATTTCATTGTTATATAACGAGATGTTTACCACCCCCGCGCGTTGCTGCAGGGTTGAATTTGTATACTAAACGAAAGTCAAAAAGTTAAGTGGTATAATACGTAAAAGTTTAAAAGTCTCGTGGTGAAAGTATAAAACTATAGAAGTATACTATAAGCGAAAGTAGAAAAGTTAAAAGTTTCATGGCAAAATTAGAAGACAAAAAAACTTAAAACAAAAATAAAAATTTTAAAAGTTAGAGGGTTAGAAAGTTAAGGAGTATAAAACGTAAAAGTTTAAAAGTCTCGTTGTGAAAGTATAAAACTATAAAAATATACTAAGTTAAGGGGTATAACATGTAAAAGTCTAAAAGTCTCGTGGTGAAAATATAAAACTATAAAAATATACTAAAAACGAAAGTAGAAAAGTTAAAAGTTTTGTGGTCAAAGTAGAAGACAACAAAACTTAAAACAAAAAAAAAACTTTAAAAGTTAGAGGGTTAAAAAGTTAAGGGGTATAAAACGTAAAAATTTAAAAGTCTTGTAGTGAAAGTATAAAACTATAAAAATATACTAAGTTAAGGGGTATAACACGTAAAAGTCTAAAAGTCTCGTGGTGAAAGTATAAAACTATAAAAGTATACTAAAAACGAAAGTATAAAAGTTTAAAGTTTCGTGGCCAAAGTAGAAGACAACAAAACTTAAAACAAAAAAAACTTTAAAAGTTAGAGGGTTAAAAAGTTAAGGGGTATAAAACGTAAAAGTCTAAAAGTCTTGTATTGAAAGTATAAAACTATAAAAATATACTAAAAACAAAAGTAAAAAAGTTAAAAGTTTCGTGGACAAAGTAGAAGACAACAAAACTTAAAACAAAAAAAAAACTTTAAAAGTTAAAGGATACAAAACGTAAGAGTATGAAACATATGTGACTAAATTAAAAAAACCAAAAGTTTACTATTTCGTAAAAAAAAGTTTTAAAAGTTTAAGAGGTGGAAGCTGCCAAAACCTTAAAAAAATTAAAAGTTAGTGTGTCGTTAAGGTATATAACTATACAAAAAAATATATACTAAAACAATGAAAATATGAAAATTTTGGGGAATAAAACGTTAAAGTTTAAAAATTATGTCGTCAAAGTACAAAACTATGAAAAAAGTAATCGTCAACCTCAAAAACTCTAAAAATATACCAAAAATGAAATTAGTCTAATAAAAGGAGAAAGTTAAAAAGTTAAGGCATATAAAACGTAATAGTTTAAAGGTCTCGTGGTGAAAGTATAAAATATAAAAGTATACTAAAAACGAAAGTAGGAAAGTTAAAAGTTTCGTGGCCAAAGTAGAAGACAACAAAAATTTAAAAAAAAATTAAAAGTTAGTGTGTCATTGAAGTATAAAACTATACAAAAAAGTATACTAAAACAATGAAAATATGAAAATTTAGGGGAATAAAATGTCAGTCTAAAAGTTGTGTCATCGAAGTATAAAACTATGAAAAAAGTCATCGTCAAAGTCAAAAACTCTAAAAGTATATTAAAAATGATATTAGTCTAATAAAAATAAGTTAAAAAGTTAACGCATATAACACGTAATAGTCTAAAATTCTCGTAGTGAAAGTATAAAATATAAAAGTATATACTAAAAACGAAAGTAGGAAAGTTAAAAGTTTCGTAGCCAAAGTAGAAAACAACAAAACTTAAAAAAAACTTTAAAAATTAGAGGGTAGAAAACGTAAAAGTATGAAACATATGTGACCAAACTATGAAAACCTAAAGTTTACTATTTCTTAAAAAGAAAGCAAATTGTAATAGTTTAAGGGTAGAAAATGTTAAAACATAAAACTTGTGTGGCTAAAGTTTGAAAAACTTAAAATGTACTATTCAACTATGAAATTTGATTGTATTATATATAAATAAATGAGAAAATGTTAGTTCATGTTCTCATTTAAATCATTTACTACAGTTAATTATGTAAATCTCTCATATTTCCTATCTTATATAGTTTTACTGATCTCATTTAAGGTTTTATGGTATGTGATTTTTTATGCGATATCATTAGGCTATCTGTAAAGAAGTATAAATTTTAAATATGTGTAGTAACAACAAAAAGAAGTGCAGTTTTTGAATGAATAGATATTTGTTTAGAAGGTAGTCACTACTTTTTGTTTTGTTTTTTGTTTGACTGATGTTGTGTATTTAATGCCAGAGAGCTTCATATGTAAAGGTAAAGATCTTCTTGCAGAGAAGTACTACTACTTAAGCCATTGGAAGCTGACTATTTAAAGTTTGCAAGTGTCATACAATGACATATTAAGGTCGCAAACGAGTAACAGATTCTACATGACTACATGGGAATATCTATGAATTTAGTTGGCTTTATCTAATTTTGTTGATTGGTCTTAATAAGTGGTAATTGTTTCTTTAAGGTGGAAATTTGATTTGGGTTTCATGTTTTTCCTTCTCTTTTTTCTTCACACTAATCTTGGTCATTGTAGTATTTTTCCCACCAATAAAAGGTTTATTTTTGTTTGGGGTAAAATAAGCTTCGGTTACTTTTAAAGGTGGCTACATCCATGACGGATGTTAACTGCTACATCTATTTTAGGCGGTCAATGTACGGATGTGGTATCAGTGGGCATGTTAAGTGAAATTTAAAATTGCTTAGAATTATAGTATAATGGATTTCCTGGCTACTATACATTGATAGGTTTCCTCTGATTGACTTTCACTTTTCAGATTGTTATGCTGCGTATTTGCCTTAACTTTTGACATTTTTCAGTTTGACTTTTTGTAAAGGAAAATTGAAACAAGATTAGGATTTCCTGGAACTGGGATGGATATTTACTTTAACCAGGTGGTGGAGGTGGAGATGGTGATGGTGTTGTAGCGATGATGAATCTGAGAGAGTTAGTGTGAGGCACTTTAATGAATCTGAGGTTGTGTGATGCAATATTTTTTCTTACTGTTTTGGTGACCAATGCAAGTCCTATATTCAAAATGTTTCATTATTATTAAAAGATTCACAGTTTAATAGTTTTATTAAATTTGCTTTTTAATATTATGTTGTGTACTACATTTGTTGGGTTATGGTTATGTAACTTTGGATAGAAATTTTGATTTAATTTAATTTGTCAACGTGTTTATTCTAATTAGTTGGTGCGATGGCATCCATCAAAAGTAACATTACGATTGTGCAATGAAATAACGTGTCGGAGACTTCACTTTTATAGGGTTAAATGCAATTGGTTACATTACGACTGCACAAAGAAATAACAAGTGACCGGTTAACCATAGCGATCGCGCGCATCACGTGCATCCCGCCAACTAGTTCATATTGTATTTACCTCTTTGTGTCATTGTTTTACAACTCGAATTACACGTTTTACTATTGATCGAATAGACGATCCACCGCTCACGAACGTAAAAGTGGTATCAGAGCTTTCGGTTCAATCTACTGATCAAATTGCTGTTGTTTTCGAGTTTTTAGTTCAAAATTAAAGTAGGGGTTTAAAAAAATTAGTGCGTTTTTGCTTCCTTTTGATCACCTCTGCTGTGTTTCTAGTGAAAATTCCAATCCTATATCATTTCTGTCAAGTATATCTGATTTACTACTGAAAATCTCGTTCAAACAAACTCAAAATCGTGAAAATTGATTCAAAAAAGCTCCAATTCGGTTGAGTTCAGGTGAAGAACAATCTGTCTGAAAAATAACCGCTCCTAAGTGCGAGTTCGGGTGAGTTCGGATAAGTTTGGTTAAGCGAAGTTTGAGTTTGGTTCAGTTTGGGTGAGTTCAGTCAAGCGAAGTTCTAGTTCGGATCTTAGTTCAGATTTAGTTTGGTTGATTATAGTTCGGTTGAGTTCGTGTACTCAAAGTCACAGTTCGGTTCAATTGTCTCAGTTCGGAACCAGTTCGGATCATCTCGGATCATTTTAGTTCGGATCACATTGTTCAGCTCGGGTCATCAATTTTCAGTTCGGTTCAGTGTGCGTAAATAGTAATCAAAATTATTCAGATGTTAGATTTTCAAGCATTCGTCGCAATGCAAACTTCAATGCAATCCACGATGCAAAGTATGCTGAACTATGATAATGAAATAGGAACAAGTCAAAAAGTTCTCAAATTACTCAAGTTAGAAGATTATCATAGTTGGGTGAAACGTTTTGAAGCATACGTGGACACAAATGATATTGATATGTGGTTATCCTTTACTAATCAATATAAGTATCCTAAATATATATATGGAGAGCCAGTTCTTAAAGGAAATTTGATGCTGAACAAAAGAAAGCATATCAAGATGAGAAGAAGGCTTATGGTACTTTGACAACGGCATTACCTAAAGAGTTGTTACATCAGTTTTCTGCTTATGGTACATCAAAAGGTTTATGGGGTGCATTGCAGAAGAGGTGTGAAGGTAATGATCAGTATAAGAAAAGTCGACCAGTAAGTTTTGAGGAAAGAATTTGATAATTTCAAACATTATCAAAATGAATCAATTCTGAATCTGATTGCAAGATTTGCACACCTGATGAGTGAAATGGTTTTGGTGAGTATTACAAAATAAGATGCTGATTTGAAAGAAAAATTGTTGGATGCGTTACTAGAAAGATGGGAGAACTATGTCATGATGATTACTCATGATAAAGAATATCCGGGTTTATCTTTCAATGATTTGGTTCAACGAATACAAGCAAGGGATATGGAGTTGACTATAAACAAGTCACTACCTACACAAATTCAAAAATCTTGCTGTGTATCATGGAGAAAATGATTCTACCCTTCATGCTGTGAACTCTAATGTTTTAAATTCCACACTTCCTACAACATTTGTTGCTAGAAAAGCTGATAATTTCTGGTTATTCTTCTGGTTGTACTGTTTCAATTCCAAGTTTATCAACACATAATGCCTTATCAGTTAAGACAACTGAAGATTATATGGCATTGATGTCTGCTTTAGTTTCGACATATTTTGGTGTTATTACTAGTTCAGTAAGTAATGCATTATTGACAGAAGAAGACTATGATCAAATTGATTATGACCATCTGGAGGATATGGATTTGAATTGGCAGTATGCTATGCTGGTTAGAAGAACCAAATAATTTTTTTAACATAACCGGGAAGAAGATGTTGAATCAAGATGGAAAGATTGGATTAGATAAGTCTAAGGTGAAATGTTACAAGTGTTCATTGTACGGACATTTTGCTCGCGAATGTCCAACATCTACCGATAATAAGCTTAAGTCTAGTCAACATGCTCACTTGGTTAAAGCTTCAACAAGTCAAGATCAAAAATCTTTTGTTTCTCTTGATGAAAGAATGGCAAAAATATTTTGGCATCCGAATGAATATGCATGGAATGCAGATTCTGAGTTTAAAAGATATGCGTATCAAAATATTGACATCAATGAGATACATAATACTGATAATGAAGTTGTTGCTTTGACGGCTCGTCATTTAAGTGATAGTATTTTGTCTGATTCTGAAACAAGTTCAAAGGTAACATCAGTAGAAGAAGTTCAGATAAATGTGGCTGAAAATCCAAAGGAAGAAGAACTTCAATGTTCTAAGTGTGCTGGTTTACACAACAAAAATGCAAGTTTGGAAATAGATATTAAGTTGTTGACTGAAGAGATTGTTGTGCTAAAGCAAGATTTGGAGAGTTTTCTGAAGAAATATTATGATTTGATTCCAATCAATGAAAATTTGCTGAAAGAAAAAGCTGATTTGTTTGAAGAATATGAGAAAGCTAAAGTTGAAGCTAAAGCAACTGCTGAAGACTTTAAAGCACTATTCCAGAAAAGTTATCCAGGTCAACAGAAATATGAAAAAGCTAATGCAATTGTTGTTGAGCTGCTGATAGAATTTTGAGTCTTCAAGAAGAACTTTCTACACTTCGAGATGCAAATGTACTTCTCCGAGACAAAAATGAAGTTTCGACAAAAGATGTGAATATTTTTAAGAAGAAGTGAGAGAAGGTCACTGAAGAAGTCTTGGCAGAATGTGAAATCAGGAAACAACAAATGTACGAGTACAATGATTTAAATGAAGAGTTCATTAAGTCTCAAAAGGATTTGTTTGCTGCTGAACAGAAGATTTCTAAATTAAAGTTGGAGATATTAGCTGGAACTACAGAGACAGGTTAAGAATTGCAATTTATCACCAACATTGTTGAATTTTCTATACAAGAAAGACAAAAGTGATAATAGTGCAACAGAAGATGATATCCACAAGGTTCCTTCACCAGTGGATTTATCAAAATTTTCATCTGCTCATGTTGATCCAAAAGCATAATTGCTTTATTATTCTAACTTTGCTACTCCTGCCAAGAAGAAGAAATCTCAGTCCAAAGAGAAGAAAGAGAAAATCGGTGAAGCTCCAAAGTTCACATCTAACTCATCATTGCTGGAGAATGAAGTTGTGTTTGATAAAACTGTGGTAATTTCTACTGCAACATCATCTGAAGTTAAAATTTGCCAAGAGTTTGGTAAAAGAGAACAAAATACCAGAGATTAAGGTCACTTTTACTCAACGAGCACATCAAACAAGTGCTGCTGGTACTTCTCAGGCTGAATCGTCCAAATCTTCTGGTTCTAAGCATAAAGGACTAGGATTTGTTTTGAAAGAGAAGTCTGTTCAAGCTCAAGTTTCAAAGAAGAAAGAAAATGTTTTGAAGGTTAAGAATCAAAAGAAATCACAACCTCCGAAGAAGCAACATGATGTTTTCTATTCTAAGAATTGTTATTATTCTGGAGGTTCGTCATCTGACTACAAAGTTTCACCGCGGAGTCAATCTTCGAGGTATGATTCTTTTAATGATTTCTTTGATACTTTTGGTTCAGATCATTCATCATTTTCTCAAAATTCAAGGAATTTTTTCAAATGATGTTAAAATTCGTGAAAGAATTTGTTATGCATGTCGTCGACCTGGACATATGGCTGCAAATTGTCCGACGACTGCATATATCGGTAAAATTCATTTCCTAACACTGCATATATTCTTTACCAGCGGACCATTGGTTAGTTTCATGATTTTGTGAGAGACATTCCTACAAAAAGAACAACAGATACAACCAACACCTAGACCTAGCATTAGACACCAAAACATGTCCTAACACTAGTTTAGGTAGATTCGGTAAAACTAGGTGTGTCTAAGTCTAGGATTAGGTCTAGATTTAGTTAGTATTTTTAGGTATACTTCCGAACACATCATGTAACATCCCTCAGGTCTATGCCTTCTCGATTGAGGACCTTCTTACTGTTACGAACTTATCAAGATTGGAGCAAAGGAAGAAAGATGTCTTTTATGCGGTTATCTTAACGCTGTGTTGGGTTATTTAGAAGGAACGCAACGAGGTTATATTTAACGGCAAACGCCTGTCTTTGGGACATATGCTTCGGAGATTACATGTGTTTTTTTTTTGTTTTTTTTTTGTTGCGAAACTATCTCAATTTGTTTTTTTAGATTATAAATGGATTTTATAACACCTAAAAACACCTATTACAATGAGGTGGCAGATAAATGGGCAACAAGCTGCGCCACAACCCTTTTTGAATAGCAAACAATCCTACTGAAAACAAAGCTTTGAGCCTTAGGGGACGATAAATTACTATGCACGACGCTTTGAACCCTATTAAGAAATTCAACCGCCTTCGGGGCAAGGAACCCAAATGTATCAAAAGCAAAAGGGATAAGCACATGTTGATTCTCAAGACAAGCTTTCTCATGTTTAGTAACTTTGCCTGATTCTGCTTTCAACGCAACTTGGCCCGTGACAAACCCACTGTCCCTAAGCACAACAAGGGGTGACACTCCAGTAAGGTCCACACAAAGGTGTTTTCCCCCTGTCCAACCAAACACAAGAACATCAACCGGTCGTAAGGTGGGCCTTGTTTCGAGCGGATCCGTTAAGAAGTTCACGGGAGCCTCCTTTTTAGCAGAAATTCCCGCCCGCTTAAGAACATCAAATACAACATACCTAAGCCAATCATGTCTGTATTTAAAGCCAGACAATTCCTTACAATGAACCGCATGCTCGCCAAAGTATCAAAACATACCTTACAGCAAACAGGGCAACGCTTATCAATAGGAAACAAAAGGGATCATAAGCCTGTACTTAAGAATAGCTCGATACTCCACTGCCGATATATGTTGGCCCAAACCTTAAGGGGGCGTTTGGTATGATGGAATTCGTGGGATTTTATTGGAATTGGAATTCGAATTCCATTCCATAGTGTGTTTCAATTCAATGGAATTGGAATTTAAATTCTATATTTAATGTGTTTGGTTAATAAAAGAATTGGAATTGGAATTTGATTAAATTCCATCAAATTCCTTCATTTATTGAATTTCACATTACTTCATAATAATAAAAGATTTCACATTCCTTCCACACCGATGACAACTACCCGATTGGACCTGACCCATGAACCGAACTAACCGAACCCGACCGGACCCGAAGCCGGATTGACCGACTCGACCCTTGAACCGGACTGACCAGACCCGACCCAAGGACCCGACTGACCGACCGACCCGATCCCCGAACCCGAACCACAAACCGAACGCCCGACTGGACCTGAACCACGGATCGGACGCCCGACCGGACAGGGTCGGACCCCCGGACCGAACCCGACCCCCGGACCGAACCCGACCCCCGGACCGAACCCGACCCCCGAACTGGACCGACCGGACCCCACCTGAACCCCGACCCGACCGACCGACCGGACCTAAACCCGGGACTGGACCCCCGAACCGAACCGGACACCCGGACCAGACTCGACCCCCGAACCGACCGTACCCGACCAGACCCCAGGACCCTCGGACCGGACCGACCGACCGGACCTGAACCTCAGACCGGACCCCCGTTCGGACCGGACCAACCAGACCGGACCCTTGGAACGAACCGGACCCCCCGACCGACCGAACCCGAGCGAACCAAACGCCCCCTAAATGTTTAAGTTTCATTTGGGTGAATAATAGATGTAAAGGGTGGATGGTGTCCTGAAAGGATTGGTGTCGCTTTCATATGTAATTGTTACGTTGCATTTTTATTTTTCCTCCTAGTTTCTTGCTCGATGGTCTTTTGTTCATAATGAAGTTGCTGTTTTTTTGGAAAGGCGGTTAAAATAAGGTTATCTTTATATTTTACCACCAACTTAAAATCCAACGATCAAGCAAAGTTGGTGTAGTGGTTAAAATTCTAAGCTTGTGGTTGAAGAGACTCAAGTTCTAGTCCCATTTACACTAATTTGTGAGATATTGGTGGACAATTGAAATTGAGTCTTGTGTTTGATCCTCAGTCACAAGGTATGGTTTACGGGCTTGCCCGGTTCCTGCCCGATGGTGCAAATGGGGGGCGCTCCCGGGTTCTCTCGCTATTCCGGATAGTGAGTAGGTCCGGGGTAATCAGGCCCAATACACCGTTGAGCCAAAAATTACCGTTAAAAAAAACTTAAAATCCAACGTATCGCAATGAATGCCATAGCACTCCCCAAAATCCAACGGCTAAAAAATCACTCGCAAACCGTTATAAATATCGCAAAACCCTAAACCATACATTTCTCTTTCTCCTCCTGTTCACCTGCAAACCCAACTGCTTTCATCATATTTAGCAGCAAAAGGAAGTAGAACACCGCCACCGACACCATAACCAAACCATGCCTTCGCTTGCCGTGTTGTCTGAAACCCTAACTCCATCTTCCGAAACCAAGGTCAAGAAGACGAAGAACATCGCTTCCGAAACCGCCGGTCTCGAATCTTCAATTAAAAAGAAAGAGAAAAAGGGCAAGAAAAATAAGACTACGCCTCAATCGAAGGAAAATTCATCTGATTCCGAAAAATCCGAGAAGAAGATCAAGAGGAAACGCAAGGCTTCATCGGATACAGACAATGACGAAAAAAAGAGCGACACTAGTTCCGAAATCGTTGAGCCTATCAATCTCGAGGTATATACTATAGTTTCAAGCTTAATTCATCGTATAGTTTGATTGTTTACGTTTCTAAAATTTGGAATGTATGAAGATTGAGGAGTCTGTGAAGAAAATTAAGAAGAAAAAAATGAAGACTGTTGAGGTAGATGTGAAGGAGGCTGGGAGTAAAGAAGACGATCCTAATTCGGTTTCGAACTTCAGGATTTCTGAGCCCTTGAGGAATGCCTTGAAGGCCAAGGGCATTGAGGCCTTGTTTCCGATTCAAGCTCGTACTTACAATTCGATATTTGACGGTCTTGATTTGATTGGGAAAGCTAAAACGGGTCAGGTACCAAATAATTAAACTTTTATAGCATGATTGTTATATTATAAGATTAATTCTGGTTGTAAGATTAGTGTAAGCTGCTATTAAGAGCTTGTTTCTAATGGAACAGGGCAAAACACTAGCTTTCATTTTACCTATATTAGAGTCCCTGATAAATGGACCGGAGAAAGCATCAAGACGGGCTGGATATGGCAGGTCACCGACAATTCTGGTGCTTTTGCCAACTAGAGAATTAGCAAAACAGGTACTTGTTTAGGCTGATCCGCTGATATGTTGGCCGTTGTGTTTACAATCTCATGTATTGGTTTTATACTCTATTTATTTACTTTTTGTTGTAGGTCTATACAGATTTTAAATACTATGGTGATGCTCTCGGCCTGACTTCATGTTGTTTGTATGGTGGAGGTGGAGCATCCATTTCTCCTCAAACTGTTCAATTGAAAAGAGGGGTGGATATTGTTGTAGGAGCAGTTGGCCGAGTTAAGGTATCTGATGGCTAGCAGACTACATCATAGCTTTGAGTGTAAATTGTATTTTGTAAGTAAACCATCATGTACTCTGATAATTATGTGTAGGATCACATTGAGAGAGGGAATCTTGACTTGTGCTCGTTGAAATTCCGTATCCTTGATGAAGCAGATGAAATGTTGAGGCAAGGTTTTGTTGAAGATGTTGAATATATTTTAGGTGATTATTGTTTATTCAACTTTATTTATTTAGATTGATTTCAATGGAATCTGTTTTTTCCTTTGTTTTATGTTGTTATTGCATCTGTCTTGACTTGACTCGGTTCTTTTGTTTCTTGCTATGAAGGCAAGGTGAATGATGCTACCAAAGTTCAAACTGTTCTGTTTAGTGCGACTTTACCAGCTTGGGTGAATCATGTATGTATCTTGACTGATTTGACATCATTTTGACTCATGATCATTGGTCCATTTATGCAATAATGCACTTTTAGTCTACAATTGTGGTTAACATCTTTGTTCTATCCTCAGATTGCATCAAAGTTTTTGAAAACAAACAGGAAGATCGTGGATCTTGTTGGTGTTCAGGTAATGAAAGCTAGTGAAAGTGTGAGGCACATCATCATGCCTTGCTCTTGGTCAGCCAGGTCTCAGGTCATTCCTGATATTATCCGCCATCATAGCAGGTACGCTAAATCTTAGCAGTCCCAAAGTGTTTCTGACAGATCCTACATTTTCTGTATTTCATATTGTATTTGATCTCAGCGGTGGTCGTACCATTGTTTTCACCGAGACAAAGGATTATTGTTCCGAACTTTCTGGAGTTCTTCCTGGAGCACGTCCTCTGCATGGGGACATTCAACAGTCTGTGCGTGAGGTATATATAACTATATATAGTATGATATATGAAGATTGAACTTTAGCTAATACCTTTTAAGACCGAGTTTTTTATTTTATTTTATCAACTGAAATGATCTCTCTAATAGGCAACACTAGCGGGATTCCGGACAGGCAAGTTCATGACACTTGTTGCCACGAATGTGGCGGCACGAGGACTCGACATTAATGATGTTCAGTTGATCATTCAGGTGTCGTATGAATCAAGTCTAGAAGTCTAAATTATAGCTTACATTTAGTATCTGTAGAACTTTTTATTTTCTTTCTCATGGAAGTTGCATTTCAATCCTTCAGTGTGAACCACCACGTGATGTTGAAGACTATATTCATCGATCTGGAAGGACGGGAAGAGCAGGTAACTCCTTATTTCTGATATTTCTCATAATATACATCCATGTCTTTTTTGTGGTTTTAATTTGTTAGCCGTCTTCTCCAGGAAAGTCTGGTGTTGCTATTACACTTTACGAGCCAAGGAAGGCGAATATTTCCAAGTTAGAGAGAGAAGCAGGTGTGAAATTTGAACATATATCAGCTCCTCAACCAGCTGATATTGCTAAAGCTGCTGGTGGGGATGCCGCAGAAGCTATAATTCAAGTTGCTGATAGGTATAAAACTATCAACATAGTTTATAATGTCATTTCTAATTGTCGTTAAGAACTTGAGAAAAAAAGTCATCGGCACGTGATACATATTTTTGACTGTGTAGTGTAATCCCTGTCTTCAAGTCTGCTGCAGAGGAGTTACTAAATTCTTCTGGCTTGACGCCTGTAGAACTGCTTGCTAAGGCGCTTGCCAAGAGTATTGTGAGCCTCAAAACTATATGTTTTTCTCTATTTGGTGTAGTATTTTGTTTTATATGCTGTTGAATAAAATGGAATGTGCATGTTTTTTGTTTCTTTTCTGCAGGGATATACTGAAATTAAGAAGAGGTCACTTCTAACTTCCTTGGAGAACTATGTGACACTACTTCTTGAGGCTGGGAGACCCGTTTACACACCTTCGTAAGCTTTTCAACTTTTCAATGCACTCTTGGTGGTAGACCCAAAATTTGTTCTTATTATCTTCGGATGTCCAATAAGTACTTTTTTTTGCCGCATCGGGTCACCAAAATTAGTATAAAAACTTCAAATCCTACAGGTTATGTTATATATTTAACTTAGATTTATTGGGGCAAGGGAGACTATTAGTGTAATAGCTTAATAGTTGTCTAAACGTTTTAAACTCTTGGTTATTAACATTTCCTATGTGACGAGATTCAATTCCTATATTATACTGTAGTCGTTATAAGCGTCAGAAATCATTAAGTTATATTGCATTTTAGAAAAATAACAAAACATACATAATATTTATAGATTTCTTTTCATAAAAAATATATATTTCTATGTTTATATATGCAAGGGTCAGGAGGCTTAGGATCCTATATAGGAAAACATAATGGTGCAGGTTCATGCACACGACCTGCTAGCCACCAAACAAGTAATTAACCAGTAAGCAAGTGTGCTATATGTTAAATTGTTGTTGCTTTCTTATAGGTGTTATCCTGTTAAAAATTATATGGTGTCGCTCGATTTTTTGTTGTAAAGTTACATATAACTTTTTTGTTGCCGCTGTCATGTGGTGTTGATGTCAACAAGCTAGGTCCTCCCATGCTCCCTCTTAATCGGTCGTACGCAATTTTCAGATTTGCATATGGTGTTTTGAGGCGGTTTTTGCCTGAAGAGAAAGTCGAGGCGATTCAAGGTCTTGCACTGACGGCTGATCAAAGAGGTGCTGTCTTTGATGTTGCCGAAGAAGACTTGGAAGCTTTCCTTGCCGGTACAGCAATCAGTTAATATAAGTTTTTGTTATGTCTAGGCTGTTCTTTGTTTTTATCGGTGAATGATTGATTACACAGGTCAGGAGAATGCTACGGGTGTAAGTTTGGAGGTTGTGAAAGAGCTGCCACAATTGCAAGAAAAAGAACAGTCGAGGGGAAGATTTGGCGGCGGTGGTGGTGGTGGGTTTTCACGTGGACGTGGTGGTGGTGGTTTCTCACGTGGTGGACGTGGTGGCGATCGCAGAAACGATAGATTTTCTAGAGGTGGAGGCAGTGGTCGTGGCGGATATAGGAAATGGTGAAGAGCTTCATCATTCCCTGAGCAGTTTTGGTGTGATGAGAAGAATACATTAACATTGCCCTCGTGGCTGCTAGTCATATTATATAGTGTCCTTGTATTTGTTCTTTATTTATTTCATCCTCTAGTTAAAACAAGGTGTAGATTACCCGTGCGTTGCGGCGGTCCTAGCCTTTGTTTCTGTAACCGGTATCGTACTGCGGGTCCTTTGACCGTGAGCCTTTGTAGTGTAAATTTGCAATGACTCTTTCTATTGTAATTGGAATCGTATATAGAAAAGGTGCAATAAAAGGTAGGATGATCAAAATATTCTTAGACATATATTAGTATTCCATACATAATATGAATACCAAATTGTTGTGCACAAAAGCAAATGAAGAATATGTTTAACTTTCTCTGATGCTCAATCCTTAATCGTTCCTTTTTCGATGGACGAGATTAAGCTTGCTATTTGGGATTGTGGTGATGACAAAGCTCCGGGTCCTGATGGTTTTAATTTCAAGTTCTTGAAATACTTTTGGGACATCTTAGGAGGAGACTTCAAGAGAGTTTTGGATATGTTTTATTCGGAGGGGTCTCTAAGTAAATGTTGTGTTTCGTCCTTCATTTGTCTTATTCCTAAGGTCCCGGATCCTCAGGTTTGGAATGATTTCAGACCCATAACTCTCCTTGGTTGCATCCAAAAAGTGGTGTCGAAAGTTTTGGCTAATAGAATTAAAGGGGTGATGAATTTCATAATTTCTGACAATCAAATGGCTTTCGTCACGGGTAGAAATATTGTGGATGGCCCTATGATTATCAATGAAATCCTATCATGGTTGAAGAGAACTAAGAGGGAAGCCATGTTTTTTAAAATAGATTTCAACAAAGCGTACGATTCCCTTGACTGGAATTTTATTGATTCTATCCTTCGACAGATGAATTTCCCCGTCCTTTGGAGAAAATGGGTTAATGGCATTCTCCATGCTTCCCGCTCTTCGGTTTTGATCAATGGGTCTCCTTCGAAGGAGTTTGATGGCTTTAAAGGGGTGAGACAAGGAGACCCTCTCTCTCCTTATCTATTTATTATAGCCATGGAGTCTTTTCACTGGATGATGTCGAAAGCATGTAGAATTGGCTTATTCCATGGAATTCAACTTCCTAACAATGGGCCTTCGATCTCCCATCTTCTCTTCGCGGACGACGTAATGATTATGGGGGAGTGGTCGGGTCTTAACTTCCTTAATCTCCGGCGGTTGTTATGGAGTTTTTTTCTTGTCTCCGGGTTACGTGTTAATCTCTCTAAATGTGGGGTAGCGGCTGTCAATGTGGCTACTCAGGAAATTTCGGCCAAAGCTGAGTTAATGGGTTGCAAAGTTTGCCCTTTTCCTTTTGAATACTTGGGGATGTTGGTGGGTGCAAACATGAACAAGAAAGCGAGCTGGTCCAAGGTGTTGGAGATTGTTAGGAATAGGCTGTCTGGATGGAAAGCTAACTGCCTGTCCATGGGAGGCAGATTAACGCTCATTAAGTCGGTTTTGGACAACCTCCCCACGTATTTCTTTTCCTTATACCGGGCCCCTAAATGTGTTTTAAACTCGCTCGAAAGCATACGATGTAATTTTCTGTGGGGACGTGCGGAGAATCGTAGGAAAATTCATTGGATCTCGAGGGACAGGATCCTCAGACCTAAGAAGGATGGCGGTCTGGGGCTATCATCGTTTCAGACTTGTAATAATGTTCTTCTGGCTAAATGGGTCTGGAGGTTTCACACGGAACCAAACCGTCTTTGGCGAAAGGTCATATGTAGTATTCATCTCAAGTTTGGCCAGATCTCGTTTTTTCCGTTGTAGTCGGCTGCCACGGGCATTTGGAAGGCTATTCATAGGTCCTTTTCGGACCTGGACAGGATTGGGGTGCATCTGCAGGACCTGATGACCGAAGAAAATGGTCATTGGAGATGGGGCAGTGACGATACTGGGACTTTCTCGGTTCGAAACTTGCGGACATTAGTTTCTGACAGGGGCATTTCGCAGGAATCTTTCCCTCTCGAGTGGTCTAGAGCGGTTCCTACGAAGGTCAATATGGTGGCTTGGAGATCTATCTTAAACAGGTTGCCTACCAAGGATGGTTTAATCCGGAGGAACATCCCGATTGGTAATGATTGTTGTGCCCTTTGTGGAGAAGGCTCGGAAACGGCTTTGCATGTTTTTACGGGGTGCAGTTTACGGACACTATATGGCAGCTTGTGTCTCAATGGTGCCATATTCCTCAAGTGGTGACTTTCTCGGTAAACGACATCCTCAATATGCATAAGGACCCGACGTATTCTCCGAGGAAAAGCTTGGCTCTGAAGGTGGTTTTTCTCACTGGGATATGGAGCATATGGGGCGAAAGAAACAAGGCGATTTTCAATCAGAGACCTCCTTCGATCAATAGAGTTTTTTTGGATATTAAAAATTGGAGTTTTGTTTGGTATGTTAATCGTTGTAATGACCGATCCGTAAAGTGGGAGGATTGGTCGTCTTTTTTCGTGTAATGTTGTTTTTCTCGTGGCCGCTAGTGTCTTGCTAGTGTGCCGCTTTTAATAAAGTTGCCGTTCAAAAAAAAAAATTGTATTTTGACTCACATATTACCTGGTAGGTTCCCAAAATCAGCTCAACCAGATAATAGAAGTTCTAACTATTTTAGAGCTTAACCAGTCAACCAAATAAGAACAATTCTATAAAAAAATCCCTTACAACCAAATAAGAATAATTCTACAAAGAAATTCCTTACAACCAAATAATAGAAACTCTATCTATTTAGAGCTTAATCGCCAATCACGCTGAATATATTTCACATTTAAGTCACATAGATGCTCAACCAAAATTATAGCATATTGTTTAAATTCCAGAAATCAACAACTCAAAACACGCATTAAAACGCACCTCAATAATTGTTGGCTGCAAGCAAATCTTAAGGAGATACCACCTGCAAACACAAAACAAAATGACAAAAAAAGATAATCAATAATAAAATAATTGTGTCGACTTATGAACTTAAAATGCATTTCAAGAACATCAAAATCACAAAATAAGAGATGGACAATAAGTGAAGAACAATTTTTGACCTTCTCAAACCAAATCTCACAAAAAAGAATAACAAAAACAATTTATGATGATTTAGAAGACAGAGAAAAGAAAGAAACATACTCGCTTTGCTGTTATCCTTCTTCAACAGAACTAATTCGTTTGACCACTTAAAAAAAAGCTGCAAAGTTTGATATTTAATAAAAGTGCCATCTTAGAGGCCATATAATCCATTAACCATGTGTGATTCTTCTCATATTTTCGAACCTAACCCATGGCAATTAAAACTACCATAAACACATAGAAAATGTGCCATTAAAAGAGGCTAAAAGTGAAAAAAGAAATTCATCCTCAAAACAAAGAAAATAATTGCACTTTTAAATTGTAAAACTTGCTAACCAAATCAGATACCACTGTAAACAATGATTAGAACAATAATAAAACCACGAATCCCTTCCCAGATGCCAAACTAAATAGATAGGTTAATAAAGAAGGGGAAGGAGGAAATATACCCGATGAATTAGTGGAGGCAATTCAGCTAAATCGAAGAAAGGTTCGGTTGATAAACAGATCGAGGTACCCAATCCTGCAGAGATCACAAACAACCATCTAATCAAAAAAGAGAGGCCCTGGATTAAAGACCATTGTGTAAGAAAAAAAGCAGTTATAGCAAAATCACCCAATGATATTGCCTAAATCACACCTAGCGGGTTAACTACACACTCGTATTGCAATGAAATAGTTACTTCGAAACCTGAGTCACATATTGCAAAGTTAACAAACCACAACAAAAATGACCATATCATTAAAAGTTAACAAACCACAACCAATTTTAATTTCTAAGAGAATAAATAAAACGTAAGTAGTTTTTACGTCATCATCATATGTGCAACTTCCACTAAAGTATTCCCACATTTGAACTCCACAGTTGGTACATATTTGAGCAACCTATCATATCAAAAATATCAAAAATGAAGAATGGTTATATAAGATTAAAACATTAGCATACATTCACTTCTATGCCATATAAGGTGATAACCAAAATACTATGCTAATTTAATGTTTGCTATGAATATCCTATGATTTGGAGACAAACCTGTTGCAAATTTAAAAAATAATTCATTCTTATCCCCTATATTTGGTTTGAAAATAAATCTTCAAAAGGATAAAGGTCACAAATGGCTATTTTTTGGCTTTAACAATTTGATAAGAGACTTGAAAAACCAGTTTACATACGGATTCTTAATGTTTAATTTGTCTGCAGATGGATTTCTTGCAAGTGCATATTCATATTGAAGCCATTTGAATAATCGGTTGGCATTTTAAATCTAATCTTTCTAATTTTCATTGTCTAATTTCAGTCATTACTAGATGCTTAAATAATATGACGGTTTTGAAAATAAGTTGGATTCTAATAGAATATTGTATGATTATGTATGATAAAATCACATGATCATATATCAACGCATTTTACTTAGAAAGTATCAAACATTAGTGTTCAATTTTAATCTTTAATTGGCTTGTTAGTTTTGGTAGTAAGTTTTCATATAGAAATGTGCAATACCATCATTAAGAAAGGCATATTTCTCTTAATAAGAATTATAGAAATCAGATAATCAGTTAGCTATACAACTTTTCCGTATTTGCCTAACCATATACCATGAATTCTATATATGGATCAAATTATGTTTATACCTCATAACTAGTCTTTGATACCCGTGCATCGCACGGTTGGGGTTAAAAACTTACAAAGTGAAAAATACAGATTTGTATACAACATTTAACGTCTCATTTGTGACTTTCATCTTCATCTAAAATGAGAACTTTCAGCTCAGACCTACTCTTCACTCTTGATAATGCGACATATAGTTGTCCATGGCTAATACATGAATTTTTCAAATACAAACCAACATTTGATAATGACTGTCCTTGACTTTTATTGATTGTCATCCCAAACGTATCGCTATTCAAAATTGTCTTTTTTGGAATTTAAATGGTATATTTTTATCTAAAGGCGACATCGAAATCCTTAAAAGAAATGTACAAAAACCAATATTGCTTCCGGATATTAGTTTTGCCTCTGTCACATGTTTTTCAAGAGTAATAATCTGAAGCCTTGTACCGTTACAAAGTCCATTCTTTTGGTCTTTGAGACCCGTGCATCGCACGGCTGGAGTATAAAAAAACAATAAAGATAATCTACTATAGTAAATTTTATTGAATTATGAAAATTAAAGAAAAGAAAAAATTATTAAATTAAAAGAAAAAAACTTACAAAAGATTATCATGGTTTCTTTCCTTTATGAGAATATACAAAAGATTACCATACAAACATTTACAGGTAACATGGTCTATACAAAAGATTACCACGCAAACACTTACAATATGTAACATGGTTTCCTTTTCTAAGCAACTATAGAAAGGATATAATGCAAAAGATTACCAGTGCCTTGACAATTACATGCCCATGTGAAATACTTGTAGTTTGGTGTTCGCATTTCCAGCGGCTGATGCAAAAGGTAGGTTAGTTGCATCTCTTATTTTTAGAAGCTTTACAAACTTCATTACCTAATGATCAAAATAACCAAGCAGAGTTACACCATTCGCAAAAAAAAATAAAAAATCATAACATACATATATTAAACAATAAGAAAAAGCAATGTACATCCATTATTTCTTTAATGTTGTGACAAAAATGACCAGATACATAAAAAGTAGCCCACTTGATTTTCTTTCTCAGAAAACTTCATATTAAAAAAAAAAAAAAACTTTTTGTTTATCTATAATTATTTTTATTGCAATGACCAGAACTTGTTTGTTAGCAAAGACCTGCAAACAACCGGCCTCTCTAGACAAGTATAAGGAAATTGATATGGCAATAATATAAGACAAATATAAGGATACTGATATGGTAATAATGAATGTTAAAATATGAAACTTTTAGTCGTATTCCTCAATCAATAACCTAGGGAGTTCATCTCTTGGTTGAACAACACGATCCTTGTCAATTGTCATTGCTATCCACCACAAAGATAAGCCCGTGTTTTAAAAGTAATGCCTCCAGTCCTCCACAATGGGTGAATATGTTAAATAACATAAACTTTTCACTTCATCAAAGAGTACTACAATGTGGTGAGCAATAAGGAGAAAAACAATCTTACCTGTAAAATTTAAACAATGTTTTGGACCGAGCCGATATGTATAGAAACAACTCATTTGACCGATAAACGAACTTTCTAGACATCCACTATGTTACCTTACAATTGTCACAGAATCCAAAAAACAGAAGAACTCTGCATTCTAAAGACATTTAGGCAAAAAAATTGGATTTATAATTTATATTGCAGAGGTTTAATTTACTTTTATATGAAAGGCATCAAGAGTGAACATCCAATAACATGTTATTGTTGTGCAAATAAGACTACTATAAAAGTGCAACTTGGTAAAACCCCTTCCTGAAAAGTTGATTCATGATAAAAACTGCTCATTCAACCTATTTACTAATGGGTCATGTTTTTTATGTATTATCACTAATGGTAAAAAAAAATGTCTAGAAAGAAGCAGCTTGAAAGGGTTAAATGAGTCAAAAGTATTAGTTAACATGCATCTGTTTGATTAGTTGAATTGAATAGACTTAAAAATGAGTAAACTTTTATTTTTTTGATTCAGTAGTCAAACTCTAATTTCTTAAATAGATTCAAGTCATTCAACAACTGTACTTCTGTTCCTTTTAGTTTGCATACTTCCTTAAAAACATTTATATGGACTCCAAACAATACAAATTATCATTAGACTCACATTACTGCATATATTGATTTAATCATTAACTTTGATTCACATATTTACTACATAACTTCCCAAACCAGTACCCAATTTTTGTAAGAACTGGAAAACAGTCAAACTCTTTACGGTCTTATAAGCTTATAAAAATTTGTACAAACTCCACATCTTTCAGAATGGAAGGGGGAATGTATAGGCATTGCACATGAAACATGAAGAGCTAAATCTGCCATAGATGAACTTTTAAAGAAATATTTGTTATACGTAGCTATAGTAGTGTTACATATTATTTTCAAAATGTGCATAAGAAGCCAAAACTATATGAAAGCAAAATTCTAAATCAAAGATGTCGAATACAAATATGCACCGGTGTTTTCTAACTGGTGCTTAGTGAACCAACAGATTAAGCCTCTATCATAAAAAATTGAGGAGATAAATCGATTGGATCGGTCGAATGAATGTTTGAACACAAAATCAGAACCCTATATGTTGGGTTATAAACTGAAGGATTACAAAAGAAAATTTCAGAGAGATTAGAGACATACTGTTGAGTGATAAAAAATTCAAAGAAATCAGATGAGGAAGCTGATACACCATAATACTCTTCAACATAGCTAAGAACTGCAACTAACACACCAAAAATCATGCCCAATTAGAACATTAAAAGCAATCACCATGCCAACTGAAAACTATAAACCCTAATTGGATATTTACCTGAATTTTCAATACTAAACAGCAGGGTAGAAGGAAGGAGTTGAGATCGAAAGAGGGAATTTTGAGTAAAGCTTCTGTAGTAAGTCTTTAAGACCCATGCATCGCATGGCTGGGGTGATTTCAGCTTCTAATCAACATGCCTCCCTACTCAAATAAAGATGCTTGAGTGACAATCAAGAATAAATACATCTTCAGTCATCAAATCTGAAAATAGCAAGGATAAAACTAATGCAGTGAAACCAACCAAACAACAATGAAGTTTCGATTAGACGCAAAAAGTATCGCACTTTATTGCACATTTATTTGTAAAGTTTGCATATTATGCAAAATAATATATGGGTCTTAAAAAGAATTTTCATATACATTACTTAAGTATTACCAAATTCTCTAATAGTGGAACATTGGCTTCATGACCTCCTTTTCCATAGGCGCCTGCAATAACTCTTCTTATTAGTCCCAACTTCAATATTTTATGTTATACTTAAAGTACTTATATTTGTTAACTCATATGAATTAGATAATTTGCTTGTAGGTGGAACTATAGTTGTTTTAATTAAACAAAAGATGCAACTAACCAAATGAAAACTTTAATGAGTTTGTTTCATTAAGTATGAAATAGGAACCATGTAACTTTTACAAAATATTTAGTTCTTTTATGACTTAAATAAGGAAAAGGTCCAAGTCTCAAAAATTTACCTTGGCCAATATACCTTAACTAGGGGTGAGCGTAAACCGGGTAGACCCGGCAAACCCGTTGGAACCGGCCCGCTAGAACCGGAAACCGGACCCGGTTGTGTACCAACTAAAGGTTCTCGGTTCCAGAATTTACTGCTTCTCGGTTCCGGGTCGGTCTCGGGTAAGACCCGTCGGTTACGGGCAGAACCGTTTACCCGTGAGAAAATCATGCATACCCTAGAAATTATAGGACACAGTTAATTAATTTTTTTATGTTTCCAAAAAATCCTCCACACCTGCATAGCAAAAATCACGGCAATCCCCTCATATTCCATTTTTTTTTCCATTCTACGTATCTCTCTTCTCTCTCCCATATTTCCACTTTCCAGAATTTTAGTCTCCATCTCTTCATCTTCTTTTCTTCGGTTCTTGAGTTCTTCCAGTGAGCATCATCCATTCATCCACGATTCCAGTCTCCAGACTTCCAGTGAGCATTAGCAATCATCCACCGATCCACGATTTTCGACCTTCAAGTAACTGAAGTAAGTAAATAACTGGACGTCTGGACCATTCGAATTTTTTGTTCTAAACCCAGAAAGATTACGAATTTTTGTTCTAAGAATCGATGTTAGAATCTGTTAGAACTTAGAATCTGTTAGAAGTTAGAACTTAGTTAGAATCGATGTTAGATGTTAGAAGTTAGAACATAGAATCTGTTTGGTTAATGATTATTGAATCTGTTTGATTAATGATTATCATAATCAATGTTAGAAGTCCATATTACTTTTTATGCAATTAGCCTCCTGCTGAGGCACCCAAAGAGAATCAAACACAAAAAAATCCATGAAAAAAACACTTGTAATGCATAAACATATAACCTGTACCATCTACCATAGGCAATAAAGTTGTACCAAAAATAAGCCATAAATGATCAGCATATGAGAAGGTTGTACATAAAGCTTATGGAGTTGCAAATTCAGTTCTCTAAAGTATTATAAGGAAATACCAAATTATGGAATCTCAAAGATATACAACTTATAAGCTAAATTATTTACTTCAATCCATTTGATCCATTTGACATAACACGCTACCCAAATTAATCAATTCATAAAAATAAATGAAAATAAAAACAACAAATATCAATTACACAACACAACTTTCGAATGGAATTATGTATAGGTGCAGGTTCCATCTTTGACATCAATATAATCTATAAAATCATCTAAGAAAGTAGTAGGGATTTCATATTCTATTTGTGAACCACTTCATATAATCTACAATGATAAAAAAATGAAAAATTTATAACAGTTTATAATTTATGACAAAATCATGTTTAATTCAACTAAATTAGCTTCTATTAGGATAGTTTATGGTTCAATTTTTTAAGATACAGTAGATTCTTAGGAACCCTAAACGTGCATCTCATGTTCAAATTAAGGGTACTAACCAGATGTCTAAACGTAAGAATCTTAAGAACGATAATCCAAACAAATCCAAACAAATCCAAACAGCAATGGTATAATACGAATCATAAGAATAAAAACACTTACGAATTGATCAGAGTTGGGATAACGTGTAATCTTGAAGAACACCATTGATCTGAAATTTTTTTTCGGATAACCAATGAGCAACTTACTGTATTAAACTTTAACCAAATTTGTATGGTGCCTATTCAAGATGATAAACCTCATGAAAACTATGATAATGTCTATACGTAGTTAAAAAAAAAACTATGAACACAAATAATGTCTGACTTCTTACAATGCAAATATACAAATCATGTGTTACTAGTTATTTGATTTATAGTAGTTACCAAACATCACTAATTGTGATAACAAATCAGAAGACAATAATGAATGGGTGACTTTATGTTTTCAAAACAAAGTACATGAACTAACCCAGAAAATTCAAACTTTCATTTGAACCTGGTATACGATTATGTAAAAACAAACTAATTAAATCCAACCATTGAAACCCTAAAACGCGTTTAGGGCTCGAACAGAACTAATCGTAACATAATCATAATCGAGCCCTTTTAGGATGTTTCCAATGGATACCTAATCGGATGTTTATCCGAATCATATTCGTTGAGGCCAGGAATCCAACCAAAACACGTCGAGATAAACAAACATAGACATCGAGATCACTTGGAAAATCAACAAAATGAAAACATAATCGAGTGAACAATGGTGTTTGATTGAAGAAACCGAGTAAAAAAAGGATGTAATCGATCTAATACCTTCGCAGACTCCATCAATGGTCGAATTTCCAGAGAAGATTGAGAGCGTCGATGGAAGTGTTCTCGTATCACAGGAATTAGGGTTTGAAATATAGAACCTCTTGTTATATATTAAGGATTAACATTACGGGTATTTAGAATCCGACCCATGTGATCCGCGTGATATAATTTGTTATCCCAGTGTGTTTTTTTATTTTTGCCCTTAATTGGTGAAAACTTAGGTATTGTGGTAACTCAGAGGAGGGCTGTGGTGATGCCACCTCATCTAAAGATCTTTTTGTTTATTATAATAGATGATGCTTATGTATGTACTTACTCATGGTCTAATTGAGTGTTAAGATAATTTTTTGTATGCAGACTTCTATTTACCATTCATGTTTTTACAAATCAATTATTTGGGAGTTAGGAGCCCTATATATTAGACCAGATGGATTACAAAAAACACTTTGTTGAACCAAGCAAGTACCGTGTTTCCTAACAACAATGATTTATAACTTACAAGTCGGTTCCACATCGTTTCTTAAATCCCTTAAAAGATCAGATAATGAGCACGAAGGTCAGAACCCTAAGCCCCATCGCATGCCTACAGCAAACGCTACCCTTGAAAGCGAAGATGAGAAATCGGAAATTGAAGCCGTAAAAATCAGATGAGATGAAGAGGAGGAAGCGATATCTATAAATCGAGGTAAAGAGGAAGAAGCGATACCTATAAATCGGAAATCGGAAGAGCTATGGATGAATCACCATCTCAATCAGTGTTGCCTACAGTCTTGAAGAATGTCAACCGCTACCTTTCGCCTATAGCAAATGCTACCCTTGAAATCGAAGATGAGAAATCGTAAATTAAAGCCCTAAGAATCAGATGAGGCGAAGAGGAATAGGAGATAGAAGAATCATATGGTACTGCCTTGAAGAATGGCAAGGCAGGTATGGGCAATGGCGTAAAGCAGATGGTTCCCTGATTTTCTGGCTGATATCCACAGATATCTCTGATTTTCTCGAGATATGGAAGTTAACAGGTTAAAAAAACTGTGGAAAGGGGTTAAAACACTATTCATAAACTTGTAAATTGAAGATATACTTTTTTTTGAACGGCAATATTATTAAACAACACCAACCCCTAGCAAGACGCTAGAGGCCGACAAGGAAGCAGGACATTACAAAGAAAACGACATCCAATCTTTCCAAAGGATAGATCGGGCTTTACAACGTTGAATGAACCAAAGGAAACTTCAACTTTTAATCTCGAAAATAACCCTACTAATGGACGGAGGGCGATTATTATAAATAGCATTGTTCCGCTCCACCCACAGACACAAACAACCTGTTGGGATGATGATGTTCACCGCTTTCGCTTTCCAATTAGGAAGAGAACCATCTTTATGCAGATTAGCCAGATCCATCACCGAAAATGCGATACCGGAATTTTGCACCACTGGGCTACCACCTGCCACACCGAATCCGCAAAAGGACACCCGGTAAAGAAGTGCATTGCCGACTCGGTTCCAGCCCCACACATAATACAATCCTGCGAGGGTAAGTTGCTGTTCCTGCGCACGAGATTGACCCGCGTAGGGAGTCGATCCAAAAAAGCCATCCAGACTAGGAAGTTCACCTTCAAGGGGACTCCTTTACACCATTGGAAGCCAAAGGACGTACTCTGACTGTGAGTTTCATCAACAATGTGGCGGAGGGATTTAACCAAGAAATTGCAGTCCACTTCGCTCGTCCATCTCCAATTACCGTTAACCTTCGTGATCATCGACTGGAGATCCACTCCATGCACAACAAAATCAGAGAAAACCTTGACAATTGCCATCGACTGTACAATTACCGTTAACCTGAAGCCGCCGGACGGAGAGGAATAAAAGATTGGTCCACAGCCCGAGCGTGAAGACACGTAACCACCCGCCGCCACAGATGATTAGGCTCAGTTTTGTAGCGCCACACCTATTTAGCAAGCAAGCAGTGGTTACTGGTTTCAAGAGGCACAAGCCCCAGCCCCCAGCCTCTTTTAGTTTGAGAATGTTGTGTCTTGCAACCAAGTAAATTTTCTTTCTAGATGAATCACCTCCCCAAAGAAAATTCATACGATATACTAGTTGGGCTAGAAGCGCGCGTTGCGCGCCGCGGTGTTTACAATGCCTACTGAAATTGGTTATCGTCCACCTTCTTCATCTTCTGTTCCCCTTTCGGCAGTTTCTGCACATGTATAAGCACACCCCAGAAACCAATTAATGTTTTGAAATTATATTTATGTAGACATCAAAATATTTACCATATAAAGCACCATGGATGTAGATTAAACCGTGATCAATACTCATGATAGAAAATCATATAAGATGAAGTGCTTTAATGGACCAAAATTTTGCATCAAAGGCTATATGATACTATAATTCTTGAACAACCTAAGCGTCTTTATGAAACAACCTTCATTTATTAAACCCATGACCTATAAAATCCTAACCATGAATAGGTAGACAATAACTTAAGTTTATAAGCCTACAATCAAACTTTGAACGAATACGATAACTTCCAACAACAATTTATATCAACAACCCTATCAACTATCATTTCTAGTATTCATCAAATTTAAAACCCAAAACATATAGACGACAACTTTTATTACAAAACACTTAATCAGAAAGCTTAAAGCTTCAAAAAGATAAATTAAAAATAGACATGTAAAAGCAAGAAACAGTAGCAAACCAAGATGCCGCACTTGCAATAACCACCACTTATAAAGCAAATAAAAGAAACTATAAAATGAATATAGACCTATAAATGTACAAATAATATATCTATGGTTGGTCAACAAAAAAAAATGCAGCAGTTCTAATTTATCAACACATTTTATGTAGAAGTGAAGCCTTGCAAACAAAATTAGTACAGTGACACTTGGAAACTATGAACATTTGTGTATATGTAAATTTAGCCTATGAGAAGGATGGGCTTACCATGTTGAGGTAAAAGACCATTTTCTTGAAACGTATTACTAAAAGACACATGCGAACATTAATATCATTTTGTTATAATAACTAGGGGTGTTCAAAAATATCCGAATCCGAATCCGAATTTGAAATATCCGAAATATCCGAAGTCAAAATATCCGAAATTTCGGATATCCGAATTTTCGGATATCCGAAATTCGGATATCCGAATTTTCGGATTCGGATTCGGATATTGATTTTGAACATTTTCGGATATTCGGATATCCGAAAAATATCCGAAATATATATATTTTAAAATATTAAATTATATATATTATTTAGTTTAAGATACTTTAATTTGAGAAACCCTAAATCTAAAGTTCTAAACTCCAATGTTCACTCTCTTTGCCTATTTGGATCCCGTCATCCTCCAAATCTCGACCCTCACTGGCTCATTGCCTTACACCACCGATTTGTAGTTTGCCATCGAGCTTGTTGCACACGAATTTGAGCTTCAAAATCGAGACATTTTTTATTTTTTTTGTTAGTGTTTGACTATTTAATGTACTTGTATTTGACTATTTGCTCATTTGGATGTTTATCACTAGTAATTTTAGAGATTGAATGTATTTTTTTTTAGTTTTGAAAATTCGGATATCCGATTCACTATCCGAATCCGTATCCGAAATTTCGGATATCCGAAATTCGGATATCCGAAATTTCGGATACGGATTCGGATAGTGAAAATCAACTATCCGAAATTTCGGATATCCGAAATTCGGATATCCGAATTTTCGGATATCCGGTTTTGAACACCCCTAATAATAACACATCATATATGCATCTGCAAATAATAACATGAAACCAACGGCGGAACCACGGGAGGGTCCGGGGGGTCCGTTGACCCTCCGGCCGACCATACTTCCGGTTAACTGTATATCTAAGAGGAGAACCCTACTTGTAGTTTGACCCTTCAAGATATATATATCATAGAACAGTAAACGTGAAGAAAAACTAAAGAAACTAAATATTGAAAGTTTCTCCGGTGGCCGGCATCTGTGTAAAAGATGGAGGAAAGTGGAGAAGACGACTTGAATTTCAATTCTTTAGGACTTTTTTTTTATGATGGGTGTAATATGTCAGATACTTTAAGTGTGTGATGGGACCACTCATGCTTACTCTTTAAAAATAACTACTCAATTAAATTTTTCTTATTATTTAAAACTAAATTAACGAAAATATACGTTCTATAAAAACAAAAAGGGTATTTAATTTTAGGTTTCAACTTTGTTACAATTTTATTTATTTATTTACTTTTATTTCTTTGTTATGTTTTTTATATTTGTAAACTAGATTGCCGGAGGATTTCCATTTTAAATTTTTTTATTTATGGTTTTTAAAATATATAAGTAAGTAAAATTATTTTGGCAGTTTGGCTTAATGTATAGATATCTTTATATTTTTTAAGGGTGAAAAAAACTCAAACCAAATACTAGCGATCAAATTGGGTGGGGTTGGGTTTAATTGGCAAAGCAATTGGTTTAAGTCGTTAAGGTGCACCTTCTCTTTGAGTTAAGGATTTGAGTCCCGTCGAAAACGGATTTCGTGTAATTTAATTGGGGTATATTAGGATTAGTTATAGTTTGTCGTTAAAAGAATGATAAAAATACAAAATGAGATTAAGAACAAGTTGAATTTAGTGACGTATTCTAGTAAATTTAAAAAAAAAAATTATGATGACCCTCCAATACAAATGTTCTAGTTTCGCCACTGCATGAAACTATTTGCAAATAATAATATGAAACTATCCTCTTTGCAAATATTAACCTGCAAGTCATCTTTTATATTAAAAACGGTCGATGTTCTTACCTATACCACCTAGTCCATATAGAGAGCAACACTTGCACTGCGAAGTGCGAACAAAGACTACTACAAATCAAGCAAAAATGAGCAGGGGGTATATAAACGATATTAACCATTTGAAACATCAAGCAAAAACCCCAATAGATTTGTGATTGCTCTGTGTTCATAGTCCTACGTATAATAGAACATAAAAGAAAACAAAAAATAAGCAAAAAAGAAGAGCATGATGTATATATATGCTAAAAATAGTAAATGATGCTAATTCGTTATCTATATAACTAAATTGGAAAATATATCATATAAGAACTTAAAGACCAGATATCAAATATAGTTATTAAAACTAATTGGAAGTTGTCTATTTTTCTCATGTTTTATTTTTCTGTTAATAGTTGCTCTCAGCTCAAAATGAATTGATTTTGTCGTTTCACCTTTTAGGCTTTATTATAGATCTTTATACCTCGTATCCACCATGAAGAATTTTTTTTCTTGTAATTACATCACATCTGTCACCTACATACATTCAAGTGAAATGTATCATTGATTTAGTTTACACTGTTTAACATATACAATCGAATAAGAGCATTTGGTTTGAGAAATATAGTATATGTTGGAGTTATATAACACCACAAAATCATAGAATTATCAGGTCGTCTTTCTTAGAATACCAATTATTCAATAAAAGGGCTATTCTACTCGTTCAATAAACATGGGAATGCCAACAGGCACATGGGGATTCCAATTTGTGTTGTCCGATTGTGCATAAATACTCACGTTGTAGAACAGATCGAGAGAGAAAAACAACACATGCATGATAAAATTCTTGGAAAGTACACAAAACCCCTTAAAAAAACGACTGACCGTCCAAAAGCCAAAACCATCCGTCAGTTGAAAACCATAAACACGCTGTATTGCAGGCGGTGGAAATCACCGCAGAGCTCTAAACGGAAATCAAAGAGGAAACAACAAACAAAGACACCAACCCTAAGGTGGCGTTTGGTTCACGGAATGTAATGTAATTGGAATTATAAAGTTTTCCTTTTAAAGTTGTGTTTAAGTTGGGTAAGGAAGGAGTTTGGAATACAATGAATTCCTTTAATCAATGGAATTTGAGGTCATGTAACTTTCCTTCGTTAAAGTGAAGGATTTCTAAATTCCATTGAGTAAAGGAATTCATTGTATTTCAAACCCCTTCCTTACCCAACTTAAGCACAACTTTAAAAGGAAAATATTACAATTCCAATTACATTACATTCCGTGAACCAAACGCCACCTAAGCGTATGTTCAAATCGAAAACATACCTGTAATTAAGTGACGGTAGCGTCGATGTTGGACGGTGAATCACATGTACAAACGGCGATCATAGAGAGGGAAAGACGACGATCGTAGAGAGAAATAGTCGAAAGACGGTAGCACCGATGTCGACCCCTTTTCTCTCGGATCAATTTTTGGATAATTGGAAGACTATGAAGAAGAACATGTATTGATGAAGCCTTAGTGAGAGAGAGAAGAGTATGTATATGGATGCATAATGCTTGATTGAAAGCAAATCGAGCAGGTATGGGGTATGGTATGCAAGTCTCTGTGGGGAGCAGGTATGAGAAAGCAAAACATATGTAAAGTGTGCTTAATATGTTGGACCATAGTATACTGCATAAATGACTTGTACTTAATGCTTAGAAGATGGCAAATTTCAGTGAATACTGTTCATCTAGTGAATACTATTCATCTATGTTGAAAATTGTTATATAGGTAATAATGTAACGATAATGTCAATAATTGGATAAAATATTCAGGTTCTTTTATTTATTTATGCAAAAATAAAGACAAAAAGACGGGACAATAGACAATAAATAAATAAATAAATAAATAAATAAATAAATAAATAAATAAATATTTTGAATGTTGTTAAAAAGGAGGTGTTTACCTTTTTTTTGTCGTGACAAGTTTAAGAAGCCTATCGATTGGAGACCCTCTATGGTGTGCAACTGTTTAAATGCTCTTGGAAGCGGGGAGCTTGGGTTTCAACTTTTCTAGAAAGGAAATCCAAGACGTGGTTGGGGTTTCTGATAGTGATAAGGCACCGGGCGAATGGCTTCACATTTGCGTTCAATAAAAAGTTTTCGTCTTATATTTTGAAGAAGTTTTTTTTTTCCAGATCTTGTTTTATTTCAGTAAAGTGGGAAAAGGTTGCGGGGTGGCTTTCTTATATCTCATCGTAAAATGCAAAGATCCTCAATCCCTTTCGGACTTTAGACCTATTAGTCTCGTGGGATGCATTCTGAAAGTGATTTCTAAGGTGCTTGCTAATATGATCAAAATTGTTTTGCCTAACATTATTTCTAAAAATCAAATGACGTTTATTAGCGGAAGAAATATAATCGATGGGGCCTTAATTGTTAATGAGATGGTGTCTTGGGTCAAGAAGAGACATCTACCTTCTCTTGTTTTCAAGATCGATTTTGGGAATTCTCGGATTCTATTATGTTACAAATGAAGTTTCAAGATATTTGGAGGAGATGGGTTAGGGGTTGTTTGGAAGCTTCTCAGTTCTTGGTTCTCGTTAATGGATCCCCAACGTGGGAGTTCCAATGTGGTATGGGGGTTTGGCAAGGTGATCATTTGTCTCCGTTATTATTTCACATCGTGATGAAAACCTTTCATTGGACTTTTCAAAGACCCGAATCCATCGGGTTGTTTCATGTGATTGAACTTCCTAATGGGGGCCCGAACACATCCCATATTTTGTTTGCGGATGATGCCATCGTCATGGGTTAATGGTCACATTCTAATGTTAGTCGTTTGGTTAGAATGCTTAGAGTGTTTGGTATGGTGGTCTCAAGCTTAATCTCAAGATATGTGCCATCGTTGGCATTCATTTCGATGTCAAAGAGGTTAAAGATAAAGCCTCTCTTATTAAATACAAGCATGAAGCTCTCCCTTTCAAGTATCTTGGTCTTGTGGTGGGCGCGAATTTTGAGTAGGGTTAAAAATTGAGACGAGGTGATAATTTTTTTTTTGAGAAAAGGCTTTCGCGGAGGCTTCCCATCTTTCCATGGGAAGTAGGCTCGTGCTTATTAAATCGGTTCTTGAAAGCTTACCTACTTATTATTTCTCGTTATTTAAAGTTCCTATAAAAGTGCTCGAGAAATTGGAAGCTATTAGGTACCGGTTTTTATGGGGTTGAGGGGACGGATCTAAGAAGGATATACATTGGGTGTGTAAAGAGGAGGTGACAAAACCGACTTCGGAGGGAGGTTTGGGTCTAGTGTCGTTTAGTGTTTCCAATCAATGCTTCTTAGCTAAATGGTGGTGGAAATATCTTGCTAAGCCTTTATCACTTGGGCGATCGGTGGTGGAAGCGATTCATACGAAAAACAACACTAATGTTATTATTCCTTGCAAAAAGGAAGGGAAGGGGGGGGGGGGGGGCTTGGGTTAACATATGCAGAAGCGACGAGGGTTTACAGGAGTGGGGATTGGATTTTTGGTCCCTAATTGAGTTCCATGATGACATAATTTGGTGGAAAGGAGATAGATAGTACTGGGGTTTTTTCGGTGGGATGTCTCAAGAAGTTGAATCCTTGGTTCGATGTGCCCACGAGCAGGGGCGGATCCAGAAATAAAATTCAGGGGTAGCATTCCAAAAAAAAAATTGTTGGGACTAATGGGGGGGGGGGGGGGGGGTTCAGGGGCAGCACCCTCGAGAAACCCTTTAATTTTGGACAAAAGTCCTTCATTAAAAATGCATTAGAATTTTCTGTCCGAAAACACATTAAGTTAAATTTGAGGGGCCAAAATGTGTCAGTTTCCAAAGGTCGATGTAGTCAAGTTATCCACTCCATTTGTTTCACTTCACTCCCTAAACTTACAACTTGAATTTTTAAATTGCACAAACCTATTAGTTGTTCGGTTTCAATTAATTAACGGTCTTTTGATCTTTATTTCATGTCGGAGTTAAATAAATACCATAAAAGTGTTTGAGGGGTAGCGTAAAATATTTCCAGGGGTAGCGAAAAAATCGTTTCAGGGGTAGCGATATACCGAAAACGTAAAAAAAAAAACAATTACACATCGTAGTAAAAGTTCAGGGGTAGTGGGCGCTACCCCTGCCCACGAGTATCTTGATGCCTTGGAATAATTTTTTTTAAGAAAAACTAAATATTTTTTCTAGCGAGCTTTGAAGGGTCGTATTGCTACGAAGGATGCATTGGGTCGTCGCAATGGAATGATTCAGATTTTTGTACCGTTTGCAATGAAGATTTGGAGATGGCATATCATGTCCTTATTAGTTGCAAGGTGGTGTCAGAGTTATGGTTGTCTGCTTGGTGCCATGTTGCGATCATTTATACTTTTGATTTGGAAGATCTTCTCAAGTTGGTGGAAGATTCGCTTTTTGATAGGAAGATGAAGAGGGTTTTCTACGCCATAATCCTCACCACGTGTTAGGTTATTTGGAAGAGTAGAAATGAGGCGGTGTTCCAAAGGAAACCGCTTTTGTCGCTTTATTTAATGATGTTAAATGTTTAAGTTTTCTTTGGGTTAAGAATAGGGGTAAGTGGTGAGGCCTTAAATGGGTATATTGGGACTCCTTTAAAATGTAAGTATCTTATCTGCTTTGTTGTTATGTGCCCTCTCTTGGCTTCTTGCTAGGAAGGGTATATTTTTAATGAAATCATTGTTAAAAGAAAACTCATATACTTTCGAATTCTTTATGGTAAGTCGGTAACATAATACTACTCGCTACAAAGTATCCCCTTGTTTCAACTTTCATGTTGGATGTTGTGGTTTGTTTATTGTAGGATGATCAGTGTAGTTAAACCTATATACATTTTACTCGTAAAATTTACAAATCTTGGAGCATATTATAAATATTTAATGCACATTGTACAAATACTTTAAGAATCATATGATTTATACATTTCGCCACTAATTGATGTACACAATGCTTTTGCAGATGCCAAACGTGTGTGTTAGCTTCAAACGCTCGTCATTTTTGCTTTTACCCACGTCTGACTCTCTTTTCCTCCTTTGAGTATTGTACACGCTGGTGGTGTTTTTTTATCTCGTATTTACAAATATACTCTCTTGTAGAGACCGAAAAATATGAGGCTTTTGCATTAGATATTTTGTGGGTATTGTTTAGAATTGTAATTGTGCTAACTTGTATGGAATGGTTGGGTTAAATAGGTCTGGTCGAGTATAGGGTGTATGGGCCGAAATTTGTAACTTGGTTAACAAGTTTAGGTCACCACTATATAAGGAATATGTAGGTGACAGTTGTTGGTTTGGTGTTTTGTAAGGTATAATCGAAATTCCCCTCTAGAGAATTTCGAATTCTTCCAGTGTGTTGCAATCAAGCTTAATCAAGTGATCTTCTCATTACGGTTTGTGTTTTCCAATAGTTTTTCATCGCTTATTTACTATATCATTCGATAATTCTTGAATCATCTCTAGCCATCGGATTCCGCACGTTGGTTAGTAGACTTTGATATCGCGTGTGGGGTTTATTCGATCCTTACAATTGGTATCAGAGCTAAGAAACGCAAGTTTCGTGGCTCTCGCGATATCAGATTCAAGTTTTTGTGACTTACGATTTGAGTTTTCTTAGTGATTTTCAGATTTTAGCACGAAATGGGAAGTGTTTTTGCAGGTTACGCTCAAGACAGAAGCCAGTTGCGTGTTTTATAAGCCCTTCGATCGAAATCTGTGGCTTTGACCCTTATTTCGATCGAAATTTTGGCTTTTCGATCCAGTTGGATACTTTTCAATCGAAGAGTACTTCCCGGTCTCTCCCTTTTCGATCAGAAATTCCCTTTTCGTGACTTTTCGATCAGCATACACTTTTCAATCGAGCTAAATATCTGCCCGATCGAGAAGCTGACTTTTCAATTGACCTTTGTTCGATCGAAAAGGACTTTCCGATCACCATTCTCGATCGAAAACCCATACTTTTAGATTGACCTTCGTTCGATCGAAAAGCACTTTCTGATCACCCTTCTCGACAGAAAACCACCCTTTTCGATTGACCTTCGATTGAAAAGTACTTTCTGATCCAACCCTTGTCCGACCAAAAACCTCTTTTTGACTCATCATTTGTTCTTCAATGGCATTCAATATGTCAAGCCTGTCCAGTGCAACTTTGGAAATTGACGCCAAGATCGGAACCAACGCCAGACCTCCTCGTCTGATGTCTGGAAAAGATTTCATGAGCTGGAAATACCGGTTTGTAAATTATGTCAACTATAACGATCCTAAGATAATGCGTTCGGTTGAAGTGGGTGATTATGCTCCTAAGACAACTCCTGCAGCTGGTCAGGTGGGTCAACCCAAAGAGAAGTCAGATTGGACCGAAGATGACTGGGAAAAGGTTGAACGCGACCGGAAGGCTTTGGCTGCATTGACCATGGCCTTATCCCCCGAAGTAGCTGAAGCTTTCAAAGAGTATAAATCTGCTAAAACACTCTGGGATGCTCTCGTTTTTGCATATGAAGGAAATGATGACATGAAGGAATCTCAGAGGGAAAATCTCAGGGAACAATTCAATGAATTCAACTATGTTCCTGGGGAAAACATGGAGACCCAACTATAGAGATTCATCAAGATTGTGACAGCCATGAAGGATGCTGGAGTTACTTACACTCAAGCTGAGGCAAATAAGAAGTTAGTGAACTCACTTCCACCAAATTAGGACAGCACCATAGAGTTAATAGAGAAGACTGTGGCAATGGGTACATCATCATTGAGTGAGCTCATGTCTACTATTAGAGCCTATGAAAAAAAGAAGCAGAAGAGAGCTAGAAAGTTGAGAAATGGTGCATTGATGAACCAAGTCAACCAAGCCTTCATCTCACAACCAGCTTGTCACACCCCCAAATTAACCACTAACGGAGTTTATACCGTTAAGGGGTGCGAGCAAACCAGGATCCACAACCATTAGTTACAAATACTAAATGAATCAGAGTTAGTTCAAAAATCAGTTATAAAGTAAAGTCTCAAATACAACGCAGCGGAATAAAATATTGTCTTTAGCACTAACCACGTGCCTTACATAAACATTGTTTTAAAATTCCCAAGTTTAGTTTAAACAAAGATAAATATCTTCTCGTGCCATGCCAACCTCCAGCGGATACTCCTTAGCGATCTGCAAAAGTTTAAACCACGCAAGTGTCAACCTAACGGTTGGTGAGTTCATAGTGGGCTTGTCGCGCAGCGGCCCGGTCTAATAATCATAATCGTATGAACGTATCCTTATGTACATTTTATTTGTGAAAAGCAATGCTTGTGTTAATCAGAATCATAGTATCGTGGTTTAGTAAAAGAGTTGTCCGTAACCTACGTTATCGGGTATGTGCTAGTTTTGTATAGTTAAAGTGCTCAACCGATATCGCGGGTAGCTAATCCGTTGTTCCATGCACTAAGGAGGTTTGCACCAAAGCTGACTATAATTTATTGTAGTGGCCGTGCCATCTAGTACTGCGGACCTACGTCATCGCGGATTTGCCTCCCCCGTGTCCTCTCGGGATCACGGTCAGATAGGCTGATATTGTACCTCCGTGCACTCCCCGTGCCACGGGGCGGAGTTTGTCAAACTCCAGTAGATCTACCCAACATCCCCTCGCTTTACAATTAATGGTACAATTTAGTTGAGGACTTTTAAGTTTTCAAGGCATCCTTAGAAATCATGTGATATCATGTGGTTTAGACTTTAACCTACGCTAGCCATATTAAAACGGTTTTCGTTTCAAAAATAGTTTGTTAAGTTTCACAAGTGTTTCCCATAAAACACTTCAAGTTCATCCAATGGGTGCCGAGCACTCCGAGTTTTCACGTTCATCAGGGAGGTGCCTCGCACTCTCGAGTTTGTCAGCATTGTTTTACTTTTAGTTGATCGGTGTGACCCAAACGGGTTCACGGTAACTGGGTTAGTGACACTCACCTTTGGTTGCACTGCTACACTTGCTAATATTCCAAGTATGCTTAATGAAGACCTATGAACACGTTTAGGTCTTAAGTATTAGTTTTGTGTCTAATCTTTACTTAACGTCACTATGGCCCATAACATAGCACGTTGGAACTATGACTCGACATACAGACGCACGACACCGATGGTTGATCATCAATAAGGGTTCACATATCACAGAAATCATAGCATGTATCATCATGGCATAATCATGCAAGTCATGGCATAACATTTAAGTAAATTTCACAAGTTTGGATTTAGGTCAGGCCATAATTTCGCTAGCAGTTTCGCTAGGTAATTTCGCTAGGTGCACGGGCAGCACTTTCGCTAGGCTGTACCCGATGACACAGTTTCGCTAGGCTAGTTTCGCTCGAAACTGTTGGCACAGTTTCGCTAGCCTAGTTTCGCCCGAAACTGGTTTGAACTTTCGTTCAGGAAATTTCGCTCGGTAATTTCGCTCGAGCTGGTCTGGTTGGTTTACCCAGCGACACTGCAGTTTCGCTGCATAGTGTCGCTGGAAGGAGATATACATAGTTTCGCTGGACAGTTTCGCCCAGAGAACACCACAGTTTCGCTAGTCGCGAAAAACATACGGATCAGCCTAAAAATCAACCTAACAGCTTCCATTTTTACATGCAATTCATTGTTTAGCATACATAGGCATTTACCAACATAAATCAGTAAGCTTTAACACCTTAAACATGCATTTTGTCATCAAATCACCCAAAATACATATAAAACCCTAAAATAGCTAAAATAGCATAAATCTTTGTCACGGACGGATTTCACACGTAAAGTTACCAACTTTATGGTAGATCTAGCAATCCTAAGCAACATATCAGAAGATCTAACAATAACACAGAGATCTAGGCATGCTTTATGAAGAAACACATAGAAAAGCATAGAAAATGGCATAAAGGAAAGGTTTTGGGACTCACGATTCGATCAGGGAATCGAATGGATGTTGTCTTGGGCTGAGATCTTGGTTTCTCTTGATGGTTTTCGGCTGACCAGATTTCCAGAGAAGAATGTGTGTGTTTGTGGTGTAAATGAGGCAAATAGGAGGACTAGGGTTTATTAAGATTATTTATATCAGGGGCTAGTTTCGCTGGCAGTTTCGCTGGCCAAGCGAAACTGGCTCTTGGTCACAGTTAATTGATTGGTTTAGCTGGCTACCGGGCGACACTACAGTTTCGCCCGGTAGTTTCGCTGGTAGCACAACTTAGGCAGTTTTCACATAATCAAGGATTTTCAATTTGTCGTGCTATTCATAATATTAAATCATGCGTTTAAATCACATTGCACATAATGACACTAACAAATGAACACATAGCACATATGGGCGGGTTCGGTGATCAACCAAGGGTCGTGGACATATTCGGCCTAGTTAAGCATTAGTTACCAAGTTGACACTTATAACGTAACTAACGGAGATTGTCTAACGGAAGTTAACCTTGAAATTCTCGGATGTCACACAGCTACATGTCCAATCAATTCAATCTCTAATTAGACAACATTTGTGTCACAAACCCCTAGGGCTAGCTCATCCGGTACATCCAATTTAATCTCTTCAGATATCAATAATCTAACCAAAGATCCTAGCTTTGCTCTTGGTGTAGGTATCATGAGTTGCTATCAGGCACTCGTTGCTGATTCTCTACTTCCCATCAACTTAACTCCTGATAATGTCAATCAAGTCAACCTTGAAGATCTGGAGCACATGGATATCTCCTATCAGATGGGGATGTCTGCCTTAAGGGCAAAACAATTTATGGCCAAAACAGGGAAGAAGGACTGGAATGGAGGGAAAGGAATCAAGCTCAGTTTCAATAAGGCAAATCCGTGGTGCTATAATTGCAACAAGTATGGGCACTATGCTAGAGAGTGTACCAAGCCAAAGGTGGAAAGGGATGATGAAAGGAAGGAAGCAATGAAGAAAGAGGCTGTGAAAAATGACAGAGCACTGGTGGTACAACACACACCCGGGTATGATTGGACCACTCAAGTGGAAGATCTGAGCTTGACGCTTGATCATGTGACACTCTTGGCTGAAGAAGAAGCAGAGAAGGGAGCTGCTGAAATTTGTCATCATGCTTTCAAGGTAAACATCATTCCAGGTTCTGAAGCCAGCTCAAGCAGTCATGAGGTAATGTAAAATTCTAAATGTCAAACTGTGCTTTAAGGATGTAAAGAATGGGAAAGTAAGTTTGTTAATGAAACCCTAAATCACGAATCAACTTCTAGAGACCTTAGGGAGTATAAATATAAGACCAGAATTTTTAGAGAGAAACTGGAAGCTGCTAAGTTAGATGTTAAGAATATTCAAACTTAGGTTAGTGATAAGAATACATTTCTTAAAATTGCTAACTCTAAAGTTGAAACTTTAACCATGGAAGTAGAGGAACTTAAAGCCAAACTAGGAACATCACAAAGCAAAATTGAGCGTAACGACAAGATTGTTTCCGAAATGTTGAAGGCTAGTTCCCTATTTTACAACACTGATGCCAGAATGCGACATGTTAAAGGCAACACTCAAAACAGCTAAGTGGCAAGTAGATAATTTTAGGTTAATCAGTAATTTAGTATAATTTAATAATCAATTAGTCAATTTCCACATATTCCCTTGGTTCGATAACCCTAGCTTACCACTACTACAAATCAATCTAGTTGGGGATTTGAAACGGCCTGACAAACCGTTATCAAATTGGCGCCGTTGCCGGGGAATTAGTGCGCTTTTTGATTAGTTGATTTTAGTTTAATTTGGATTTTTAATTAATTTTTCATAAAAAAAAAAAACCCAAAAATAGTGTCTTTTTATTCCAGTAATTAATTTCTGCATCTAAAAAAAAAAAAAAAAAAATTGTTGTCGATTTTCAATTTTGGGCGTTACGCCTGGAATTTCTCCAGTTTTGGGCGGTACGCCTTGGCCAGTTTTTCACAGAAAATTTTCCGATTTTTGTCATTTTTTATTTTTCAGTTTTTGCTTCCTACTAGTATTTTTTTAGTGTTTTGAGCAGTGCTACGTGATTGTTTTTTGTTTTTGTGTTTGTTTTGCAGTAATTTATGTTTATGCACACCAGGAAGTCGGGACGAAGTTCGCCTTTGATTTTTGATCCAGAAATAGAGAAAACGGCTAGGCAGAACCGAGCCAATCAGAGAAATCAAATGGGTGACCCATTTCCACAGTTTCGACACACATTTTCAAGAGTAAATAGTTCGAGCCATGGGAGCATGAGATCGAGACCAGATCAGCAACCAGATGGATACGAGGCATTCTCTCGTGATGACGGAGTTCGAAGTGAGGGAACATGGGAGACAGGATGGCGGAATGAACCTCCAACTGAGCAGTATGACAATCAATACGAAAACTACTTGTACGAGGATGATGAAAATGATGGATATGACATTGGTTTTGGATATCCACATCAACAACCACCCGTGTACCAAAATCAGCAAGTACATCAGCCACCAGTTCAGCAGTACCAGCAGGATAATCAACCGCCTCGGGGGGTCCCACAATTTAATGGAAATTATCGTAATAGGGATCGGCTCGAGATCATAGACGGTGTTCCAAGAATTCAGAGGCAAGCACCGGCCCGAGGGGTCGAGAGTCATTTCAAGCCGGTGGTTATGTCGAGTTCATCTGCAGTGGTGACTCCTATAGGACGAAATGGGAGATTATTTGAAGTTCAGCCACAATATTTGAACCACCTGCCAGAGTTCTTTGGGAAGAAACATGAGGAGCCATACTTGCACATCTCAGCATTTGAGTCAATGAGCGGGTTGATTGGAGGATTAGGATTCACGCCAGACGAGGTAAAACTTATGTTATTTCAATATACACTAAAAGATCGTGCTCGTGCTTGGTTTGACAGTTTACCGGCGGGAAGCATTTGCACTTGGCAAGAGTTGCAAGAGGCTTTCTTGGAAGAATATTATCCAATGAGCAAAACATCTGAAGCAAAGGAAGCCATTAGATCATTCCAACAACATTCGGGGGAGCCTTTTCACGAGGCGTTTACAAGATTTAAAGATTTGCTCAGAAAGTGCCCACATCATGGTATAGAGACTTGGGATTTGATCAAATGCTTATACGACGGGTTGCTTCCAGAGGATATTAGAGACTTAAATTCAATGAGCAACGGTACATTTTTGACAAATACTGAAGAGGTTGATTGGGGGAACCTAGAAAAATTGAGTGCAACATCAAAACGGTTAGCCCAATCGAGTAGACGATCAAGATCTCAGGTGAAAGCAGTGGATTATGAGGCTGAAGAAAAAATAGAAAAATTAAGACAACAAAACCTCATCTTGGAGAAGCAAGTGGCTCAACTGAAGATTGGTGGCAATGAGGTCAATTTTGTACAAAATGAGCAAAACTATTTGAACACGAGTCAACAACATCAACCCCGCCTTCAAAATCACAATCAAGGCTACCAAAGAAACAACTACAACTCGGGGGGGGGGGGTCCACAACAGCAAAGAGTTTATCAACCACAACAGCTTCGTGAGGATGAAAGCAATCCCCAATTGACTGCTATATTGGAGACACTTAAAGAGATGCAGAAGGCTAATGAGATTCGGGATAAGACAATAGAGTCAATGCAGAAGCAAATGGGTCAACTAGCAGAGCAAGTGTCCATGCGAGAACCAGGTAAGATACCATCTGACACAGTGTTGAATCCATCTCACCAAGCTTCCACCTCAGGTGCTAAAAATGTTCGAGGGGTACCGATTAGTGCGGTTGACATACATGAGGATGGTGAGGAAAGTGAAGAAGAGGAGTTTGAAGAGTTGAAGACGCCACTCATCCCGATCCAAATCGGGGAATTCAAGACGAACAAAGCGCTTCTCGACTATGGTGCATCGGTAAGTATTCTACCTAGTAGTATATATGATGAACTAACTTTTGGTCCTTTACAGGAAGTGAAGACGGCAGTGTTCTTTGCGGATCGGTCGAAGAAGAAGCCTAGAGGTATGTTGGTGGGTGTAGCGGTTAAAGTTGGCGAGTTTTATTTTCCCGAAGATTTCTTAGTAGTTGATTATGAAGATACGGGACACCAACCGAGGATCATACTTGGAAGGCCATTTTTATCAACCGCTAACACGCACATTGATTGTAAGGCCAACACATGCACCATGAGGTTTGGTAACCGTTTACTACATTTAAATTTGTTTAATCATGATTTTTCTTATTCGGTTATTAAATCAATTCCAAAACTATTTGCTACTGATGTGTGTCCTCCTTGTGACGATGGGGAGCATGCAAAGAAAGGTGCTTTTGTGGTTGACAGGTTGCAAGTGGAGGTTGATGATCTTAAGTGTGGGGATACCGGTGACCCGGTAGATGTTGATTCGGGTGAGCTGAAGGATGCTAAAAACGGACACAAACCACGAGAGAAGGTGACGAGATCGAAGGCTCGGACTGGGGGTGAAGGAAAAGCTGATAGAAAAAATGAATATGGTCGAGGAGCAGTGAAGATGAAGGATGAGGAAAGTTGTGAAGTTAGTGGATGGACTCAAGATGGCAAGTTCGATTTTACTAAGAATCCATTCACGGTGTCAAAGTGGGATGAAAATCATGTATTTGAACCTCCATGAGGGAGTTGGGTCTGGCTGAAGACCTTAAACTTAGCGCTTCCTGGGAGGCAACCCAACGGTAAGTTTTTGTTTTTATTATTTTTCGGTTTTTATGTGTTTTTGTGTTTGTGTTTTTCAGGAGTCGAATCAGTTTTCGGTGATGGAATTGAGCAAAATCGGATGTTCCAGGTATGTTTAGGGTTAAATATTAATTGGAATAGGGTGTGGTAAGAAATTTAGAGGTTTTGACAGAGTAAAGAAAAAATTCCAAGTCTAAAAAAATTTCATAAACTTTCTGTCGAAAACGGGGATGGGCGGTACGCCCAGTTCTTCAAAGTCCTGGGCGGTACGCCTAGGAGTGGCTGTCAGGATTGTTTGTTTTGTCTCTTATCTCCGATCACCGGTACGTTTCCTATTCTTGTTTCTTTTTATTTATTTTTTTATTTCTTCTTTATTTTTGTTGTTTCTTTGTTCACATTGAGGGCAATGTTGAACTCAAGTGTGGGGAGGGGAATAACGCGTTTCGTTTGTGTTTATTTTTGTGTGTGTTTAAAAAAAAAAAAAAAATAAATTAAAAAACATAAAAAATCCAAAAAGATTTTGCAAGTTTTGAGTCATTTTTAGTTTTTAGTTGTTGAGTCAAATATGTTTTTGGATTAATTGCCGGTACATGGAAAATGATAGTACAATTGGGAGTCGATTTTCAGAATAAAAATAAATAAAAAGAAAGAATGGGAAAGTGGTAGGAAAAGGAGAGAATGGAAAATATATCTAGTTTGTGATGTGTCGGTAGGCCCAGCTGATTTAGTAAAGCTTAATTATCCTTTGGTGTTTATTTGTGTATAAATATGTAATTAATTTAGTCTGCCAGTGGGTTCCCATTTTAGGAGTTAGAGTGAAGTTGAAACCGATGATTAGGAGGTAGAAGACCTTTTTAGATTAGAGACTTATATATCCTCAGAATACCTGGCACGTTATGATCTTTTTGCGAAAGCAAATCCGAGAAATAACGGCGCCCCATTTTTCCATCTTTTGAGCATATTAGGTAATTAATTGGTTAATGAATTAGAGTGAAGGGACAGAATACTCATGTATGATTTCGGGGGTAAGACCTTGTGAAAGAGTACCTCTGATGATGTTCCGGATCTCGCGGGCAAAACACTCACGTATGATTTCGGGGGTAAGACCTTGTGAAAGAATGCCTCTGATGATGTCCGTTGGTAAGTATAGTTAAAATTAACCAACTATAAAAAAAAATGAAAAAAGAAAAAAGAAAAAGAAAAAAAAATAGAAAGCAATAGTAGTCAAATAAATGCTCAAGCAATTTCATTATCCATTCAAATCCATCATTCTTGGGATATATGAGTATCTAGTTTAACTAGGGTGGGGAAAATATAAATAATACATCTTTATTACCCTTTACTTTGACCGAATTTGAGTCGGGATTAGATTGAGCTAGAATTTTCTGAATGTGGGACACATAGGCAGGTTGATACAAATGATTGGTAATTTATATAAACACCTTGGGGGCTCAAAGATCAGTGGTTGGGTTTAGTCGGACCGAAATATCGGCAATTGCAATTAGCATATGTGATTACATTTTGGAATGTGGAATTGAAAATGGTTGACAAATTAAATTGCTTGAATGATTTTGAGGTTGATTTCCCAATTATGATTCCATGGCAGTTTTTCCGAGACGGAAAAAGATAAGTGTGGGGATGTGATGAGCGGTTAAAATGTACACTTTATTTTATATTAATCACTCTCTATACACACCAAAGTGTGATATAAAAGATGAAGATTTAAATTAATTTTGGTGTTAAATATGTTTCGGTGTAAATGGGTTTAAATGGTGTAGTTAAGTTGAGTTTAAGATATAACTCGTTAACAAATCCAGCTTCATAGATATTCTTTATTCATAAACATTAATCTTTAGATAATAGTTATTTTAAAAGGGATGTTACGTATATGTGGAATTAATTTCAGGAGCTCATGTGGCTTAACTTTGTGCATATATAGTTTTCAAGCTAGAAGGACCCACGTGATGATTAGAAATTAAAGAAAGGGATCCATGGATTCAGAAAGTGCACGTGATCACCAGATAAACATTTGAGGAGCAATGTGAATGCAAAGAAAAGAAAGTAGCAAAAATGGAATTCAAGATTCTAAATATCGGGCGGTACGCCCGATATGAAAGAAAATGTGGGCGGTACGCCCACGAATTGGTGTCGGCAGATTTTTATTATTTTTTGTTTTCTAAACCTATTTAAAGGGTGTTTAGGATCTAGTTCGAACCCTAATCATCCCCAGCCGTTTTTGGGGTGAGAATTACGAATTTTTCACCTTGTTTAAAGATTTTGAAGTTTTTGAATCATTCGGTACGTTAGTTTAATGCAATCTTTTATTATGATTATGATCGTTTCATTAGCCATGTCCGGCTAATCACCACTAACCGCTTTTGGTGATTGGTTGGTGGATTCGTTCTATGATTAATCTATTGCTTAACTAGTTGTTCCGGAATACTTGCTACCGTTGAACACCTGCATGCGGAATTGTTAAATTTAACTAGTAATCTAGGGTTTTAGTGGTCCACTGTTTATTGATCTAGCACTTTCTTGCGGCAGGACTAATCAGCCCATTAGGAACTTAGGTTGTTAGGTCAAGGAAGCAATTGGGGGGCATGTCTATGTGTCACTAGTTGGTAATTAGGTTTGTCTAGATCGGTAGCCAACCAGGATCCAGAAGTGGTTAGATGGTGATTAGCCGGACATGGCTAATGAAACGATCATAAACATAATAAAAGATTGTATTAAACTAACGTACCGAATGATTCAAAAACTTCAAAATCTCTAAACAAGGTGAAAAATTCGTAATTCTCACCCCAAAAACGGCTGGGGATGATTAGGGTTCGAACTAGGTCCTAAACACCCTTTAAATAGGTTTAGAAAACAAAAAATAATAAAAATCTACCGACACCAATTTGGGGCGTACCGCCCACTTTTCTTTCATATCCGGCGTACCGCCCGATATTTAGAATCTTGAATTCCATTTTTGCTGCTTTCTTTTCTTTGCATTCACATTGCTCCTCAAATGTTTATCTGGTGATCACGTGCACTTTCTGAATCCATGGATCCCTTTCTTTAATTTCTAATCATCACGTGGGTCCTTCTAGCTTGAAAACTATATATGCACAAAGTTAAGCCACATGAGCTCCTGAAATTAATTCCACATATACGTAACATCCCTTTTAAAATAACATTATCTAAAGATTAATGTTTATGAATAAAGAATATCTATGAAGCTGGATTTGTTAACGAGTTATATCTTAAACTCAACTTAACTACACCATTTAAACCCATTTACACCGAAACATATTTAACACCAAAATTATTTAAATCTTCATCTTTTATATCCACTTTGGTGTGTATAGAGGGTGATTAATATAAAATAAAGTGTACATTTTAACCGCTCATCACAACTCAGGTTTGGGTTTTGGTACTTATGAAAAGGATGAAAAATCCACACACTCTTTCCCGATGCCATTAATGCATGAAATGATCCCTGATCTTGAAATCTCTAAGACCACTTTAGAAGTTAAGGCAAGAATCAATAGAAAACTTGTTGCTTGTCCTATTAAGATATCTGCTCCCGTCTCTAACACTACTAACAATCCTATTTGTTATGCATATAAAGGTATTAAAGAAACAGGGGTAGGATAGCAAGGAGTTTCCTAAAAGTCCAAAGAATTCTTCTTATGATGATTTATAAAAAACTTTGATTTTGAAAAACTTGAATCATTTGTTCTGTCTGAGTCAAAAACTTCAGAGTCTGTTTTGTTTGATAAAACTTATGTGTGTGATGCTTTTAACATTTGCAAGTGTGATGTGAAACCATTAAAACCCTTAAGAACTGTTAAAATCTTGAGAAGAGGTACGGGACCACAGGTTGCTGGTCCCAAACCCTCAACTAATGGTGTGCTTAATGTGAAAGTTTATGAAAATAAGAATGATAATGTTGTCTAAAATGTGCAGAAAGTGCGGGACACCAGACCTTATGACTTTGTCCCGTACCCAGAAGTTAATTCTGCATATGACCAGTTTAAGCCGATACAGCGGGAGTACATTTTGACCACTAAGCCTCGTGTTAAAACCCATTGGATACACAAAAATTGTTCAAAACCAAATTGGATATCCACTGGGCGTAACCAACCACATGCTCCCGCTTATCCCAAAAAATAGTCCTGCCATGTGTGTGGTAAACCAGGTCATTTGGCAAGAAACTGCTTGCACCGACCATACGAACCCTTCTATCCCAAAAGGATTTAACAAAGGCCTGTCCCAAAGGGCCAAACTCAGGCTGGCCAGACTCAAAAGTCTGATTCTTTAAAATCCAAGGTGCAGAAATCAGCACCTCGGAAAGCACAGGGACACAGAGTGACTCAAAAGCCCGAGTTACCTAAGCAACGAGCAAAGGCTGATTTTAAAGAAAGCAAAGTGGTTTAAAATTTTAAAAAATCAGCAAAGTGGTTTAAAA
>JBCNJP010000006.1:28848397-28871884 GCA_039602395.1 Deinandra increscens subsp. villosa
TGTTTTAGATATACCTTCTTCCAAGCAAAAATGGTGTGAAGAAGATAATGAGGTTGAAAGGAAAGCTTCAAAGGAGAAACCTCAAGGTTTTGATACCCACGAGCTCAAGCAACAAGCACCCTTTTGTTGCTAGGATTTCTTGAAGACTAACTCTTCCTTCTCCTCTTGTTTAATCCGAATCCAACAAGATCTTGGAACCAATTTCCAGAATTCTAATTAGCAAGAATGTGTTCTTGCTTTGAAGGAGAGAGAGAGAGAGAACTTGAGTATGAGAGAAGCAAGTAATGAATGACTAGTGTGGTAAACAAGGTTGCATGCTTGTTTAAATAAAAGGCCCAACCACCCTCTTAATGGAAGGTGGGTGAACGTCCAAGAGGAGAGAGAGGGGGGGGGGGAAGCTTTTCAAACCTTTTTAAACTCCCTCTCATGCATCTAGTCCATTTCCTTGTCCACATTCATTTAGTCATGTTTCACTTGACCCATTTAACATGTTACATGTACAAATATGGTGTAACATATAAATATGTTTTATGTAACAATTTATTTAACCAATTAAATAATATTGTTGCCATACTTCTCTAATTTAAATCATCCATATGATTTAAAACAAGTTCGATTAATTAAAAACCGATTTCTAATTATCTTCTATAAGTGACATTTATTCATTTTATTATATCTTAAATGAATGTTATATGGGTGTTTGTCAAGCGCGTTATTGGGTATGACCCGACTTGGATCATAACGTACTAGCCACATCAATCTAGTATGTGTCTTTGGCAGACCGAGTCCAACAGATATTTCTCCTCAAATTTTTGTTGATAAAGTATGTGAATATGATAAAACGGAAATCACTGATGCAAGCACTTCTGCATCAGCTGATCAATCGAAAATTTTGAAACCAACACTTGCTGCTCCACCCACTTTCTGTTAACCCAAGGATCCAAAAGTTGGTGGGAAACATTGAGAAAGTCGAAACTAGTAAAAAATCAGATGTTTGGTAAAATGGTTTACAGTCAAGAAACAGGTGAGAAATCCCCTAGGTACACTCAATCTTATAATTCTTCTAGGGTTCCCGAGTGCATAGTTTGTGGTAAAATGATCACTTGGCCGCAGTTTGTTACTATAATCCTTTGAACAAAAATCAATCCTCAAAATAAAAAACTGTGAAAGGTCAAAACTTGTCAAAGAAACTAACAGGAAAAGTTTCTCCTATTAAAAGTCACACAGTCAAATAGTTTTGACTCAAACAAAGTTCTCATTAGAAATGAGAGAAATGGAAGTTTTTCTGTATTTATGTAAAACAGCTTTCTGGCTGAACATCAAGCGGAACTGAAAATGCGTGAGCATTGGATCGTCTACTCAATCTAACTAATTTGGATACGAAACAAGTAATTAACCGATTGTTTTATTGATCAAAGTGACCAATTACAACCAGTAAACAAAGAGAAACTAGGACACATAAACACCATAGATAACACACACTTAACACCTGTTTTCCCATGCTCCCTCCTGGATTACAAAGAACACAACATCTATTTATAGCCACCTGCCAAACTTCAGACGAACCTGAAGTTCGTCTGATCCGAACCTCAGGTTCAGACCAGGTTCGGCTGGCAGCTATCATTATCTTGATCTTGGTCTTTGTCTTGGCTTGATACTTCACACAACGCACAGATTTTGTATCTACATGAACATTTTTCGGCTCGAACTCTGTTTCAACTGGAAAACAAGAAAAAAATCAGATCATCAACTGCTTTAAAACAAAGACCATCTGTTAAATTCAGTGACAATTTTGAACTTTTTGAAAGCCAAGGAAGAAGGAATCCCTCACAAGGAAAGGTCAACTCTCGTAACATGTTTCAAACGGAGAAAAACTTTGGTCAAAATGAGTTCATTTCTAGTTCAAGTGGAAGTTCATCTTTTCAGCTTCAAGGTGAACAAGATTTTAAAAATAGCTTTGTGTCCCGAAAGTATGCTGCATTATCTGAAAGAACTAAAGTTTCTGGTCAAAATCATTTCCAGCCGGTGAATTTGTAAAAACTGAATCAAACAAACAGAGAAAATTCAGGGAATTTAGAGAAAGAAAAGCACTTGAAAGAAACAAGAATAGAAAGTGAGAGATCTCATCAGTCAAGTCAACCTCAAGATTTAGATTTTGAAAATGATGATTTCTCACAGAACAACCTATTTTGAATACCTAGTACTTAAAGCGTACAAGTATAATGATGCTTTGGGAAGACCCAAGACCACAAAGGCTTAGGTCCCTTACAAAAACTAGCAAGTTTTTTATATGTGCAGGTGCAAAATAAAAGTCAAGATCGGTTGTGGATCGTTGACAGTGAGTGCACCAGCCATATGACAGGGACTAAGCACATTTTAGAAAACACAAAAATACACAATGAAGGATCAGTTGCATTTGGAAGCAACAAGGGCTATATCTCAGCTCAAGGAGATGTTACAAATGATTTGGTAAGCTTCGATAGAGTCAATCTTGTTGGTACTTTAAATTTTAACCTGCTTAGTGTCTCACAAATGTGTGACAAAAGGTTAAATGTTTTGTTTAATGAGAGAGAAGCTATCATACTTAAATATGAAATCAAAATTCCAGAGGAAATGATGTAAAACCACTTGAGGATCTTACTACTACATGATTCGGTAATTGGAGAAACACAAACGAGTAAATAAAGCTTTGCTTTATTAATTCACAAAGAGTTACAATGTAGAGAGAGAAACACACTCAAACACACACAGTTAAGATGTAGAAATTAGAGAAGTAACTAGCTCTCTCTAACATGAACTATTTATAGTCACTAACATACTGACCGGCGTACCACCCATGGACCATTTGGTACACACGTACCATCTGGTACGTCTGACCAACTAGTACGGCCAGTTGACTATCTTGACTCACACAGATGCTCTAGATTAGATACAATACACGAGACACACGTAGCATAGGATATGCTCTAACAAACTCCCCCTTAATGTGTAGTGTATCTAGCTATCTATCTATCTAACAAAACTTCAGTCTTCAATCTTCAGCATCACTGCGTCTGATCTTCAACTTGAAATCTTGTCATAATTAAAGCTTGCATGGCTGGATCAAACTAGAACATTCTTTGAACTTCAAGATCCACTTGTGAAAGATATTACATACTCCCCCTTTCACCATGCTTGAGTCTTATCACACAGAAACCTGCAATTTCAGAAGACAGAAATGCGACTTTCTTTTTCTTTTTGAAAATTAGTTTAATGGCGCAAAACTTCTCTTCGAGAATCCAAGATATAGTTTTGAAATTTTGAATTTTGCATCAAGTATCGATCGGTCGAAAACAAATAAGAAACAAAATCTTTCTGGCTTTTTGAAACTTTATACCAAAACACATCGAAAATCTTTTTGATTTTTCTAAATTTATACTAAAACACACCTCAAATCTTTTTGACTTTTTCAGATATGAAATATAAATGCAATATAGAAATGAAATACTGAATTACACACTATTTTTCTCTTTTGTGAGAAAGATCCCAACTTGGGATCATATTGGTCATGACATGCTGAACTACACTTCAATTTCAATTACTTCAGCACACAAGTCATGTCGATTACTGGTAAAATTTGCCCAACTTAAACTCAGACACAATCATACTCATAACATCTGGATATGTTATTGTATTGTTTAGATTTGCTTTGACCAGTATACCCCATACTATCAGACATACTCAGATAAGTATTTGCTTATCACACTTTGTGATTTCTGAAGCGTAAAATGTAGTCTATAAAAATTACTCAAGTTTTAAAAGGTAAATAACCAGGTGACTACACTACACACTTTAGGGCAAGTGTACCCGTCAGTTGTAGCAGAGTATTGGTAAGCACCGAGTATCAATCCTGGGACGCGTATTCAATCTCCCGATATTAGACCTTCACTAATAATTAACCTATGATGATTTTGATTTTTCAATTTATTAAAAATAATTAAAACGACTTCGAGAAAACACAAACACGACAGAAAGCTTTTAGAAAAAAACTATCAGATGAGAGGGAACCACCTAGACTTTGACTCCTAATATGACTTGCTAACCTCCGAGAATGACCTATTGGGATGACGTCACTATCCACCAAGTATAACCTATGTGAGGTAACCTTAGGGACAAGTAACCAATTAAACCTTCAATCACCAGAATTATAGACCGATCCTAGCAATAACGAATTCAATAATTAAGCACAAATGACTACTATGCTGAAGTGCTATTTAGACCTAATTACCTATTTGAGGCTTATTAGACCCACAATCCCAGTAATACCAACTATCATAGACAATAGCTAATATCCTAAAATTATGAAGCAAATTCCTTATTACCAACCAAATTCCTAGAAAAATCCCTAACCACGAAATAATGGCCTAAACTGAATTTGTCAATTATTATTAACCACAAGACAATGATCAGGAAATCAACTAGCATGCACGCTCATTCATCCAAACAAACATACATGGACACAAATATGCAAATCCATCTACCAAAACCAATTAGTCAATACCTATGTGAGGATCAAGCCCTTAAAGTCAAAATATTTAATCTTAACGTTTAAGAAATAATCTAGAGCCAAATAACCGTATGTGACGTATTACTCAACCCTAAACCACACCAATTAACAATGATGGACAGATCGTAACAAATTCATGCATTCAAATTTAGTTGATAACAAATAATTTTCATAAAATCAATATAGACATCTCAAAAAGTCAAAACCGAAAAGTCAACAATTCATAAAAGTCATTTAGGCCTAGGTAGTAGTAGAGATTTGGCCTAGCATATTCATAACATTCAAAAACATTAAATCTAGAATTGAACTCAAAAACATGGTGTAGTCAAGAATTTAAACTAGAAGATTAATGTTTAAGAATTTAAAATAATCAAACAAAGTGGCTTAGATCTTCTCCAAATAATTTTCTCTCCTTGTCTGCCGTCCGGTTGTTCTCATAAAATTGTTGGTTCCTCTACCTGTGTACCCACGTGGACTACTAAAGTCCATTGCCATTTTCTTGTTGCCCACGTAAGCCTAGATTCGAATTCAACTAAGCAAATCAGAGCCCACTTGTGCCATTCCCACGTGAATAAATAAATTGCAACATGACTCACCATTTCTATTTTGTGTACTCTATTTTTTCTTCCTTGTGCTCATAATCCCACGTGGGATCCAAACCATAACCTTTCTTTTTTTTTCTTTTTTAATTAATTTCATAAATTAATCAATACTAATCAAAGAACTCGCGTTTAGTTCAACTTGACCGTTTTTACTCATCACCTCGTGAAACATTTCAGCACATCATCTTGTATTGCAATTAATTGTACTGAATTAGCTCGTTGTCTTCTAAAAACACCTGAAATCCAAATTTGAACAATTTAGGAGTAATATTCAACAAAAAGTATCACAAATATTATTAAAAGTGTAAGAAATATTGGAGTAAAAAGATGTATAAATTAAGGTACATCAATTTCATTTGTGATTTAATCACATAATGATTGTATTTATGATTCAGTCAACTGTGTTCCATGCAAAAAGAAATAAGAACGTTAAATCGTCTACCTTAAGGTCAATCTTTTGATACGCAGATAAGGCATCGGATTTAACAAAAAAAGAAAATAAAACAAGTTGAAATAGTATAACCCAACAACAATCAGGTCGGTACTCCCGTACATGCAGAGAAAGTCCGATGAGTTATAAGAAACACCAAAGAAAATAAAGCAGAATGTCAAACGAACAACAATCAGATCGATCTTTCGATACGCAAAGAAAGTCCGATCATTTGACAAAATAAAGAAAATCAAACAAGTTTAAATCTTTGAAAAATGAACACATGTTTACACAGTGACTTCTCATTTTCTTTTTCACATATCTTTTCTTGATATATCATGAGATATGCATCAAGATGTTGTCCACTTGCTCAAGCATTAGTATTTAATGTGCTTATCACATCTGAATACTTTCTGATTTAATGCCGAGCCTACCAAGCACATCGAACAATGATCTTATGGCTTTTTCATCTATTTTATCCATGAGTCAGACACGAAAGCCAATTTACCATCATTTCCCAATCATGTCGAATACAATTTCTCATTTTTCAATGTTTTTGTATTTTCTGCTTTTCTATTTTCTCCCCCTTAAAATGAAAACTCTATTTTTTGGATTTTTCATTTTAACAAAAACAAAAAGACACAATTTTTTGATTTTTCAATTTTCTCCTCCTAAACTACATACGGAATGTAAAAGAAAGAAAATTGACCAATTGATACTGATACCTTTCAGTTTTTAGCTTTCAGAAAAACTTCTAGTTTAGTAATATGAAACATTCAATTTATGTTAAGCAGGAGACTCCACTATCAGAAACTGCTTGAAGCTTGAACTTGACAATCACCAACAGGTCTTCTTGAAGAAACCTGCACACTGGTTTAAATGATTAGTACTCAAATGACCCGAAGCACACAGCTTCTGTTCGACCAGTGTCTTCCACAAAATCATTTGCAGCTTTGCTGACCATCTTAGGTCGCCACTACATTTTAGCTTTTTTATTTTTAACCGAGTCATCATCACGTGATGAACCACCAAAACTCGAATCAAATTTGAAAATTTGTTTCTTTTTAGATTTGGATTTGAATGGTGTTGACTCAGTAAAAATTCTGCCTGATTCATCAATAATGGTGGCAGATTTGTTTGAAAATGAGCTTTTGGCAGTTGTAGGACAATCATGTGCCATATGTCCCTTTCGGCGACATTGGTAACACAAACGATAGGATCGTTTAGATTGTGGTTTGTCCTGAACTGGATGACATCTATCATCGGATTCAAAACTATCAGAAATATCATCGAAAACTTGAAATTGGTTAGAATGTACCCATTTCGATGTAGGACTTCGAGATGTGGAATTTGATCCAGATGATGAAGAATCCTTAACTTTTTGAGCATCTCTAGAAGAACTTGCAGACGAAGCCTTCTTCTGAATCTTTCCTCCGAATCCTTTTTCCATAGTAGACATAAACACCTGAGCCAAATGATAGATTTGTTCCAAGCTTGTGTCTTTCTTTTCTTTAGGTGTCTTCTTTGACATGTTCTTCTCTGGCTGTCTTCTCAAAACTCTGATTGTTGTTACCCAAACCAGAAAGTTTATAACCGAGTAACTTTGACAATTCCATTTGAGACTTAGAAGAACCAGCTTGAGCAACCTCGGTAAATTTAGCTTTAATACCCTTCAAATTGTTAGCTTTAACAAGCTCAGGAGCCAATTTTTCTTCAGATTCTATCTTCTCATCTGTCTCCACCATCTTATCATCAGAAATATCTTTATCAGTAACACCAGTACCACAAGAAACAAACTTAATAGATTGTTCAATCAAGCTGTCATCCTTCTCCACTTTCTTGGTTGAAATCTTTGGTTCCTTTTTCTCAGATTTCTCATATACAAATTCAGTCTAATCTCTAGTTATGTCAGAAGAGTGAATATTAGTTAGAGCATCAAATGAGATAACTGGATGTGGAATTTGATTATATTCTTCGCTTCCAAAGACTTTCTTGAAATTTTCATCTTTGCATAAGTAACTTGTGAAAGAATGTGAATTCTTCAAATTCTTCAATTGTCGCTTCAGATCCAAAACTTCAACATTTAAATCAGATATTTTCTTTTGAGCTTCACCCAATGCTTTTTCTGATTCAATCGATAGCTCCGAAGCTCGATTTGACAAAAACTTCTCTTGTCTCATCTGATCATGGGCATCATACACTTCTTCGGTATTTTTCTTCACTCGGCCCTCATGAATCTCAATATTTCTTTTCAACAGCTTGTTGTCATGTGTCAAAGTTGTGACTTTATCGAGTAATGTTGAATGTTCCATTTGACGATCATTCTCCTTAGCAGTAACTTCATCAAACTCTTTCTTGAGATCATCATAAGATTGCTTCAGCGATTCTACTCTTGCAGTTGATTTTTTAAACAAATTATCAAAATCACTAATCGCATCTTTTGCTTCACTCTCCCATTTCTCAACACTTTTGAACTAACTCTTCATTCTCAGTTTGCAACTACAAAATTTGTTCTTTATCTGAATTAACCATTACATCCAATTTTGTTTGAATCTCAACAAACTCTTCCATCAAAGCAGTCTTTTCTCTGACTAATTTCGCATTGATCTTGAGAATCTCATCAGAATCTTCAAATTTCTTCTTGAGACTTTCTAATTCTTCTTCCTTTTTCTCATTTTCAACAATCAATCTTTCTTTTTCAGAACCCAATTCTCGAATCTTTCTTTCTTTTTTAGCACAAAATTCACATGTTGATTCATATCCACTAACTCCAGAATCACTTGTTTCAGATATATTGGTCTCAGATGCATACCCACTCGATTCAAACTCAATATTTGCCATTAATGCATAACTTTCTGCATGATGGACTACAAATGCTGATTCATCCAGAAAATCTGCAGCCCAATCATAACCTCCCTTAGTCACTAAAGCCTTTGCCTCTTTATTGTGATCATGATTATCCGAATTACTTGGTTTAGAAGCAGATCTTGCATTCTCGAGCAAAATGTCCTAATTTAGAACATTTGTACCATTTTAGTTTAGACTTATCTAAACCCAGTATGGCTCCTCCCATAACAGAATTCTTGCCATGTTTGCCCATAACCCGTCTTCCTTTTTCAACAGTCATAATCAACTGCCAATCCAAATCCAATTTATTTAGCTGATCCTCATCCATTTGTTTTAGATCCTCCGGAATGAAACCAGAATTACCAATTTGACTAAATATGGATCTAGACGAAGATGATATGAAAGCACATAACAAAGCAGCTAGATCTTCGGTTGCTTGATTAGAAGTAGATTTGCTTGATGATCTATCAGGAATAGTAAAACTGCAACCTGAAGAATAACTAGTGTTTTTAGAATTCCCAGCAAGAAACGTTGCTACCGGTGGATTACTGCTTGAAATAGAATGGGATTTTGTTTTAGCATGCATAGTAGCTAAATTTTCTCCAAAATATACTTCAGGATTCTGAACGAACGGAGTTGCTGACTTTTTCACAAGTAGTTCCATTTCACGAGCTTGTAATTTGCTTATCAATTGATTGAATGTCCAACTAGAATAGTTTGGATCATTTGTCAACATCATAACAAAATTCTCCCACTTTTCGGGTAGAGCTTCTAGAAACTTTTCCTTCAACTCATCACTTTTCTTGACACCTACAACTTCTAGTTCATTGATTAAATGTGAAAACCTTGCAATCAAATCTTTGATTTGCTCACTAGCACAATGTCCAAGATTATCAAATTCTTTCTTTAAAACTTTCTTCCGGGTCTTCTTGTATTGCTCATTACCCTCACATCTTTCAGCAATAGCATCCCACAATTCTTTACAAGTTGTGTAATTCTTAAACTGATGCATCATGTCTTTAGGTAAATCCATGGTAAGAAAGCTATACGTTTTCTTCTCTCGGGGAAAAAAGTTCTTCTCATCAACATCAAAATCACTTATCATTTTTGGCTTTCTCGGGCTTATCATAGGATACTCATATTCTTTTTCAATCGGGATCCAAGAATCAACATCTTGAGAAAATATGTATGACTTAAAACGTTTCTTCCAATTGTGATAATCTTCTAATTGTAACAACTTAGGAACCTTCTGAGTTGTTCCTATCTCATTATCATAGTTCATCATTGCTTGCAACGATGTTTGAGCAGCTGAAAATGCGTGAAAATCACTCATCTTGAAGTTAAAAATTAACCGTCAAAACTTTGAACTAAAAAACGAGGGTCTTCCAAGCGGATTTTGGGGGTCAAACTGAAGGGTACTGGCCTTTAGGCAGTAAAAGTCTAGATCTCGTCGAGATGAACGTTTTGACTGGTATTAGCTCCCGTAACTCTTAACGGTTCTCAAGTTACGTCAGTTTTAGTGAAGACTACTGTTCTGCCAGCGTACCAACAGTTTCTCAACGTACCAAATCCGGACCAATTCAACCAGCGGACCAAAATTCTTTCAGAGGACCAAATGAACCTGCGGACCAGACGCGGACCAGATTATCTCAGCGTAACAAATTTGGTACAGCAGACCAAAATGGTACGGCGGGCCAGAAAATAACCGCCACAGACCAACTTGAAGATTGCCTAGTGAACCAGATTCATCGGACCAAAATCTCGATGAAGATTGCCTTGTGGACCAGCAGCGGACCAACGGCGTACCAGTTGTTCTTGAAATGGACCAGAAGCGTACCACGCTGAATTCGACGGATTTTCGCGAATTTTGACTGGAATTTGCTTCAGAGAGGTGTGAAAACTCACTAGGAACACTCAGAAATCATTTTTTACCTCAGAAACACTCGGAATTAGGAAAATTTGATGAAAAAACAAAGAAACCCCAAACTTTCTCTCTCTAGAACTCAAAAATGGACCAAATCACAGCAGTAGAACAACCAATTGCACTGATACCACTTGTAAAACCACTTGAGGATCTTACTACTGCATGATTCGGTACTTGGAGAAACACAAACGAGTAAATAAAGCTTTGCTTTATTGATTCACAAAGAGTTACAATGTAGAGAGAGAAACACACTCAAACACACACAATTAAGATGTAGAAATTACAGAACTAACTAGCTCTCTCTAACACGAACTATTTATAGTCACTAACATACTGAGCGTCGTACCACCCACGGACCATTTGGTACGCACGTACCATCTGGTACGTCTGACCAACTGGTACGGCCAGTTGACTATCTTGACTCACACAGATGCTCTAGATTAGATACAATACACGAGACACACGTAGCATAGGATATGCTCTAACAAATGATCTTGCTAAAAGCATCTAGGAAAGAAGGATTGTATGTCTTGGATATCTCAGTTGATGCACCTACCAGTGGCACTGTATGCTCGATATCCAAAGCCTCTATTAATGAATCTGATCTTTGGCATAGAAGGCTAGGACATGTGAATTACAAGAATATGAACAAAATTGTCAATTTTGGTTTGGTTAAGGGCTTCCTGTCAAACAATTCACTTGTTCTGAGCACTGTGTGCCTTGCCTCAAGGGTAAGCAATACAAGTCATTCTTCAAACCAAAAACTGAAAGTTCTATCTCACAACCCTTAGAATTGTTACACATGGACCTTTTTGGGCCAACTTGGGAGATGAGCTTGGGAAAGAAGTCATATTGTTTTGTGATTACTGATGATTTTACCATATAATCTTGGGTTTTCTTCTTAAAAACAAAAGATGAAACAACTGATTTCTTAAAGACTCTTGTGATCAAATTGGAAAATCAATCAAAATTTAAAGTCAAAACAATAAGGTGTGACAATGGCACAGAATCTAAGAAATATGTTTTAAATTCTTTTTGTGAGGAAAAGGGGATAGCTAGACAATTTAGTGCTCCCAAAACTCCACAACAAAATAGAGTTGCTAAAAGGAGAAACAGAACATTAATTGAAGCTGCTAGGGTGAAAATGCGTGAGCATTGGATCGTCTACTCGATCTAGCTAATTCGGATATAAAACACGAAATTAAGAGTTGTTTTATTGATCAAACAAACAATTACAACTCAAAGACACTTAGAACAGTGACTCAGAGAAACACCGTGGAAAACACACACTTAAGCTATGATCTCACTCGTTCAGTCCCTCGAATTACAAAGACAAACACCTATATATAGTCGTCGAACCGAACCTCAGGAGAACTTGAGGTTCGTCTGATCCGAACCTCAGGTTCGGACCAGGTTCGGCTGGCAGCTATCTTTTGTTTTGATATTCATATTGTCTTGACTTGATACTTCACACAATGCACAGATTATGTATCAACAAACCCCCCCCACCCCACCCCCCTCTTCGTGTGCAGTATCTTTAACATCATCAAAACTGTATCCTTAATCAAACTCCCCCTCAAGTGCATAATCTGTTCATCCAATGAAATAAATCTTCGAACAAACTCTTCCTCAAATTGATCGTAGCTTGATCTTGAATACTTGACAATGTCCGGTGTATCGTTGTTTCTATCAGCAGCTTCAGAAGACTTAAGTTGTGATATCTTTCACTTTAGCAACCTGCTCAAAATTTAAATAATCTTGGCGCAAAATGTCTCTTCGAGACTCTAAGATATGTTTTTGAAAATTTGATTGCATCACGTGTTGATCAGATCGAAAATAAAGCAGAAATAAAATATTTTTTGGCTTTTAGAAAGTTTAGATCAAAACAAACCTAAAATCTTTTTGAGTTTTTTTTTCAAACTTATGCTAAAACACACCAAAAATCTTTTTGTACTTTTCTGAACTGAGATGAAATTGCAATGCAAAATCAAACTCTATTTTTCGTATGAGAAATATCACTATACGGGATCATATTGGTCATGACGCACTGAACTACACTTCAATTTCAACTAATTGAAGCACATAAGTCATGATGATTGCTGGTATAATTTGTCCATCTTAAACTCAGACAAAGTCATACTCATAACATCTGAATATGTTAAGGTATTGATTAAATTTGCTTTGACCAGTGTATCTCACACTATCAGAAATATTCAGACATTTCCTTTTTCTTGTGTAATTACTTCCATTTCTCGTGTGATTACACTTGTGATTATCACAAAGCATAATATTTTTATGATATTATCAACTGTGTTCCATTTAAAAAAGAAATAAGAACGTTAAATCGTCTACCTTAAGGTCGATCTTTCGATACGCAGATAAGGCCTTGGATTTAACAAAATAAGAAAGATAAAACAAGTTGAAATTGTATAACCCAACAACAATCAGGTCGGTACTCCCGTACACGCAGAGAAAGTCTGATGAGTTATACGAAACACCAGAGAAAATAAAGCAGAACATCAAACGAACAAAAATCAGGTCAATCTTTCAATACGCAGAGAAAGTCCAATCGTTTGGCAAAATAAAGAAAATCAAACAAGTTTAAATCTTTGCTAAATGAACACATGTATACACAGAGACTTCTCATTTTGTTTTCACACTTATTGTTCTATTTTTGTCATGAAATACGCTTTAAGATGTTATCCACATGGTCAAGCATGTATTTAGTGTATATCACATCTGAATACTTTCTGATTTACCGAGTCTACCAAGCATATCAAACAATGATCTAATGGCTTTTTCATCTACTCTATCCATTAGACAGATACGTAAGCCAATGTACCATCATTTCCCAATGATCAATTTCTCAAAATTTTATATATATTTTTCATGTATTCACCTTCACTATATATTTTGCATGTATTCATCTTATTCCCATAACATGCATTTTCACAACTTCTCGCCCTTACATGCAATTCCCCCACTTAAAATGAAAACTCTAATTTTGGATTTTTCATTTCACAAAAACAAGACTCTATATCTGACTTTTTCAATTTTCTTTTTCAAACAACAACGAAATGTAAAGAAAATTGATCAACCAACACGAATACGTTGTAGATTAAAGTTTCATAAAACTTTCAGGTTAGTAAGATATAGCATGAAATTTAAGTTAAGCAGAATACTCCTCCATCAAAAACTTTGCAATCGTCGATAGGTCTTCTAGAAGTACCTGCACACTGGTTAAACTGATTAGTTCATAAATGACCCGAAGCAAAGTTTTTCTTGTCGACCAGTGTCCTGGTTTTGCTTTGAAACCACCTTAGGTTTCCAGAGTTGTTGTTGTTTTGGTAATTCAGTTTTTGATGAATTTGTCACAGGTGACTGTGATGAAGAACCTACATTTTGAACCTTTTGAAAAATAGGAACACAACGTTTTTGTTTTCGAAAGAATATAGACTCAACTTCATCAAATACTCCCTTGTGCATCAAAGAACTTTAGTTTGGCAAATTTACCAAAAGCTGGAATCTTTTGAGACTTATACTCTGAATCAGCAGGAATTGGACAATCTTTTTCCATATGCCCTCTTTGGCGGCAAATATAGCATAAACGATCAGTTTTATCCCACTTTTTAGGTGCCTGCATACTGTTACAAACATGAATATCTCTAAAATGATCAAAGTAAGAATCATATACCTGATGTCTGTGATCATGAACCCATTTGGATGTTGGGCTTTAGACTTAGAACCATCAGAAGAAAATTTTGCATTTTGATTCTTCATGATTGTTGAAGCAGCATCTTTGACAAATACCTCAGAAATCTTCCATGCATCAACAAAATAAAGAGGAAATTCTTGATCAGAAAAGAGTTGTTCCGAACCCTTGAGTTTTTGAAACCTTTCGGGTTGAACTTTTTCTACCTTGAATATCTCCTTCTTGATTTGCTTTAGCTTCATTTTCTTCAGATTTTGTGGTTTTGAAGCTTCAACTGCCTCAGCTGGAACATTCAGTGCTTGAAAACCCAATCCAACAGTCTTTCCAAAAATCTTTTTCTCAGAACTTGAATTCTGACGTCCATTATTTGCCAACCTTGAAAACTCAGCCTTGATTTTACTAACAAATTTCTGCTCATAGATAATCGTCTCATCAAATTCATGTTGAGAATGAATTTTCTCACTTGAAGTAGCTGACTTCTCGTTTGCTATTGAAGATGAACCAGAAACAAAATGTGGAGCTGGAAGAATATCTGATTTCTTTCCCTTCTTTTTTTAGCTTTCTTGTTTTTCTTCTTCTTCACAAGCTTCTCTTCTTCTGAAGTTGATGATGAAAACTTTGAATAATCGTGTTCTTCAACCTTCTCTTTCACATTTTTAACAGCTTCTTTGATATTTGCAGGGGGTGAAGCTGTTTTGTCAAACATTCTTTCAAAATTTGCATCATTCGCTAAAAAACTTGTGAACAATTGCGAATTCGAGACATTATTCAGCAACCGATTAGCATCAATTACTTAAATCTTTAAATCAGAAATTTTCTATTGAGCTTCAGATAACTCCTTGTCGGTAGCTATCAATCTCTTTGCAACCTTATGTGTTTCAAATTTTTGCAAACGAAGATTATCAAGCCCTTCAAACAATTCTTTCTTCAATTTATCCTCATTTCGTTTTTGAATTTCCAGATTCGCAGTGTGCACCTTATTAACACAAACCAACTCTCGTTTTTCATCCAACAACTTTTCCATATCTACTTGATAAGCTTCAATTTTAGCAACATACTCTTCAGAATTCTTTGTAAGCAAATCAAGCTTAGTGTTTAACTTATCAAACAGATTTTGAGAATCATTTGCAGCGTCTTCTGCTTCATCTTTCCATTGCTTGACTTCTTTAACCAACTCATCATTTTCTTCACATAACTTTGCATTCTTTGCTTCATCATCCTTTCTATTCTGTTTAGAAACTTCCAAAACCTCATTTAGCAACTTAACCTCTGTTATCAAAGACTCATTTTACAAGTCTAAATCCTTTTCATTTTTTTTGAAATTTCTACATCTGCTTTAACCAATTGAATATCAGTAGTGAGCCTTCTGACTTCTTCCATCAAAGATTCATTTTCTTTCATCAAACCTTCAATTTTGGATTCAAACTTTTCAGTTTCAGCAGCTTCATATGAACTAGAATCATAATAATATTCATATTGCTCCTGTGTGAGAAGCAAAGCAGACGTATTCCCCAATCATACACACCATCATTCTGAACTGTTAAAGCTGTCTTGTTTGAATTACTTGATGAAGGTTGAGAACCAGTATTAGATGTAAAACCAGGTTTGTTAACATTTTCCTGCTGACATTCTCTAGCAAAATGTCCAAGCTTGGAACACTTGTAACATTTCAACTTAGATTTGTCAAAACCCAATTTCGCATTAAAATCAGAAGTAGTTCTTCCATGTCTCTTGAAACACCTTTTTGATCTTTGACCCAGCATCGCATATTTCCAAGATAAATCTAATTCATTTAATTGATCATCATCAAGATCATCTCTAGTTATTTTTGCATCAGCAACATTACTGATAACCAATCCAAAAGATGAAGAAATTAAAGCAGCAGTCATTCTAGCACAATCATCTGTTATTTCAGCAGAAAAAACATTCTGATTTGTGAAACCTGGAATGGTAAAGTTGCAACCGTTTGAAGAATCGGAATTTCCAGAAGTTCCAGATATAAAGGCAGTACTTGGTGCAGAACTAAGACTTGATTTTGCTTTAGCATTCCGACTTTCAGCATTTTCACCATGATATAACTCTGGATTTTGCAATTTAGCAGTTGATTTCTTCGAATTCAGCATTTCCATTTCTCGAGCATGAAGTTTACCAGTTAGCTCGTGAAATGTTAATGTAGAGAACTCTTTATCATGAATAAGCAGCAAAACATAATTTTCCCATTTTTCTGGCAAAACCTCCATTATCTTTTCTTTTAATTCTTCATTAGTCTTCTCAATTCCAACAATCTTCATCTCACTAATAAGATGTGAAAATCTTGAAACAAGAGCCGTGATGTTATCATTTTCAAAATGTTGAAAGTTATCAAACTCTTTACTTAACACCTTCTTCCGACTCTTCTTGTATTGATCGTTCCCTTCACACCTTGCTGATAAAGCATCCCACAATTGTTTTGATTTCTTGTGAAAGTGTGTGAGCGGTAGATCGTCTACTCGGTCATGATGAAATCAATGTAAAACGTATATGAGACAAGATGTAAATACTAACAGCTTTGTAGTAGACCACAGAGAACCACAGAGTACACAGATAGAAATATGACCAAGAGCTACTAAGAACTGTACAAGACAAACTATTTATACTAGACAAAAATCCGATCAGCCGAACTTTAGGTTCGGACCAGGTTAGTCTAAGTCCCAACCCTAAGTTCGCCTAGGGTTCGCACACCAGCAATCTTGTACGTCTTTGTCTTGTACTTGATACTTCACATGACGATCGAGAACTATGTATCTACATTTTGCAAGTACTAAATTGATGTAACAACTCAGTGGGTAATGTCATCGTAAGATAACCGAACGCTTTTTGTTCAAGCTCATATAGTTTTCTTTCATCAACAACAAAGGTATGAACTTCTTTGAAATCTCCTTGATCAGTTGGATGTTGGTAAAGCTTCTTAATCGGAATCCACAAATCGATATCATTCGTGCTTATGTAAGCAGAAAATCGTTTCTTCCAATTTTGATAATCCACCAACTTCAACAACTTTGGAACTTTCTTACTTGTTCCGATTTCGTTGTCAAAGTTCAACATGGTTTGCATTGCACTTTGCATAGCGGCAAAAACTTGAAAATCCGACATCTTTGAAAATTTTCCAAAACTCTGATTGTCCAAACCTTATCCGAACCTCAATATGTGATCCGAACTATATCCGAACGGTAGCCGAACTCAAACCAATCCGAACTGAAAATACTACCCGAATCTTTTCTGAACAAAAACTATCCGAACTTGAACCGAACTTGAACGAACTCGAACTTTGGACAGACGAACCCTAGCCGAACCAAAAGTTCGGACAAAAGATTATAGCCAAATGTGGAGTTCAGAGCAGTTATTCCGAACACAAAAATGCTTCAGCCGAACCTGACCATTTTTCTCTCAAAACGCTCGATTTTGGACAGATTTTGATGATATTTGTAGCAGTTGATAAAAAAATGATGAAGAACGATTTAGGAGTGAACGTTTCACGAAATACACGACCGAAATGATCTAGAACTCGTAAAAACACTAAAAATCACCAAAAACAACAAATTTTATTTCAAAAACTCCAAAAATAGCAACCACAGATCAGTAGAATGAACCAGATGGTTCTGATACCACTTGAAAATGCGTGAGCATTGGATCGTCTACTCGATCTAGCTAATTCGGATACCAAACACGTAATTAAGAGTTGTTTTATTGATCAAACAAACAATTACAACTTAGAAACACTTAGAACAGTGACTCAGAGAAACACCATGGAAAACACACACTTAAGCTATGATCCGAACCTCAGGTTCAGACCAGGTTCGGCTGACAGCTATCTTTTGTCTTGATCTTCATATTGTCTTGACTTGATACTTCACACGACGCGCAAATTATGTATCTACAAACTGTTGGACTCGGTCTGCCCAAAACACATACTAGATTGATGTGGCTAGTACGTTATGATCCAAGACGGGTCATACCCAATAACGAGTTAGACAAACACCTAATGTAATATTTATTTAGATATGATCAAACAAATAAATATTACTAATCGAAGATATTTAGAAATTGGTTTCTAAATAGTTGCACTTGTGATTAAATCATATGGATGATTTAAAATGGAGAAGTATGATAACAATGTTATTTAAGTGGTTAAATAAATTGTTACATAATATATAATAGGTTATGTGTTATATTTCATTTTGGACATGATACATCGCATGGTACATGACCAAAGCACGATACGTAGTTGGGGCTGCTAATTAAAAGAGTATGAGAGAAGTTTCAAGTTTGAAAATGGAATTTTGGTTTTCCCTCTCATATGGTTGGCCTCTCCCTTTCAAATAGACTTGGGAGAGTGTGTTGGGAGTCCCTAGACATGCATATAAGTGTGTAGGTTCATTCCCCCTTGGAGCTTTTAATAGCCAACACCCAACTACCTTCTCTAACACACTATTGAGTTTCATTAGTGCACAAGAACACTCTCTCTCCCACCCATCCGTTTTTCCGTGAAGGAAATCAGTACCAAGGGTGAAAAGACTTGTGGAATTCGGATTCAAGCAAGGAGACAAAGAGTGTTCATCTTCACCAAATCCTAGCAACAAAGGTGTTTGTTGTTCGAGCTCGTGGGTATCATCACTTGAGGCTTTCAAGTTAGATAGCAAGCCGGTTTATCCACATCATCTTCTTCATAATCTTGAGCTTGGAAGAAGGTAAATCTAAAACCCCCTATGGTTGGTTTTAGTTTTTATAGCATGCATACTCATATTTGGATCCTTGGTTTTGGGTTTAGTGTTTTACTAATCAAGTGTTAAAATCAGTTTTAACATCAACTAACCAAAGTGTACATCAACTAATCATATATGGTTTTGATTTTCCGCTGCGTTTTACATTTTAAGGAGTTAAAATGGCTTTAATAAAGTTCTTAAAACCCAACACAAACTCCCCCTCAAGTGCAAAATCCGTTCGTCCAATGAAATAAATCTTCGAACAAACTCTTCCTTAACTTGATCGTAGTTTGATCTTGAATACTTGACAATGTACGATGTATCTCTCTTTCTATCAGCAGCTTCAGAAGACTTGAAGTTGTGATATCTTTTACTTTAGCAACCTGCTCAAAATTTAAATAATCTCAGCGCGAAATATCTCTTCGAGACTCCAAGATATGTTTTTGAAAATTTGATTTGTATCACGTGTTGATCAGATCGAAAATAAACAAGAAATAAAATATTTTTGGCTTTTAAAAAGTTTAGATCAAAACAAACCTAAAAAATTATTTAGTTTTTTTTCAGAAGTTATTTAAGAGACTCTAAATGTATTCTTTAATGAGAAATCAACGAACAACTTTACTTCTCAGCCCACTTGGTTATACGATAATGATGCACTAACTACTGCTTTCAACATAACTATTGAGAAGCCTGTGAGTAATTATGTGCAGGAACAGGTAATCAGAACTTCAGTTGATGAGCATTGGAGAACAAATTCAAAGAACCTCATAGTTGACCCTCCATTTTTTTCATTAGTTAGTTCCAAGCCTCTGAAGCCAACTGTTGTGAATAAATCTACTGATGTCATTCTAATTGAAGCGAATGCTCTTCTGGTTCAAGTTCAAATGGAAGCATCTCCAGCGCAAGTTCAAACGGAACCTGCTTCAACTGAATATCCGGCTCAACTTCAAGCGGAAATTGGCACTTCAGGTTCTTTGGAGAACTCTGACTCTAGATTCACTAAGCCTTCAAACTCAAATATTTATTTATCGAATGAGCTTAGTTTTGAACATGAATCCCATGAGTCAATGCCAAGTTCTCAAGAGTTAAATACAACACCCTATCTGCTCTCACCTATTGGTAATGTTGAACTTCCACAACTCAATATTTCTACCAATGGAAGAAGCCACGAATTCCCAATGTTTCAAAATAGAAGAATCAGCAAAGATCATCCTTTGGAAAACGTTATTGGAGATGTGTCAACTTCTGTGTTGACCAGAGTAAATCTGTTGATGCAAACATCCACTTATATGCTGCATTTCTGTCACAAGAAGTTCCTACCAAAGTTACTGAAGCATTATGTCACACCCCCAATTTCCACTAACAGAGTTTACCGTGTGGGGTGTGAGCAAACCAGGATCCCAGTCCATTAGTTACACCAAACAACCATTAATTATCAAAAGATTTTCATTATGTTAAAATATAATATAAATTCAGAGTTTTACAAAATGCGGAAGCATAAATAGAAGATTTAGTATTTACATGAAACATAGTTATTTGAAATAACGTAACTTGCATAGAAAACAATAACGGGGTATTAAGGACTCATGCATGCATACTCGTGATACTCGAACACCTGCGACTTGAGAGAAACATGTTTAAAAGAAAAGTGTCAACCAAAAGGTTGGTGAGTTCACATAAGTACATATCTACAACTAGTATAGGCATGCAGTACGAATACAACAGTTTTATTCGTAGTTCAGTTATGTATATTACAAGTACAATCCATAACGTAGGTAGCTAGCCTAAGTTCATGTCACTAAACCGTTCGCAACCGAATCTGACCAATTAGTTTTAGGAATAATCTTTACGTGTTTTGCCTTCCCCGTGTCTACTCGATCACGGTAAGTTAGGCTGACATTTTCCTCAGTACGACCTCCAGTTAGGTGGTGCATCCCGTTCCCGCTGAGTGGGGTTTGTCAAACCCCAGTAGTACTACCCAATATCCCTTACTATATGCTATTAATGGTTCGATAAGTAAGGACTTGAAAGATAAAGCATTTTACGTGAACATGTGATATATACTGGATTTTTACTTTAATCCTACATAAAAGTTGTTGTGTTATCACCCTAACCCGGGTGTAACGTGTTTGCATGTGTTATGGATGTAACGTAAAAGGTTATGTAACTCACCTTAGGGTGCACAACAATTCCAGATAAGTAACACCGCAAGTAGCAATTAACGGGCCTTGTGTAATCTACCAAACACCTAACGGGCATAATAATATAAGTGGGTGTTCAATTGGAAAACGACTACGTCTAACATAATTGGCGAAAACCAATGGTCGTGAAGTCTAGAACAAGTGGAGGATGACACGTTTGCCAAATCCGAGCGATTATCGAAATAACACGAAAAATATATTACATATCGATAATATATGTTTTCTAGGGTTTAAGATCAAAAATAAATATAAATAAATATATATATATATATATATATATATATATGTGTGTGTGTGTAATATATAAACCAAATGAGCAAATGACGTTAATAATTAGATTTCAACGAGATTTACATATTTATATAATCCTTAAAACAGTCCATGAGTCTCCATAGACTAAATATATATGAACATATTAAATTACAATTATACGAACAATTAGTAAAGAAAACTACAGTTTATATATTAAATCACGTATCTAAACACTGTTTACTTAATGTTTTAAATAAAAACGAGACTTTTATAATTACCTATATCATTCCAATAGTTTACAGGTTTTTATTATATATTTTTTTTCCAAACCAATTTTTTTTTATCAAACACAAGTTATCAAAAATCAGAAGAAGAATGGAGTTTACCCGGGCTTAAACCCCAGACCTCCGAGTTTATGGACAGCAACCAAGCCACTAGGATAGAATGGAATTTGTTGGCTAAATCTGGTTCCGATCATTTTATGTTGAACTTGATAGAATCAAATAATTAAAGAAGGATAAAAAGAAAGGAAAAACACGACGGGTTTCGAACCCGCGACCTTGTACACATCACGCAATGCTCAGACCACTAGGACAACTATGACTTTTGTTTACAAATCCAGTTTAAAAGATATAAGATTTATGATCCTGCAGTGATATCATCTTCATCTAGTTTAAACCCTGAACCGTCGGACCACCATAACGTTTTTTTTTTCTTAATTTTTTTTAGAAGCTCATGGCCGATCAAACCTACCAACAATGATGTTATACACCAAAAGTAAAAGTGAGGGAGTTGATGATTACCGTTGATGATTACCGACGATGGAACTGATTGCTGACCGCGACTGTGGTGCTTGTATAACAACTAACCAAGGCTGCGACGACCTCTGTAATAGTGCGAGCTCATGTGGTGGTCGGGAAAATTCGTCACCGGTGATGTGTTTTTTTTTCTCCAAAGTTTCTACGAGAGAGGGATCGAGAGAGAAAACAAAGTGGTAAAGTATGATTTAATTGAGGTTAAATTCTCCTGATGATTGAATGCTGCATCGATCGATTGGAATAAGGGTTGTAACCGGCTAACCCGATCGATCGCAATAAAGAGAAACGGTTACCAAATTAAATGACGTCGGCAGTTTCCTTTGAGACCTCAAATAGACTTTGTTAAAGTGACACAATTGGTCCCTCTAGACAAAACACTTAATGGTTTCAAGTTTGAACAATTACCAAATAAGTCCCTCCAGGTTTAATCAAGTGAAATAGAGTTTAGAAATTGACAAGAGTAACCCCTCGAAGTTGAAAGGCGTTAGTTAATCCCAATGGAGTTAACGAAACTAACTTTAACCGAGTGGATACGAGAGTTTGACCGAATAAAATCAACATATTATATATCTAAGTCATAAACCCTAATTGACACACATAAAATCATAAATACATTATAATTATAAAAGTAGTCCAGATAAAATCATAGATTACTACATGTAATTCCGATGACTCTAAATCGTAAAATCGTGTGTGGTTATGTGATATGTTGACACATATAAACGTGAAATGTAATGTGTATATATCTGTATAACACATAAGATCATAATTGCATTCGTCACATGAAGTGACAAAATGCTCGCATGAATCGTAAGACATGATTTACATAAAATCATAAAATATAATTATTCATGTTAGTTAACCAACATCTAGACTCATGTGTAGTGCCCGTATAACTTATACTAGTTAACCGAGGTAACGGACGTTATTGAAAAAATAAAACAAGTTATTAACAGAGTTAACCTGAAAATTACCAGTTGTCACACATTAAGAGATAACAGTTGGGTAGAAGCCATGCTGGAAGAATTGTTTCAGATCAACAAGAAGAAATTATGGACATTGGTTGATTTGCCAGAAGGGGCAGAACTAATTGGAACCAAAATAGTGTTTAGGAATAAGAAGGATGACAGGGGTATTATGATAAAAAAAAAAACAAAGCTAGGTTAGTGGTTCAAGGGTATGCCCAAGAGGAAGGGGTCTACTATGATGAAGTTTTACTCTTGTAGCCTGGCTAGAGGCAATCAGAATCTTCGTGGCCTATGCTGAATTCAAGAACTTCCAAGTTTTTCAAATAGATGTTAAAAGTGCTTTTCTCTACGGGTTGTTAGAACAAGATGTGTATGTGTGTCAACCTCTAGAATTTGAAGACCAGCACTATCCAAACAGAGTGTGTAAGCTAATTGTTGGTCTAGA
>JBCNJP010000006.1:28872384-28894255 GCA_039602395.1 Deinandra increscens subsp. villosa
TGTTTTAGATATACCTTCTTCCAAGCAAAAATGGTGTGAAGAAGATAATGAGGTTGAAAGGAAAGCTTCAAAGGAGAAACCTCAAGGTTTTGATACCCACGAGCTCAAGCAACAAGCACCCTTTTGTTGCTAGGATTTCTTGAAGACTAACTCTTCCTTCTCCTCTTGTTTAATCCGAATCCAACAAGATCTTGGAACCAATTTCCAGAATTCTAATTAGCAAGAATGTGTTCTTGCTTTGAAGGAGAGAGAGAGAGAGAACTTGAGTATGAGAGAAGCAAGTAATGAATGACTAGTGTGGTAAACAAGGTTGCATGCTTGTTTAAATAAAAGGCCCAACCACCCTCTTAATGGAAGGTGGGTGAACGTCCAAGAGGAGAGAGAGAGGGGGGAAGCTTTTCAAACCTTTTTAAACTCCCTCTCATGCATCTAGTCCATTTCCTTGTCCACATTCATTTAGTCATGTTTCACTTGACCCATTTAACATGTTACATGTACAAATATGGTGTAACATATAAATATGTTTTATGTAACAATTTATTTAACCAATTAAATAATATTGTTGCCATACTTCTCTAATTTAAATCATCCATATGATTTAACACAAGTTCGATTAATTAAAAACCGATTTCTAATTATCTTCTATAAGTGACATTTATTCATTTTATTATATCTTAAATGAATGTTATATGGGTGTTTGGCAAGCGCGTTATTGGGTATGACCCGACTTGGATCATAACGTACTAGCCACATCAATCTAGTATGTGTCTTTGGCAGACCGAGTCCAACAGATATTGCTCCTCAAATTTTTGTTGATAAAGTATGTGAATATGATAAAACGGAAATCACTGATGCAAGCACTTCTGCATCAGCTGATCAATCGAAAATTTGAAACCAACACTTGTTGTTCCTCCACCCACTTTCTGTTAACCCAAGGATCCAAAAGTTGGTGGGAAACATTAAGAAAGTCGAAACTAGTAAAAAATTAGATGTTTGGTAAAATGGTTTACAGTCAAGAAACAGGTGAGAAATCCCCTAGGTACACTCAATCTTATAATTCTTCTAGGGTTCCCGAGTGCATAGTTTGTGGTAAAATGATCACTTGGCCGCAGTTTGTTACTATAATCCTTTGAACAAAAATCAATCCTCAAAATAAAAAAACTGTGAAAGGTCAAAACTTGTCAAAGAAACTAACAGGAAAAGTTTCTCCTATTAAAAGTCACACAGTCAAATAGTTTTGACTCAAACAAAGTTCTCATTAGAAATGAGAGAAATGGAAGTTTTTCTGTATTTAAGTAAAACAGCTTTCTGGCTGAACATCAAGCGGAACTGAAAATGCGTGAGCATCGGATCGTCTACTCAATCTAACTAATTCGGATACGAAACAAGTAATTAACCGATTGTTTTATTGATCAAAGTGAACAATTACAACAAGTAAACAAAGATAACTGGGACACATAAACACCATAGATAACACACACTTAACACATGTTCTCCCATGCTCCGTCTGGGATTACAAAGAACACTAAATCTATTTATAGCCACCTGCTAAACTTCAGACGAACCTGAAGTTCGTCTGATCTGAACCTCAGGTTCAGACCAGGTTCGGCTGGCAGCTATCATTATCTTGATCTTGGTCTTTGTCTTGGCTTGATACTTCACACAACGCACAGATTTTGTATCTACAGGAACATTTTTCGGCTCGAACTCTGTTTCAACTGGAAAACAAGAAAAAAATCAGATCATCAACTGCTTTAAAACAAAGACCATCTGTTAAATTCAGTGACAATTTTGAACTTTTTGAAAGCCAAGGAAGAAGGAATCCCTCACAAGGAAAGGTCAACTCTCGTAACATGTTTCAAACGGAGAAAAACTTTGGTCAAAATGAGTTCATTTCTAGTTCAAGTGGAAGTTCATCTTTTCAGCTTCAAGGTGAACAAGATTTTAAAAATAGCTTTGTGTCCTGAAAGTATGCTGCATTATCTGAAAGAACTAAAGTTTCTGGTCAAAATCATTTCCAGCCGGTGAATTTGTAAAAACTGAATCAAACAAACAGAGAAAATTCGGGGAATTTAGAGAAAGAAAAGCACTTGAAAGAAACAAGAATAGAAAGTGAGAGATCTCATCAGTCAAGTCAACCTCAAGATTTAGATTTTGAAAATGATGATTTCTCACAGAACAACCTATTTTGAAAACCTAGTACTTAAAGAGTACAAGTATAATGATGCTTTGGGAAGACCCAAGACCACAAAGGCTTAGGTCCCTTACAAAAACTAGCAAGTTTTTTATATGTGCATGTGCAAAATAAAAGTCAAGATCGGTTGTGGATCGTTGACAGTGAGTGCACCAGCCATATGACAGGGAATAAGCACATTTTAGAAAACACAAAAATACACAATGGAGGATCAGTTGCATTTGGAAGCAACAAGGGCTATATCTCAGCTCAAGGAGATGTTACAAATGATTTGGTAAGCTTCGATAGAGTCAATCTTGTTGGTACTTTAAATTTTAACCTGCTTAGTGTCTCACAAATGTGTGACAAAAGGTTAAATGTTTTGTTTAATGAGAGAGAAGCTATCATACTTAAATCTGAAATCAAAATTCCAGAGGAAATGATGTAAAACCACTTGAGGATCTTACTACTACATAATTCGGTAATTGGAGAAACACAAACGAGTAAATAAAGCTTTGCTTTATTAATTCACAAAGAGTTACAATGTAGAGAGAGAAACACACTCAAACACACACAGTTAAGATGTAGAAATTACAGAAGTAACTAGCTCTCTCTAACACGAACTATTTATAGTCACTAACATACTGACCGGCGTACCACCCATGGACCATTTGGTACACACGTACCATCTGGTACGACTGACCAACTGGTACGGCCAGTTGACTATCTTGACTCACACAGATGCTCTAGATTAGATACAATACACGAGACACACGTAGCATAGGATATGCTCTAACAAACTCCCCCTTAACGTGTAGTGTATCTAGCTTTCTATCTATCTAACAAAACTTCAGTCTTCAATCTTCAGCATCACTGCGTCTGATTTTCAACTTGAAATCTTGTCATAATTAGAGCTTGCATGGCTGGATCAAACTAGAACATTCTTTGAACTTCAAGATCCACTTGTGAAAGATATTACATACTCCCCCTTTCACCATGCTTGAGTCTTATCACACAGAAACCTGCAATTTCAGAAGACAGAAATGCGACTTTCTTTTTCTTTTTGAAAATTAGTTTAATCTTGGCGCAAAACTTCTCTTCGAGAATCCAAGATATAGTTTTGAGATTTTGAATTTTGCATCAAGTATCGATCGGTCGAAAACAAATAAGAAACAAAATCTTTTTGCTTTTTGAAACTTTATACCAAAACACATCAAAAATCTTTTTGATTTTTCTAAATTTATACTAAAACACACCTCAAATCTTTTTGACTTTTTCAGATATGAAATATAAATGCAATATAGAAATGAAATACTGAATTACACACTATTTTTGTCTTTTGTGAGAAAGATCACAACTTGGGATCATATTGGTCATGACATGCTGAACTACACTTCAATTTCAATTACTTCACAAGTCATGTCGATTACTGGTAAAATTTGCCCAACTTAAACTCAGGCACAATCATACTCATAACATCTGGATATGTTATTGTATTGATTAGATTTGCTTTGACCAATATACCCCATACTATCAGACATACTCAGATAAGTATTTGCTTATCACACTTTGTGATTTCTGATGCGTAAAATGTAGTCTATAAAAATTACTCAAGTTTTAAAAGGTAAATAACCAGGTGACTACACTACACACTTTAGGGAAAGTGTACCCGTCAAGATGGATTCTGATGATATGGATGATTGATTCTGATGATATTGAGCAACCAGTAGAAATCATGGGACGCGAGGAGAAAGCCCTCAAACGTAGCAAGATTCCGATCGTAAAGGTCCGTGGACCTGAATATACTTGGGAACGAGAGGATCAAATGAAGAAAAAGTATCCTCACTTGTTCGAGCAAACGTCCACAGAAACTCAAGGTATGATTTAATTTTGGGGACCAAAATTCCTTTAACAAGAGGAGGCTGTGGCGACGCTAAAACTTTTGCTTTCTTTCCCCAGCGACGACAGCTGAGGCTGCGAATGCTACGACGCAAGAATAATTTTCGGGACGAAAATTCCATTTACAAGGGGATGATGTGACATCCGAGAATTTCAAGGTTTACTTCCGTTAGACAATTCCGTTAGTTACGTTATAAGTGTTAACTTAGTAACTAATGCTTAACTAGGCCGAATACGTCCATGACCTTTGGTTGATCACCAAACCCGCCCATATGTGTTATGTGTTCATTTACTTGTAGTTATTATGTGCAATGTGATTTAAATACATGATTTAGTATTGTGAATAGCATGACAATCCATGAACTGTACTTATCTTGCTTAAAATGTAAACTGGTCACTTTTGGGTTTCCAGCGAACCTACCGGGCGAAACTATAGTGTCGCCCGGTTAGCCAACCCTCTGACTAACAGAGCCAGTTTCGCTTGGCCAGCGAAACTGACCAGCGAAACTAGCTCCTGTTATATATTAACATAAAACCCTAGAGATCCCATTTTGCACCATTTAATCAAAACACACACACACTCTCCTGGAACTTCTGGTCAGCCAAGAATCACCACAAGCCGACGTGATCCCAGCCTCGAGACAACATCCATTCGGATCCTAGATCGAATCGTGAGTCTCCCAAAACCATTTTTATGTGTTCTTTATGTGTTTTCTTAAAAAGCATGCTTAAACCTCTATGGAATCACCTGATCTCTTGATATGTTGCTTAGGAATGCTAGATCTGTCATAAAGTCAGTAACTTTACGTTTGAAATCAAACCATAATGAAGATTTATGCTATTTAGGTCATTTTAGGTTTAAAATGTGTTTTTGGTGATTTGAATGTGAAAACCCATGTTTAAGGTGTTAAAACTTGTTGTTTGATGTTGGTAAATGATTATGCATGCTAGATATGGAATTACATGAAGTATGGAAGCTGTTAGGTTGATTTTTAGGCTGATTTGTGAGTTTTTTCGCGACCAGCGACACTGCATGTTCTCTGGGCGAAATTATGTAGCGAAATTATGTATATCTTCATCCAGCGACACTATGTAGCGAAACTGTAGTGTCGCCGGGTAAACCAACCAGACCTGTCCGAACGAAACTACCGAGCGAAATTCCCTGAACGAAAGTTCAAACCAGTTTCGGGCGAAACTAGGCTAGCGAAACTGTGCCAACAGTTTCGAGCGAAACTAGCCTAGCGAAACTGTGTCATTGGGTATTGCCTAGCGAAAGTGCTGCCCGTGCACATAGCGAAACTGTGACCAGACCTAAACCCAAACTTGTGTAACTTATTTGAATGTAATGCTATGACTTACATGATTTTGCTATGATGAAACATGCTATGATTTCTGTAATATGTGAACCCTTGTTTATGATCAACCATCGGTGTCGTGTGTCGTTATGTCGTGTCGTAGTTCCAACGTGCTATGTTATGGGCCATAGTGACGATAAGTTAATGATTAGACACAAAACTAATACTTAAGACCTAAACGTGTTCATAGGTCTTCGTTAAGCAATAATTGGATTAATTAGCAAGTGTAGCTGAGCAACCTAAGGTGAGTTTCACTAACCCTTTAATTGTGAGCCCGTTTGGGACACAACGAATGAACTTAACGAATGGGATACCTGTTATGGGAGTTGGAGTGTTTTATGGGGAGCACTTGCAACTGTCCATCCTTGGGGTTTCAATTGAAATCCGGAAATGACCATTTTGACACTTAAACTCTTTTTAGGATTTCAGATGAAATCCAGAATAAACATTTTAATATGACTAGTGTAGGTTAAAGTCTAAACCAGATGATATCACATGATTTCTAAGGATGCCTTAAAAACTTAAAAGTCCTCAATTTAGTACTGTTGATCTGAGAAGCTAGGGGATGTTGGGTAGATCTACTGAGGGTTTGACAAACCCTACTCCGCGGTACACAAATGTGTAACCAACCGGCCGGGGGCCGAACGGAGTTCAATATCAGCCTATTTTAGTTGTGGGCCTCCCGAAAGGGACACAACTAGAGGCACCAACCATCGGCAAATGCCGAACTCTGTTACGTCAGCTTTCAGCCCTAGTACGACTTCCTTAGTGCATGGAAACCGGATTAGCTACCCGCGATATCGGTTGACCACTTTAACTTTTACTTAACTAGTGCATATTCGATAATTCAACACTTGGCAATGTTTGCAAAACTAATACTTATTACATGATGATGAATACGATTATGAGACCGGGCCAATGCATGTCATGCCCACCGTGAACTCACCAACCGTTAGGTTGACACTTGTGTGGTTTTCACTTTTGCAGATCGTTGAGGAGTATCCGCTGGAGGTTGGCATGGCACATGAAGATGTTCTTCTTTCATTTAAAACTAAACTGGGATTTCTAAACAATGATTTTGTAAAGCACGTAGTTAGTGCTAAGATACTGATGTTTTATTCCGCTGCGTAACTTTTGAAACTGTTTTATGATGAATATTTGAATTATACTCTGATTCGTTTAGTATTTGTAACTAATGGTTGTGGTCCTGGTTTGCTCGCACCACTTAACGGTGTAAACTCCGTTAGTGGTTAATTGGGGGTGTGACAATATATATAGTGAGGGTTCCCCATTCAAAGAGTGTCTCCAATGATGGATGGATGATGACTCTTTAGTGTGTGAGATTTCCATTCTAGAGAGAGAGAGTGAGTCATGGATTTTCTAGAGAGATTGTGTGTTCTTCATGATTTCTTGATTGTAATCATTCGATTAATGAAATCATTTGACTTGTTCATCATCTTTCTTGTTTTTTATTATCATGATTCTTCTTCATCATCTTCATCTTTGCTCATTTGAGTTTTTCTCATTCGAACCTTGTTCTTGCTCAAGATCGAGATTCTTGATGTGAGAATCGGTCCTGACAGTAAAACCACTTGAGGATCTTACTACTGCATGATTCGGTACTTGGAGAAACACAAACGAGTAAATAAAGCTTTGCTTTATTGACTCACAAAGAGTTACAATGTAGAGAGAGAAACACACTCAAACACACACAATTAAGATGTAGAAATTACAGAACTAACTAGCTCTCTCTAACACGAACTATTTATAGTCACTAACATACTGAGCGTCGTACTACCCACGGACCATTTGTTACGCACGTACCATCTGGTATGTGACATCCGAGAATTTCAAGGTTAACTTCCGTTAGACAATCTCCGTTAGTTATGTTATAAGTGTTCACTTAGTAACTAATGCTTAACTAGGCCGAATACGTCCACGAACTTTGGTTGATCACCGAACCCGACCACTTGTGTTATGTGTTTATGTGTTTACTGTCATTATGTGCAATGTGATTTAAACGCATGATTTAGTACTATTAATAGCATGACAAATTGTGAATCCTTGATTTTGTGATAAACTGTCCACTTTTGGTTTCCAGCGAAACTACCGGGCGAAACTGTAGATTCGCTCGGTAGCCGGCTAAGATGTTTGATTTGCATGTGTTCAGAGCCAGTTTCGCTTGGCCAGCGAAACTGCCAGCGAAACTAGCTCCTGATATCAAGAGCATAAAACCCTAATTACTCTCCATTTGCATAAACCACACAAAACACACACACACTTTCCTGGAATTTCTGGTCAGTCGAGAAACACCACGAGCCGACGTGATTTCAGCCTCGAGACATCATCCATTCGGATCCATCCGGACCCTAGATCGAATCGTGAGTCCCAAAACCATTCTTTATACATTTTCTATGTGTTTTCTTAAAAAGCATGCTTAGATCTTCATGTAATCACTTGATCTTCTGATATGATGTTTAGGAAGGCTAGATCTATCATAAAGTCTGTAACTTTACGTTTAAAATCAAACCATAATGAAGATTCATGCTAGTTAGGTCATTTTAGGTTTAAAATGTGTTTTTGGTGATTTGAATGTGAAAACCCATGTTTAAGGTGTTAAAACTTACTGTTTAATGTTGGTAAATGATTATGCATTGTAAATATTGAATCACATGAAGTATGGAAGCTGTTAGATTGATTTTTAGGCTGATTTATGTGTTTTCCACGACCAGCGAAACTGAGCTGTTCTCTGGGCGAAACTATACAGCGAAACTGTATAGATATTCATCCAGCGATACTATGTAGCGAAACTATAGTGTCGCCCGCGAAACTAAGTAGACCTGCTCGAACGAAACTATCGAGCGAACCAACCTGAACGAAAGTTCAAACTAGTTTCGAGCGAAGCTATGCTAGCGAAACTGTGTCAACAGTTTCGAGCGAAAATAGCAAGCGAAACTGTGTCATCAGGTACTGCCTAGCGAAAGTGCTGCCCGTGCACACAGCGAAACTGTGCAGCGAAACTGCATAGCGAAACTATAGCGAAACTGTTAGCGAAACTGAGACCAGACCAAAACCCAAACTTGTGCAACTTATTTGAATGTTATGCCATGACTTACATGATTGTGCAATAATGAAACATGCCTTGATTTCTGAATTATGTGAACCCTTGTTATGATCAACCATCGGTGTCGTGTGTCGATATGTCGTGTCATAGTTCCAATGTGCTATGTTATGGGCCATAGTGACGTAAGTTAAAGATTAGACACAAAACTAATACTTAAGACCTAAACGTGTTCTTAGGTCTTCGATAAGCAAACAATATTTGGATTACTTAGCAAGAGTAGCAGTGCAACCAAAGGTGAGTGTCACTAACCCATTTACCGTGAACCTGATTGGGTCACACTGAATAACCTAATGAAAAACAATGCTGACAACCTTATGAGTGCTATGCACCTCTCTGATGAACTTGAAGACTTAGGAGTGCTTGGCACCCACTTGATGAACTTGAAGTGTTTTATGGGAAACACTTGTGAACTACTTGAACAACTGTTTCTAAAACAAAACTGAAAATGTTTTCGGGATTCATGAGAACCCAAAGTAAACCGTTTTAATATGGCTAGTGTAGGTTAAAGTCTAAACCACATGGTATCACATGATTTCTAAGGATTGCCTTATAACTGAAAAAGTCCTCAATGTAATTGTACCATTAATTGTAAAGCGAGGGGATGTTGGGTAGATCTACTGGAGTTTGACAAACTCCGCCTCGTGACACGGGAAGTGCACGGAGGTACAATATCAGCCTATCTGACCGTGGTCCCGAGAGGACACGGGGGAGGCAAAGCCGCGATGACGTAGGTCCGCAAAACAAAATAGATGATGGCACTGCCACTACGAAAACTATCAGTCAGCTTTGGTACAAACTTCCTTAGTGCATGGAACAACGGATTAGCTACCCGCGATATCGGTTGAGCACTTTAACTATACAAAACTAGTACATACCCGATAACGTATGTTACGAACATTACTTTTACTAAACCACAATACCATGATTATGGATATCACTAAGCATTGCTTTTCACAAATAAATATTACATAAGTATATATTGACATAATTATGATTATGAGACCGGGCCACTGCGTGACAAGCCCACTGTGAACTCACCAACCGTTAGGTTGACACTTGCGTGGTTTAAACTTTTGCAGATCGCTGAGGAGTAACCGGAGCGGGTTGGCATGGCACACGAAGACATTTTATTTTTAGTTAAACTTAATTGAGAATTTAAAACAATGAATTTGTAAAGCACGTGGTTAGTGCTAAGATAATATTTTTCCGCTGCGTATTTTGAGACTCTATTTATGACATGTGTTTGGATTAACTCTGATTCGTTTAGTATTTGTAACTAATGGTTGTGGTCCTGTTTGCTCACACCCCTTAACGGTATAAACTCCGTTAGTGGTTATTTGAGGGTGTGACAGATTGGTATCAGAGCCATAAGTTGCAGAGAACTGGAAATCATTTTTGAAAAACGATTTGGAAACTGCAACTTGAAACCTTAGTTACAAACGAACAAACAAATTCTCAAAACAAATTTTCACGTGCCAACCTGGGATACTCGCTCTGCTGTGTAAGTAAATACTTCATATGTATATATATATATATAAATATATATATAGACCGTGTCTAAGTTGTCACACCCCCAAATAACCACTAACGGAGTTTATACCGTTAAGGGGCGCGACTAGACCAGGACCACAACCATTAGTTACAAATACTAAATGAATCAGAGTAAAGTCCAAGCATCAATAATAAAAACAGTTTCAAGATACGCAGCGGAATTTAAAAACATCAGTATCTTAGCACTAGCCACGTGCTTTACAAATAGTTATTTCAATTTCAATTTCCCAATTTAGTTTAATGAAAGTAAAAGTCTTCGCGTGCCATGCCAACCTTCAACGGATACTCTTCAACGATCTGCAAAAGTGAAAACCACACAAGTGTCAACCTAACGGTTGGTGAGTTCACGGTGGGCATGACATGCATTGGCCCAGTCTCAATAATCGTATGTATCAACATATATAAGTAGTATGGTTTTGCAAAACATTGCCAAGAGTTTGTTTACTGAATATGCACTAGTTATGTAAAAGTTAAAGCAGTCAACCGATATCGCGGGTAGCTAATCCGGTTTCCATGCACTAAGGAAGTTCGTACCAAAGCTGACGTAACAGAGTTCGGCATTTGCCGATGGTTTGTGCCTCCAGTTGTGTTCCTCATGGGACCCACAACTAAAATAGGCTGATATTGCACTCCGTTCGGCCTCCAACCGGTTGGCTACACATTTGTGTACCGCGGAGCAGGGTTTGTCAAACCCCAGTAGATCTACCCAACATCCCCTCGCTTCACAGATTAATGGTACTAAATTGTTGAGGACTTTTAAGTTTTAAGGCATCCTTAGAAATCATGTGATATCATTTGGTTTAGACTTTAACCTACTCTAGCCATATTAAAATTGTTTATTCTGGATTTCATTTGAAATCCTAAAAAAAATAGTTTAAGTGTCAAAACGGTTATTCCGGATTTCATTTGAAATCCCAAGGATGGACAGTTGCAAGCGCTTCCCATAAAGCACTCCAACTTCCATAACAGATATCCCATTTGGCGATATCTCAAAGTGTCAGCGTTGTTTTCCGTTAAGTAATTCGTTGTGACCCAAACGGGCTCACAGTTAAAGGGTTAGTGAAACTCACCTTAGGTTGCTCAGCTACACTTGCTAATTAATCCAAATATTGCTTAACGAAGACCTATGAACACGTTTAGGTCTTAAGTATTAGTTTTGTGTCTAATCTCTACATAACGTCACTATGGCCCATAACATAGCACGTTGGAACTACGACTCGACATACCGACACACGACACCGATGGTTGATCATAAACAATGGTTCACATAGTTCAGAAATCATGGCATGTAACATTATAGTATAATCATGTAAGTCGTGGCATAACATTTTAATAAGTTGCACAAGTTTGGGTTTAGTCTGGAGAAACTGCTGGAGAAACTGCTAGAGAAACTGCGAGAGAAACTGCTAGAGAAACTGCGAGAGAAACTGCTAGAGAAACTGCGAGAGAAACTGCTAGAGAAACTGCGAGAGAAACTGCGAGAGAAACTGCGAGAGAAACTGCGAGAGAAACTGCGAGAGAAACTGCTAGTTTCGCCAGGAACAAGGTCAGTTTCGTTCACGAGAGACACTACAGTTTCGCTGGAGAAACTGCTAGAGAAACTGCGAGAGAAACTGCTAGTTTCGCTAGCTAGTTTCGCCAGTAACTGGTTGAACTTTCGTTCAGGGACAAGGTCAGTTTCGTGCACGAGAGAAACTACAGTTTCGCTGGACAGTGTCGCTGGAAGGAGATATGCACAGTTTCGCTGGATAGTTTCTCCTGATGAATGCACAGTTTCGCTGATCGCTAAAAAACCCGTAAATTTGACTAAAAACCTTTCTAACAGCCTCCATACTTCGTGTAATTCATTTTCAAGCATACATAATCATTTAGGAACATCACAGGAGCATTTTTAACATCATAAACATGCATTTTCATCATCAAATCTTCAAGAACACATTTTACCCAAAATGACCTAATCTAGCATGAATCTCTATTATGGATCAGTTTCACACGTAAAGTTGTAGTTTTTATGGTAGATCTAGCATTCCTAAGCATTCATACAAAAGATCAAGTGATTACATGAAGATCTAAGCATGCTTTATGAAGAAAACATATGGAAAATACATAGAAATGGTTCATGGGACTCACGGTTTGATCAAGGATCGATGGATGATCTTCACCAACAGAAGTGATGGCTGATCTTGGTGGTCCTTAGAGCTGGTCAGATTTCGTGAGATAGAGGAGAGGAGTGTGTGTGTGTGTTTTTGTGATGTAATGAAAGATTATGGAGAATTAGGGTTCATAAGTGGGTTTAAATACTAAGGCTTATGGTGGGCTTATCATTGGGATTTGGGCCCCCAATGATTAGCTAGTCATTAGCCCATGATTAGTCCATCATTAACACATATGCATACATTCTAATTACCCGATTAATCCTTAAACTAAGCAATTAAGTAACTTAATCAATTTATTACATAATCCAACAAATAAGCAAATGGTCATGCTTTTCAATAATAATCATGCATTTAAATCGCGTTGCACATAATAACAATAAATAAGTGAACATATCACACGTATGGACGGGTTTGGTGATCAACCAAAGGTCGTGGACGTATTCGGCCTAGCTAAGTATTAGTTACTAAGTTAACACTTATAACGTAACTAACGGAAATTGTCTAACGGAAGTTAACCTTGAAATTCTCGGGTGTCACATCATTCCCCTGAAATTGGAATTTTCGTCCCGAAAATTATTCTTGTGTCGTAGCGTTCGCAGCATCAGCTGTCATCGTTGCTATCGTCGTTGGGGAAAGAAAGCAAAAGTTTTAGGGTCGTCACATCCTCCTCCTGTTAAAGGAATTTTGGTCCCCAAAATTAAATTATACCTTGAGTTTCCGTGGACGTTTGTTCGAACAAGTGAGGATACTTTTTCTTCATCTGATCCTCTCGTTCCCAAGTATATTCAGGTCCACGCCTTGAGTTCCATCGCACCTTGACGATCGGAATCTTGCTACGTTTGAGGGCCTTCTCCTCGCGTCCCATGATTTCTACTGGTTGTTCGATAAATCTCAGATGTTCATCAATTTCCAATTCCTCCAAAGGAATTATTTCGATGTCTTCAGCCAGACATTTCTTTAGGTTTGAAACGTGAAACACGTTGTGAACTCCATCGAGTTCGGCAGGGAGTCGCAAACGATAGGCCACCGGGCCTACTTCCCCGATGATTTCAAAAGGACCGATGTAGCGAGGATTCAACTTTCCACGCTTTCCGAAGCGTATCACACCTTTCCAAGGAGATACCTTCAATAACACTTTGTCACCTACCTCAAACTTTAGAGGTTTTCGGCGTTTGTCGGCATAACTCTTTTGTCGATCACGCGCTGCAGCTAGCCGTTGTCTGATTTGAATAATTCGTTCGGTCATATCATGAATGACTTCCGGTCCAGCGAGTCCTTTCTCACCCGTTTCAGCCCAACACATGGGCGATCTGCATTTTCTGCCATAAAGTGCTTCAAAAGGTGCTGCACCGATGCTTGAATGATAGCTATTGTTGTAAGAGAACTCCACCAGTGGAAGGTGAGTCTCCCAATCTTTCCCAAAGTCAAGAACGCAAGCTCGGAGCATGTCTTCTAAGGTTTGAATGGTTCGTTCCGATTGACCATCTGTTTGTGGGTGATAGGCTGTACTCATATCTAATCGGGTTCCCAATGCTTCCTGCATTGATTGCCATAGCCGGGAAGTAAATCGAGGATCTCGATCAGAAATGATAGTCTTAGGCACACCGTGTAGCTTCACAATTTTGTCGATGTACAGCTTCGTCAATTTATCCATATTATCACTTTCCTTCATCGGAATGAAATGTGCCGATTTGGTTAATCGATCAATGATGACCCAAATCGCATCCGGTTGATTTGATCGATGAGGTAGTCCTGTTACAAAATCCATGGAGATGTCCTCCCATTTCCATTCTGGGATCTTGGGTTGTTGCAGTAAACCAGAAGGCTTTTGGTATTCAATCTTGACTCTTGAGCAGGTTAAGCATTTAGCCACATATCGAGCAATGTCGGCTTTCATATTCGGCCACCAATAAAGATTCTTCAAGTCCTGATACATTTTATCCGATCCAGGGTGTACCGAGTATCTTGACTTGTGAGCCTCGTCCATCACGAGCTCACGGAGATTTCCAAACAAAGGAATCCAGATTCTGTCATTATAATACGTGAGTCCGTCGGACTTAACTTCAGAATGGCCATCTATACCACGCAGTGCTTCAGCTGCGAAGTTTTCTGCTTTCAAAGCTTCTCGTTGGCAATCGCGGATCCGATCCGGTAATCCTGAATGAATTGTAAGTTGAAGCGCTCGTACCCGTCGAGGCTTTTCGTACTCTTTTCTGCTTAGGGCATCTGCCACCACATTTGCTTTTCCCGGATGATATTTAATTGCCAAATCATAATCGTTTAGTAATTCAACCCACCTCCTTTGCCGCATGTTGAGATCCTTCTGATCAAAGATGTGCTGTAAGCTTTTGTGATCGGTATATATTGTGCACTTCGTTCCGTAGAGGTAATGTCTCCAAATCTTGAGTGCGTGCACGACGGCTCCCAATTCCAGATCATGCGTTGTATAATTTTTCTCAGTATCCTTCAGTTGCCTGGACCCATAGGCAATCACTTTGTCTCGTTGCATCAACACGCAACCGAGTCCTTGGATTGATGCATCACAGTAGACCACAAAGTCGTCAACTCCATCGGGTAACGCAAGGATTGGAGCCGAACATAACATATCTTTGAGAGTTTGAAACGCACGTTCTTCTTTTTCACCCCATCTGTATTGCACTCCTTTGTGCGTTAGAGCTGTCAAGGGTTGAGCCAACTGCGAGAAACCCTTAATGAACCTTCAGTAATATCCGGCAAGTCCCAAAAATTGTCGGATTTCGGTTGGCGCTCTAGGTGTAGACCAGTTCTTGATAGCTTCCACTTTGGATGGATCGACTTGAATCCCATTCTGATTAACAATGTGTCCAAGAAATTGGACTTCGCGGATCCAAAAATCGCACTTCGAAAACTTAGCATAGAGCTGTTCCTTGCGGAGCAATTCCAATATAAGTCGCAGATGCTCCTCGTGTTCTTCCTTCGTCTTGGAGTAGATCAGAATATCGTCAATGAAAACTATTACAAACTTGTCGAGGTACGGCTTGCACACTCGGTTCATCAAATCCATGAATACCGCAGGTGCATTGGTTAGCCCAAACGGCATAACCAGGAACTCGTAGTGTCCATACCGAGTTCTGAAGGCAGTCTTAGGGACATCTTCATCCCGAACACGAAGCTGGTGGTATCCTGACCGTAGATCAATCTTTGAGAAGTAACTTGAACCTTGAAGCTGGTCGAAGAGATCGTCGATTCTAGGTAATGGGTACCGATTCTTGATCGTAACTTTGTTAAGCTCTCTATAGTCGATACACATCCGGAACGTTCCATCTTTCTTCTTTACAAATAATACCGGAGCTCCCCATGGAGACGAACTTGGACGGATAAATCCCTTGTCGAGTAGCTCTTGAAGTTGTGCAGAGAGTTCATTGAGTTCACTCACAGCCAAACGATACGGAGCGCGCGCAATCGGAGCGGCTCCAGGAGTTAGATCGATTCCAAACTCAACTTGTCGGAACGGAGGCAAACCGGGCAGATCTTCAGGAAATACATCTTGGAAGTCGCGGACTATCGGGTAGTCGTTGATTCTGCGCTCGGGAAGTGTCGAGTCAGTAACGTTTGCAAGAATCGCGAAGTGACCTTTACGAAGGCACTTTTGAGCTTTGAGATATGAAATAATTCCGGTCACTGTTCCACCCTTTTCACCTTGGACTGTTAACACCTCTCCTCCTTCGAGTGGAATACGGACCACTTTTTCTTGACACAGGATTTCGGCTCGATTTTCAGATAACCAGTCCATTCCTACTATAACGTCAAAACTACCAATCGGGAAAGGCATAAGGTCAATTCCTAACGTATGGCCCGCTAGTTCTATCTTACAGTCCTTAACTATCTGTGTCGTATCATGAAGTTTACCGTTCGTTAGCTCTACCACATATTTAGCGTCTAAGGCAATAGGTCTAGCGTTAATCAGTTTAGCAAATTTTGTGGAAATAAAACTTCTCTCGGCACCAGAATCAAATAAAACAGTAGCAAAGAAACCATTCAATATAAATTTACCGTTAATCACGTTGGCATCGTTGCGTGCTTCCCCTTGGCCCATGACAAAAGCACGACCTCTACCATTCCCACCATTTCCATTTCCACCGTTTCCATTCCCCTCATTGTTTCCCTGGTTACCGTTGTTACCATTACCCTGTCTGCGCAATCGCGGGCAATCTTTCTTCATGTGGCCCTGCGCACCACATTCAAAACAGCCGCGGGCTCCACCGTTGTTGTTGTTCTGGTTGTTCCCTTGCCCATTGCGGTTGTTTCCATTTCCCCTATTGTTATTTCCCCCCTGATTCTGACCATTGTTGTTCGGCCTCTGCAAATTGGTCCAGCAGTTGTTGGCTTCATGACCCAACTTTCCACATATCCCACATTCTAAGCCTTTGTTACACGAACCCCTGTGGTGCTTCTCACACTTGTTGCAAAACGGAGCCTTGCCTTTGTAGTTCCCATTACCGCCTTGACGGTTGTTGCTCCCACTGTTGCTGCCATAATTGAAAGTGGACTTCGTGTTGTCAGGTCGCTTGTTTTGATACTGGGAGTTTGAGGATCTCCCAGATTGATTCACAGACATTGCTGGAGCTTCTTCTTCAACCTTTCTTTTGCCACTCAAGGCAGTCTTCTCAGAGATTCTGGCAGGGAGTGTACCTCTTTCAACCTCCTGATCAGTCAATTTGTGAGCCAGACGGATGGCTTGTTGCACAGTAATCGGGTTGCTGGCTGTCACCAAGCCCTTGATTTGGGGTACGAGACCCTCCAGATAACGCTCGATGCGCTTGAACTCAGCGTCTACCATAGACGGACACAGTGCTGTGTACTCGTGGTATCGTGCAGTGTACTCCTCAACCTCAGACCCAGACATTTTGGAGTTCAGAAATTCTCCTTCAAGCTTCTTGACTTGATCTCGGGGGCAATACTCCTCCATTATCAGTTCCTTGAATGCTCCCCATTCCATGTTATCAGCTGCATCAATCCCAATCATTTGAATTTCAGCATTCCACCAGGACAGAGCTGCACCTTCGAATGTACCAGTGGCAAACTTCACCTTGTCCCCAGCCGGGCAGTTGCACATGGAGAAGACCTTCTCAGACTTCTCAATCCACCTGAGGAGTCCTACCGCTCCTGATTCGCCAGAGAACGTCATTGGCTTGCAGTCCATGAAAGTTTTGAAGGTACAGTGATGGACGTTTCCTGATGCAATTAATAGTTCGAGTTTCAAATTTTAAACAGGTCAAAATATAATCGCTTTGCGCCTTAACCGGCATAATAGTTACCCTGTGCGGCATATGCAGCTTGGACGGCTGCCACTGCGGCTTGCACATGTTCATTAATCATCGCTTGCAGTTGTGCAGGCGTCATGTTTATGCCGTTCCTTCCGTGTCCTCTTCCAGCCATCTTGCTGAACGGTTAAAGTAGCTAGTGTTCAGTCACAATTATACATTATACATAGCCCATAATATGTATATTAGCAATTTCCCGTTATCCCACAATTAGTCCAGAAAATTTTGTGCATAATCGAGGCGTCGTCGGCGAACGTCGTAAATCGTAGACAGCTATCGTCGAAAGTCGGCTTTCTCATAAAAGTCACCGTCGGCGTAGTCGTTGTAGTAGAATTCAGGACGTAGCGCGTAGCATCGTTTTGTTGTCGCTTTCCCCAGAGTAGTGTGCGTATCAGCGTTCGCGTTTCGTATTTGTGTGCGAAAATTTTCCTAAGGTTTTCCGTTAGACTTCCTAGACACGGTCTATATATATATCTATTCGTATATATATATACATATGAAGTATTTACTTATACAGCAGAGCGAGTATCCCAGGTTGGCACGTAAAAATTTTGTTTGGGAATTTGTTTGTTCGTTTGTAACTAAGGTTTTCAAGTTGCAGTTTCCAAATCGTTTTCAAAAATGATTCCAGTTCTCTGCAACTTATGGCTCTGATACCAATCTGTCACACCCCCAAATAACCACTAACGGAGTTTATACCGTTAAGGGGCGCGACTAGACCAGGACCACAACCATTAGTTACAAATACTAAATGAATCAGAGTAAAGTCCAAGCATCAATAATAAAAACAGTTTCAAGATACGCAGCGGAATTTAAAAACATCAGTATCTTAGCACTAGCCACGTGCTTTACAAATAGTTATTTCAATTTCAATTTCCCAATTTAGTTTAATGAAAGTAAAAGTCTTCGCGTGCCATGCCAACCTTCAACGGATACTCTTCAACGATCTGCAAAAGTGAAAACCACACAAGTGTCAACCTAACGGTTGGTGAGTTCACGGTGGGCATGACATGCATTGGCCCAGTCTCAATAATCGTATGTATCAACATATATAAGTAGTATGGTTTTGCAAAACATTGCCAAGAGTTTGTTTACTGAATATGCACTAGTTATGTAAAAGTTAAAGCAGTCAACCGATATCGCGGGTAGCTAATCCGGTTTCCATGCACTAAGGAAGTTCGTACCAAAGCTGACGTAACAGAGTTCGGCATTTTCCGATGGTTTGTGCCTCCAGTTGTGTTCCTCATGGGACCCACAACTAAAATAGGCTGATATTGCACTCCGTTCGGCCTCCAACCGGTTGGCTACACATTTGTGTACCGCGGAGCAGGGTTTGTCAAACCCCAGTAGATCTACCCAACATCCCCTCGCTTCACAGATTAATGGTACTAAATTGTTGAGGACTTTTAAGTTTTAAGGCATCCTTAGAAATCATGTGATATCATTTGGTTTAGACTTTAACCTACTCTAGCCATATTAAAATTGTTTATTCTGGATTTCATTTGAAATCCTAAAAAAAATAGTTTAAGTGTCAAAACGGTTATTCCGGATTTCATTTGAAATCCCAAGGATGGACAGTTGCAAGCGCTTCCCATAAAGCACTCCAACTTCCATAACAGATATCCCATTTGGCGATATCTCAAAGTGTCAGCGTTGTTTTCCGTTAAGTAATTCGTTGTGACCCAAACGGGCTCACAGTTAAAGGGTTAGTGAAACTCACCTTAGGTTGCTCAGCTACACTTGCTAATTAATCCAAATATTGCTTAACGAAGACCTATGAACACGTTTAGGTCTTAAGTATTAGTTTTGTGTCTAATCTCTACATAACGTCACTATGGCCCATAACATAGCACGTTGGAACTACGACTCGACATACCGACACACGACACCGATGGTTGATCATAAACAATGGTTCACATAGTTCAGAAATCATGGCATGTAACATTATAGTATAATCATGTAAGTCGTGGCATAACATTTTAATAAGTTGCACAAGTTTGGGTTTAGTCTGGAGAAACTGCTGGAGAAACTGCTAGAGAAACTGCGAGAGAAACTGCTAGAGAAACTGCGAGAGAAACTGCTAGAGAAACTGCGAGAGAAACTGCTAGAGAAACTGCGAGAGAAACTGCGAGAGAAACTGCGAGAGAAACTGCGAGAGAAACTGCTAGTTTCGCTAGCTAGTTTCGCCAGGAACAAGGTCAGTTTCGTTCACGAGAGACACTACAGTTTCGCTGGAGAAACTGCTAGAGAAACTGCGAGAGAAACTGCTAGTTTCGCTAGCTAGTTTCGCCAGTAACTGGTTGAACTTTCGTTCAGGGACAAGGTCAGTTTCGTGCACGAGAGAAACTACAGTTTCGCTGGACAGTGTCGCTGGAAGGAGATATGCACAGTTTCGCTGGATAGTTTCTCCTGATGAATGCACAGTTTCGCTGATCGCTAAAAAACCCGTAAATTTGACTAAAAACCTTTCTAACAGCCTCCATACTTCGTGTAATTCATTTTCAAGCATACATAATCATTTAGGAACATCACAGGAGCATTTTTAACATCATAAACATGCATTTTCATCATCAAATCTTCAAGAACACATTTTACCCAAAATGACCTAATCTAGCATGAATCTCTATTATGGATCAGTTTCACACGTAAAGTTGTAGTTTTTATGGTAGATCTAGCATTCCTAAGCATTCATACAAAAGATCAAGTGATTACATGAAGATCTAAGCATGCTTTATGAAGAAAACATATGGAAAATACATAGAAATGGTTCATGGGACTCACGGTTTGATCAAGGATCGATGGATGATCTTCACCAACAGAAGTGATGGCTGATCTTGGTGGTCCTTAGAGCTGGTCAGATTTCGTGAGATAGAGGAGAGGAGTGTGTGTGTGTGTTTTTGTGATGTAATGAAAGATTATGGAGAATTAGGGTTCATAAGTGGGTTTAAATACTAAGGCTTATGGTGGGCTTATCATTGGGATTTGGGCCCCCAATGATTAGCTAGTCATTAGCCCATGATTAGTCCATCATTAACACATATGCATACATTCTAATTACCCGATTAATCCTTAAACTAAGCAATTAAGTAACTTAATCAATTTATTACATAATCCAACAAATAAGCAAATGGTCATGCTTTTCAATAATAATCATGCATTTAAATCGCGTTGCACATAATAACAATAAATAAGTGAACATATCACACGTATGGACGGGTTTGGTGATCAACCAAAGGTCGTGGACGTATTCGGCCTAGCTAAGTATTAGTTACTAAGTTAACACTTATAACGTAACTAACGGAAATTGTCTAACGGAAGTTAACCTTGAAATTCTCGGGTGTCACATCATTCCCCTGAAATTGGAATTTTCGTCCCGAAAATTATTCTTGTGTCGTAGCGTTCGCAGCATCAGCTGTCATCGTTGCTATCGTCGCTGGGGAAAGAAAGAAAAAGTTTTAGGGTCGTCACATAAGTAGTCTAACGGAAAACCTTAGGAAAATTTTCACACACGAAAATGAAATGTGAACGTTAATACGCACATTATTCCGGGGGAAAGCGACAATGAAGCGATGCTACACGCTACGTCCTGATTTCTACTACGATGACTACGCCGACGGTGACTTTTTATGGGAAAGCCGACTTTCGACGATAGTACTCGCGACTTACGACGTTCTCCGACGACGCCTTGATTTTGCACGAAAACTTTTCTGGACTAATAGTGGGATAACGGGAAATTGGTAATATACATATTATGAGATATGTATAAAGTATAACTGTGACTGAACACTGGCTACTTTAACTATCCAGCAAAATGTCTGGAAGAGGACACGGAAGGAGCAACATTAATATGACACCTGCACAACTGCAAGCTGTGATTAATAAACACGTGCAAACCGTAGTGGCAGCCGTCCAAGCTGCATACGCCGCGCAGGGTAACTATTATGCCGGATAAGGCACAAAGCGATTATATTTTGACCTGTTTAAACTTAAAACCCGAACTATTATTGCATCAGGAAACCACCATCACTGCACGTTTAAGTCCTTCATGGACTGCAAGCCAATAACGTTTTCCGGTGAAGAAGGAGCGGTAGGACTCCTCAGGTGGATCGAGAAGTCTGAAAAGGTCTTCTCTATGTGCAACTGCCCTGCTGAGAGCAAAGTGAAGTATGCTACTGGTACCTTTGAGGGAGCTGCTCTCTCCTGGTGGAATGCCGAAATCCAGATGATTGGGTTAGATGCGGCTAATAACATGGAATGGGAAGCGTTTAAGGAGCTGATTATGGAGGAGTACTGTCCCCGTGACCAAGTGA